>KZ061822.1:81850-233019 GCA_002091835.1 Anopheles maculatus
AGCGTGGCTAATCGTTTTGCCAACTCTGATGTATTGGCTGCTTGGTCCGCTGCAGAAGCACTGGAGGATTTTGTGTGAAATATGTCTTCATCGTACGAATTTTCCGTTGTTTCCAAAGTTAGTTTCGAGGAATTCTGTTTAGGTGAAATGGCTTTCACGTCATCATCTTCTCTTTCGTTTGTTTGATCATATTGGTGTGGTTCATTAGTAACAACATCCTTGTTTTCGATACTTTCTACTGCACTCGTGGGTGTAACAGTCGTGGGAGTTGTAATGTTCGAAATGGAACTACCCTCACTTGTCTCTTTCAAGGATTGTGCAATTGAAATGCTAGTATCGCTGCTAATCGTATCCAAATCGTCGTCTTCCACGTCGTTCAATTCCGCCTGTACTTTTTCTTCCGTCACCAGCGGCACAGACAGTTCCACAGTAGCACTACTTTCACAGCTACTAGTTGATAGGGATTCATCTTCGCTTTCGATCTTGGCCGATGTATTGTTGAGTAGCATCGGTGGCAGCGACATGTCCTCGATCAATTGCTGGCTTTCATCACCCGCCTCTACACCATGGCCTACAGACTGATCTTCGAATGTCATTGAGTAGCTGTCGCTTTTGACCGGTTCCTCTTCTACCGTGACTTCCTGCTCATTTCCTATGACGGATTGATATTGTGTGGTTGTCTCCTCTAGTGTGTGGAACTCTACCGATTCGATGCTTCTTCTACTATTCGGTGACCATCCGTTTACAGTGGAAGAAAGCAGACATTTATCGTCTTCCATCATCGGGGCCAGCTCACTGCCTTCCAGCGCATCGGGCTCCTCTTGACTGACGACTTCATCAACCGGCTGTTCTGTCTGTTCCGTGGTTGTCGTGTCATTCGTTGCAGCCGTTACTGCATCGTGCGGTAATTCCTTTTCTAAAACTTCCTCTTGTTGCTCTACAGTACGCACCGTTTCTTCTCCCATGGCCGTGCTTTGCAATGACGCACTGTCCTCCACACTTTGCGTTGTATTTGCATCCGTATCGCTTGCGCCCTTGCGATGAATGATTTTGATCGACTGTTCCAGTAACGCTTCCTTAAGCTGTCCTTCGTTTCGTTGGAACCGTTCTAGTACACATATTTTCGCATCTTCAAACAGTGCTTCCATGTGGTGCCGTGTGATCGGATAATTTCGTCCCGGTTCATATCGTTGTTCCTTGATACCGGTTAATCGGTACCAAAACTTGTTCAGCTTACTTCCTCCGGTTAGTACGATTTCTTCGACTGACTCCGGTCCTTTGCCATCGATAGCGGAAGCATAATTATCTTGCTCTTGATCGCTACGAGCGACATTGCATGGAATACTGTGCAAAGTTCTTAAACTCTTCTCAATTCTTTGCACTCGTTGCTCAATGCTTATGTCATGGCGCGGTGTATTTGCAGCCTCCAATTTGCGACTATTGTAAGCTAGCAATCGATCCTCCACTGCAATCAATTCTTGCTCTTCCCGTTCCAGCTTTCGATGCCACTCGAGCAAATGTTGTACGTGTTCCTTGCGTTTGCGTAGTTCTTCTTCCCTGCGCGTTAAAATGCTGAAACAAACAAACGATCATTCATTAGTTGCAAAATCTGGTAGGATGTATTCAATGTGCTTACTCTTCCAAACGATCGTTCGGTTCGAGTTCCCGGCCCCGTATTGCTATCTGTATTGAGTTGCTAGTGGTTGTTGTAGTCATTCCCGCTATTCTACGATCGGAACCATCCGGTGTTCGGGAATGTTGATGACGCGCTATACGCATGTTGCCGGATGATTTGCGCAGTGTAAGCGAACCGGAATTGTTCGCTACCGGTGAGGAACAGTAGGAATTAAGCTTGCTGTCGACCATTTTCGACATCAACGCTGGATCGTTAGCCGTCATGGTACGCGAGGATTCCGTGGACGATTTGAATGCCCTGAAACGAACAATCATTGTTATTATTTTAGTTATTGGGTAGATATTAGTATCAAAAGACATTGTAAAAAGAAAAAAAGGCAACTCGGATATAACTTTAAGAAACTAACGCAACGTGCGACACTCTGTTTTAAAGTTACAGACCTAGAAGCAATGCAAGTTCGTAACGCTCCCAGTCAGGATTTGCTGTTCCGTTTTGTTCTGCACAATTATATTTTATATCTGCTTTATGAACGCACTCCCTAGTATATGCGTTCTTGTATCCTTTCTCTGAGAGCGCTCTCCCGTAATTCCAGTATCTCAGTCCCCAAGAACTAGTGATGTGCGCTCCGGAGTGCACCCACGGCTCCGGAGCCGGCTCCGCTCCCACGGCTCCGGAACCGTTAGTTTGCCGTTAGGCCGTAAAGAGTCCATTTTTTGATGCCGTTATCACTAAGCACTTTGCAAAATAATTATCGTAACAATATCGTAATACTAGCTTGATGCATATTATTTTTCTAAGGATAACATTAAGAATCATTTAAATTGTCCCGTTAAATTAATTAAACAAAAGCAAATAAGAATGCATCGTTCCACGATGCTGTGACCGTCTAAATTAATTGATTGTTGTATTATTTTTAATCCAACTACGTGCGCAGAGATGAAGAATTGTCTTGTAGAATGGGTTTGCTTCGTTTGTATGATTTTGCTACTTTATTGCGCGAGTCTCCGTAGCCAGTAGTTTGAAACCGTCTCAGGAGCCGTGGTTGCGGAACCGGCTCCGGAACAGTGTTTTTCCCGCTCCAGAGCCTGCTCCGAACTAACGGCTCCGGAGCAGGCTCCTTACGGCCTAACGGTGAACTAACGGCTCCGGAGCCGGCTCCGAACTAACGGCTCCGGAGCAGGTTCCGAAAATTATTGGAACCGGTCGGAGCCGGCTCCGGCTTCGGAGCCGTTTTTCTCATCACTAGCAAGAACCAACCACTCACGGTGGCATCCGCAAAGCCTACTTGTAGGCGCAACACATATTAATGATCGCGCATGTTCCGAAATTAAACAACCAGGACGTAAGAAGGAAGCCTTTCGATATCTTCGGCATGAATAGGCGAATAAAGTCTAGTGCCTGAATGTCTCTAACCAGATTACTAACATCGAAATATTGTAACTTTTTAGCTACTATATGCTTTAAGAGGTCAATATAGAGTCATCTTAAATTCAAAACTTACACAAAGTCATGCCAATAGAAACAAGAGGTCAAATCTCTCGTTCGATCAGCACCACTTAGTGTCAAAGATACACGATTCGATTTGTTCCAAAATCTCCAATCTTTTCACTTACCTATTCAACTCCGCACGATCCTTTTGCAGCCGCAACAGTATTGCACGTTGTTTCTTTTTAACGGCCGTTACTTGATCCGTCATACCTTTTTCGCGATAGCGTTGCTTCTGTAGTTCCAACCAAGCCAATTGACCCTTGGCCCGATTAAGCAAAGCCTTTTGCTTCGACTGTACGCGCGCCACGAGCTGATCTTCCTTGCTACGTTCGGTTTGAATGAGTTGATCGTACTACAAGTATAAAAAAGAAAATAAATTTACACCTCAACTAATTATGATCACAGCAGACCCAGAATCGCCATTACTTACCATTCCAATAGATGAATAGCTAAGATTCGTTTCCGAAACGGTGGTAGATAGAATGGAAACTTCCAAGTCAGTTCTATTAAACATGGCAGTGAGCAGATCGCTATTAATCGTTGCATCAGCATTCTCTAGGTACAGCAGCGATTCCTTGTTGGTTTGTGCTGTCCGCGAGTTATTATTCTTAATACTTTCCTCCGACGAACTTGTCGTTAGCGGGACAGAATTAACCTTTGCATCGTTGGCATTTTCCGAATGTTTAAAGCTAAACGATCGCTCCTCATCCTGGCTGGGCTGTATTTCCTCGCCAATACTGCTTTCCTGTGAAACATCCTGTTTTTCCATATTATGTTCCTTTTGATTTTCATTCCTTTCAGGAAGCAGCAGTTTGTCCGTCGGAAATTGTTTCCTGCGCAAACTCTCCTCGAACGATGGTAAATATTCTTCCGGCATCGGTGGATGATTGTTCGTTGTGTTGTTGTGACTATCCGAAAGGCTAAACGATCGGGAATCGAAATCACTCGAATGGGCGGTTGTGGTGTTACTGGTTGCCTTTCGTTCGTCATCGGTAGCGTTTGTTTCTGGCCGATTCGGGGCGTCATCGCGAGGTGAAGCGACAGGATCATTACGCTCGAACGACGATGAAGTTGATGATTGCGATGAGCTTTGGGTGGTACTTTCTCCTGTATTGCTTCTCGCACTGCTGTTGGTAGAGGAAGATGAGGGCAACCCGATCCTTATCCTTTCATATTGGCAGTGCGCAAAAAGCTTGAGGCCGTTCAGAACGTCCGTGAGGAAAAAGACAAGCCCATCATTATCCATCAGGAGCAAAAGAAAATGCAACAAACGTCCAGCACTCGATACAGTTCCTATATGAACGAAATCGAAAGTGTGCCCTTCATAAGGAAAACTGTTGAAACTGCCGGTCAACGTACAGAAGAACACGTTCTAAACAAAAGACAATTTGGTAATGTCCACGAGGAAGGATCGTCTATTGTCACAAAGATATCGTCATATTCTTCACCAAACACTACGTCCGATATTAGTTCCATTAAATCCGACATAGCTCTACCACTGCCACCGCTGCTCAGCAGTACGAAAATAGAGATACCAACCGGGCCTTATGGTCCCGCTGCTGCCACTAGTGGTCCTATTAGTCCTCTTTCAGTGGAAAGAGTTTCTCGAATGAAAATCGCTACACCTCAACTAATTATGATCACAGCAGACCCAGAATCGCCATTACTTACCATTCCAATAGATGAATAGCTAAGATTCGTTTCCGAAACGGTGGTAGATAGAATGGAAACTTCCAAGTCAGTTCTATTAAACATGGCAGTGAGCAGATCGCTATTAATCGTTGCATCAGCATTCTCTAGGTACAGCAGCGATTCCTTGTTGGTTTGTGCTGTCCGCGAGTTATTATTCTTAATACTTTCCTCCGACGAACTTGTCGTTAGCGGGACAGAATTAACCTTTGCATCGTTGGCGTTTTCCGAAAGTTTAAAGCTAAACGATCGCTCCTCATCCTGGCTGGGCTGTATTTCCTCGCCAATACTGCTTTCCTGTGAAACATCCTGTTTTTCCATATTATGCTCCTTTTGATTTTCATTCCTTTCATGAAGCAGCAATTTGTCCGTCGGAAATTGTTTCCTGCGCAAACTCTCCTCGAACGATGGTAAATATTCTTCCGGCATCGGTGGATGATTGTTCGTTGTGTTGTTGTGACTATCCGAAAGGCTAAACGATCGGGAATCGAAATCACTCGAATGGGCGGTTGTGGTGTTACTGGTTGCCTTTCGTTCGTCATCGGTAGCGTTTGTTTCTGGCCGATTCGGGGCGTCATCGCGAGGTGAAGCGACAGGATCATTACGCTCGAACGACGATGAAGTTGATGATTGCGATGAGCTTTGGGTGGTACTTTCTCCTGTATTGCTTCTCGCACTGCTGTTGGTAGAGGAAGAGGAGGGTGAAGTGGTCGAGGACGATGCTGTCGTTGATGCGGTCGAAGAGGTCGCTACTGTTTCGTGAGGTTGTGTAGGTGGCGGTGGTGCTTCTGTTTGACTTTGATGCTCAAAATCATCGCTGTAGTTCGAGGCTGTGGTCGTGATCGCATCCGAGGTTTTCCCTTCTTGCTGGTCTGAATCAACCATTTCCGTCCCTGTGACCGTTGAAATGCGTGGTACCGCTAGCGATGTTTGTGTCATCTCGTCACGCAATCTCAAAACGTCATGAGGAAATGGTGGGATCACGACCGAAGTCGGTACATTCTTTAAGGCCGAGTAGAGCTGCTGATTGACTTCGATCACGTGTGTTAGACTTCGATTGAACGATTCCAGCAAACGTTGATATTCCAGTTCTTTCTGCGATCGATCCAGGTGGGAAATGTTGGACGTATTGTGAGCGGCAACATGGGGATGAGATGGACTGGATGCTCTAGTCTTCTCGAGATCTTTTCTGTTGTCCACTGTCTTTACGTGATCGCTGTGATGTGGCGATCTGGCAGTGATGGTGTTGTTCGGTGTAGCGATTTTCATTCGAGAAACTCTTTCCACTGAAAGAGGACTAATAGGGCCACTAGTGGCAGCAGCGGAACCATAAGGCCCGGTTGGTATCTCTATTTTCGTACTGCTGAGCAGCGGTGGCAGTGGTAGAGCTATGTCGGATTTAATGGAACTAATATCGGACGTAGTGTTTGGTGAAGAATATGACGATATCTTTGTGACAATAGACGATCCTTCCTCGTGGACATTACCAAATTGTCTTTTGTTTAGAACGTGTTCTTCAGCACGTTGACCGGCAGTTTCAACATTTTTTCTTATGAAGGGCACACTTTCGATCTCGTTCATATAGGAACTGCATCGAGTGCTGGACGTTTGTTGCATTTTCTTTTGCTCCTGATGGATAATGATGGTCTTGTCTTTTTCCTCACGGACGTTCTGAACGGCCTCAAGCTTTTTGCGCACTGCCAATATGAAAGGATATGGATCGGGTTGCCGCAGCGATTGCTTAAGCCATGAAGGAATGCTCTTTACCGGCTGGGATAGTGGTACTTCCTGTGCCGATTTTTCTTCGATCATGCTGGGAGCAACAGCCATTTCTTGTTGTTTCTGTTTCACAGGCAGTGTGGAAGCGCTTGTCGGCACAAGCATCACATCTGGCACTTGAAGCTTCAATTCCTTTTCAGCAGCAACGGTCGGTTCCGCGCTGTCTTCTTCGGCATTGATTTCTATGAGCTGTGCGTTTACTTTCGGTTTGATTGGCAACGAAACAGCTTGCGATTGCTTTAATGGACTTTGCGGTACAATATCGTCTAGTGTCAAATTGTCCGGTTTGCGTAGTATGCCCAGTTTAATGCTCGATTTACTTATAGTGCTAACAGTGGATGGATTGGTGGATCGGCCGGAAGTAGTATCTTTACTTATTCGAATATCTTTTCCGCGACTACCGGCTGACGGTGGTTTGGGTGGAACATGGGGCGTCGGTTCTGTAGGTTTAAGTACAATGGCTGGCTTAGAATCTTGTGGATCTTTGTTCTTCTTTATCAATCGCAGCGTTGGTGTGGAGGCAAATTTGCGCAAACCCATAGTTGGCCGAATGGATGACGTACTACGAACTGAGGCCGCATCTTTGTCCTTACCGGTTGGGGGCCGTTTGTACAGATTGGCGCCTTCTTTCGGCGCACAGGACAGTGAACGTTTGCGTACCTTCTGCAGGTTTTTCGTTACCAACTTTTGCGAACTTTGTCGGAGAGTTTCTAGCCGCTGCTTGATGAGATCTTTTTCCACGTTGGCTTTGGAATTACTACCCGTCCCACCAGGCACATCCTTTTTCTCGAGCCGGCGTTTTGCTTGCTGTTCTTTCATAAATTCGCGAGCTTTAGCCGGATCGTAAGACTTTTCTTTTTTCTTCGCATCTTCTACTACGGCAGTCTTAGTATTACTAGAGGCATGTTTAGCGGGTGGCTTGAGGCACACTTGATTTGCTGGTGGTGGTTTCGTTGTTTCAACAGTAGCATGAGATTCTCTATGCGCGATTTTAGGCGGAGGCATAATAATACTAGAATCTATTATATCGCCTGCAGGTTTCTTAATACTTTCAGTTACAATCAGTTCGTTCGACGGTTGAACATTATCTGCTTGTTTTGGCGTATCCGTTAGCAACGAACGCCGAGCTACTATCGGTTGCTGCGTCGCAGGAACATATTGAGCCTCCTGCGCAGCATGCTTAGTTTCACCAACCGTTTTTACCTCATCTTTAGCTGTGTTTAATCTTTCCACACGCTGAGTACCAGTCTTGCTAGCACTTTTGAGTTGTATTACGCTTACAGTCGTGCTGTCTGCATCTGATGACACTTTCTCAGCGATACGGGTCACTTCAATCGCGGATGGTGGAGGAGGGGGTGGTGTAGAAGGTGGTGTCTTGTTTTCCTTAAAGCTTTCACGGAGAAAATCTTGAAACTCGTTCGCTGCACGCTCCCGCTCCGTTCGCCATACTTCGAACTCTTTTTTGATGTCTTTGCTCTGAGGAGAAAGGATCGGGGTGATTCGATATGAGGCCACCGGATCGTCGGATGCCGTTGTTGGGATTGGAATGTTTCGTTTTTCAGTCAGCACGCTGCTCGATCCAGTTAGACCCGGTCCAGCAAGTGTTTGTATCGATTTTATTATAACACCGGGTATTTTCGGTTGGCGTTTCGGGCTGCCGGGTGGCGTCTTCAGCACCAGCTTCGTTACTTGCATTGTGCTACTGTCTGCACCGGCAGTTGTTAACGGCCCTGGACGCTTTGCTTGCCGGCGAGGCGACAGCGAAACGATCTGTATTGCACTGCGTCGTACTGTTGGCAGGATTACATCGTCGAGCGATGCTTGCTTACGACCTGGTTCCGATTCGATGGAATACGTCGCAGAATCAAAATCATCCATGGCGGCTTCTTGTATCACCGGTCTGTGGTACGCGTGTGTTGATCGAGATCTACCTTGAGGCAGTACGATTTATTACATTAACTAAAATGTTTGCAAAAACTAAGATCGATCAAACTGTACATATTACTTCGATGTACATTGAAAAAAAAAACATTAACTTATTTTCCGGTTATACAGGTTGAGGTCGTTGTACGAGATGGCGTCGTGGCGGTACTTGTTGGAATGTTCGCTTCGTGTACGGCACAGCACGATTACATTCCAATGCACTTTTGCTGTTTATAAGCGCTTTTTGCACATGTTCGATAGATTGCTGATTGTATTTCAAACAATTATTTCTCACATTTGCATCAACTACACGTTTCCTGATACTGATTCACCGTAATACCGAAAATTTCGCGTCGCTTTTTGTTGTTATTGTTTGTTTGTCCGCTTCGAATCCAAGGCAACGGTTGAATGTTTGCACACTGGGCAAGGACTGTGTGAATTGATCGTTTGAGATATCAAATGACATTTCAAAAATCCTTTGCTTTGCCAATATGTGCCTGAAAAAACGTTAATTGTTTTTATGGATAATTTATTGATATTTAGGTTCAGTGATGACGTTAGTAAATTAAAAAAAACTACGGAGCTTTTATTTAAATGAAGAACACTTTATTGATGATGAAATATTCATTTGAAACAAGATCTGTTGGACCGTTGTATATTGATGGCGTACCCACTGTGGGTGAAGATCGCTTGTCAAAAATGAAGCGTTACGAAACGTTATGTTGTAAACCGTTACGAAAATAACCCTTGAGACATTTGCATGATAACGACAATGCAGTTTTCAAATAAAAAATGCATTTGATGTAACTACGCTCTGCTCAAGTATTTTCTATTATTTGACTCTACAATTTAGAATGAACTTGAACTGCTGGTTTTCTTCAGTTGATATAGTTCTTGGACGTCCGTGTTTTGCGGTAACGGTTAGTCGTCTGTCTTCATATGCCTGGACCGGAGTCCAAATCCTTTTCGGATCGTTCTCCTGTAGCGAGTACTGAGTATATAACATTCAATGTATATTTCTTACAATTTATCACCAATTTTGGATTAGTTTAGCATGGTGTCCCATTCTCGGTATTTGTACAGAGAATAAACCACAGCAAAACAAGTTTTGTACCTTTCTTTTAATTCTTGTAACGACTTGTGTAATTATTATTGACCATTACTTTTCTCTAGCTTTCAGCTCATTTCATCACATTTTCACCAGCGTGTTCGTCATGTCTCGTTGTCAGTAGAAGCTAGGTCGCGTGCTCAAACATCGTTCATGTGTTCGTGAGGCCGGTGACGGTTGCTACTACTAATTACCACAGCTTCCGCCGTAACATACATTGCGCACCACACAGGGTCACGCGTGCTGTACACTCGGGGGGACACTTTCTTGTTGAACCATGTTAGCGAACATTGGTACCATGTCACCAGTTAACCGTCAGCGATTAACCGTCCCATCGTCCAGCTGCATGTTACGCTGGGCAGGTACCTGAAGTCAGCAAAATGTCACTCCGGCTTAAGCCGTTTGCAATGATCGGACGTGAATGATTGGAGGGCTGAGTGAAAAAGTGGCAGCTCGAGTGTAGTACGAAGTGCAGAAAGGATCAACCACATCAGTCACGTAGTATCTTCATTATGTCCGCACAAAGTCGAATTCTTCATGTGATTCAACCCTGGGACAGGTTCGGGCATGCAGTGTGCAAAATCACGCGACCTGCCTGGAGGTAACAACAGGCGCACCGAATTGTAAGTCTGCTCTTTGGTGCCCTAGTTTGTGATGCTGGTTTTGGGTATTGTAGTTCGGAAGGAATAGGTCAATTGTATCATCTCAGCTTGACCCAGTTACTGGCAGCTGGACCGCATGCCAATTCTGTCCATTCTGTCACCTACTGCCACCTAATCGCAGAACCGTGGACACGAGGACAACTACAAAGGCTGAACGGTGCGGTTTAGCGCGCACAGATCTGCGTGACGATCGGATGTCTTTTCTCGTGTACAGAAAATAAAAACTATCGCCGGTCAGGGACGTAATATTCTGACATTCTTCGAATAGCCACAATTCGGTGCAGTTAATGTTTGCATTGTTCCGAGGAACGTAAATCGCATACCAATTTTGTGAATATGTTTGCGTTCGCGTTCGGTCAGCTGAAGCCTCTGCTTCGTAACGGATTTTTGGTTTGGTTTTATGTGTATGTGTGTGTGTGTGTGTGAACATGTGCGGTATGACGAAAGCGTATTGACCACTTTTCGTGTCAAGCTACGCGCGCCCATCAAATATCCACGTGTCCAAACAGGTGGTGTCATTCTAATGTACGCTGAAATCGAACCTGTTCGCGAAACACGCACGGAGCTTTTTGAGACGGTTTACAGAGCATTCGCATTTTGCTAGGGGGGGCCAACAACCGGCAGACCTTCGGGGGGAGTCAGCACGAAAAGCCGTAAACCGTTGAGGATCCTGTTCTGGGTTGACAGCGTCTGATCACGCACTCCAATCAGTCAGTGTACGAAAGTTATAGAACGGAAGCAACAAAACATAAAACAAAATTCTGTCACTAATTGAAACCACTCGGTCTCTCACTTGTGCCTATCTGCGGGGCCATATTGAGAGCACGCAAGAGCACCTAACCGGTGCACGTTGAGATTGAGCGCTGGTACAGAATATGTAGCAGATAAAATGCAAAATTGCATTTTAATTAAACGATTTCCATCGATCTAATGATGGTGTCATTGCATGCGTTGCATATGCTACATATGGTTAGACGATGGTTAGACGCTTTGATTGGTTTGGAGCGTGAAGCGAATCGTATGAACCGGTTGAGAAAAATTATAAACATTTGGAAAACCCCATCGCCAGATAAGTCGATAATTAATATGATGAGATTTGAATCTATGTTGTAGTTAGCGTATGGCCGAGCAGTTTATATTTTATTTTATACTTCGCAACACATGGTTAGATGATGACCTTGACTTAGGTGATCTTTGTCGATATTATGTTACTGGCGTTCGTCAGCTACATTTGTCTATGAATTATAGTTAATTTATCTGTGCATTAAACTAATTTATGTGTTATTTGAAGCATAGTCAACACTTACTTACGCATCAGACACTACAATCGTTCGGTGGTCTTTGCTTGCTACAACACTTCTCGATACCGCTCAGGGTCTAGCGACGTCTTCAGCCAATCCATATTCCCGGCCGTTCTGGCGGACGCATCAACGCTAACACTCCATATCAATTTTTACCCATCGTGACTCTTCCGTCCTCAGTCGACGGTCTAGAAGAACTTTACGGGCTCGGTCGTTCGGTGCCTTTCTCATAACATAACCAGTCCACTGAAGGCTAGTAAGATCACTGTACAAGTAGTAGGGCTCGTTATTGTTGCGACTTCTACATTATCCTTGCACACATACGGGGCAAAAATGCATGTGAGCATCTTTTTCTAGAGGGGTTCTTCAGTTTTGGACATAGTCCGTTCCTGTGGTTTAAAAAGGGACAATTGAGGAGCAGATGTAATGGAAAAGTGTCATTGTATGTGTTTCTGTGGTGATTTGAGTTTCAGGTTGAAAGAAGATTGAAGTTAATTATGAAATATTACTACGAGGGTGAGAAAAATTATAAACATTTGGAAAACCCCATCGCCACATAAGTCGATAATTAATATGATGAGATTTGAATCTATGTTGTAGTTAGCGTATGGCCGAGCAGTTTATATTTTATTTTATACTTCGCAACACATGGTTAGATGATGACCTTGACTTAGGTGATCTTTGTCGATATTATGTTACTGGCGTTCGTCAGCTACATTTGTCTATGAATTATAGTTAATTTATCTGTGCATTAAACTAATTTATGTGTTATTTGAAGCATAGTCAACACTTACTTACGCATCAGACACTACAATCGTTCGGTGGTCTTGGCTTGCTACAACAATTATCGATACCGCTCAGGGTCTAGAGACGTCGTCAGCCAATCCATATTCCCGGTCATTCTGGCGGACGTATCATGTTACGCTGGGCTATCACTCCATATCAATATTTACCCATCGCGACTCTTCCGTCCTCAGTCGACGGTCTAGAAGAACTTTACGGGCTCGGTCGTTCGGTGCCTTTCTCATGACATAACCAGTCCACTGAAGGCTAGTAAGATCACTGTACAAGTAGTAGGGCTCATTATTGTTGCGACTTCTACATTATCCTTGCACACATACGGTGCAAATCATCTAAGCATCTTTTTCTAGAAGGGTTCTTCAGTTTTGGACACAGTCCGTTCCTGTGGTTTAAAAAGGGACAATTGAGGAGCAGATGTAATGGAAAAGTGTCATTGTATGTTCGTAGTAGATGACGCCGAGCTGATCCCACCAAATTCTTCGTCGGCGAACGTTTCGGGCCTTCCTTCACGTTGAGCATCCTCCACGGCGAAATCACCGCTTCGAAAGCGTCGAAACTACTCCCGACACCTTGTTTCGCTTAGAGCAGCATCGCTGTAAACACTCGAAAGCTCTCGATGCGCTTCGGCTGCCGTTTTCTTCGCTCGAAACAAAAAAACAACAACACCTCCCGCATATGGCGCTTATCCGGCTCAAAATCAGACATTTTCAAGAACTAGGAACTTTTACTCGCAAAAAATAATCACTAATCTGTTTACACAGTTTGATAATGATATTCCTGAACTTGATTTATGAAGTTTGTAAACGACAAAATCGCACCACAGTCCACAGTGGCCCCATCGATTTCAAAACGGCCGTTATTTTTTTGCGGACCTAATAATAGTTTTTAATCATCTTTGCTTCAAATGCCCCCGATAATGGAGTACGTTGATTGTACATCTTTGACGATTTTTTGCATATTAACCGACTAGCAGGCAGCGACAAGAATTCAAAACGATTCTCCTGGTCGCGTGCTGGGTCTGAAATTCCTTTCGCGTGCCGGTAGCGCCCAATGTCTCGGTATCAACTACACCCCAAACCTTCGAATAATATTTTCCCAGCCTCGATCAAGGCAATGGAGAGCATAAATTACGCTGTTCTGATTTTACTTTGGTCTCGTTTCACTTTCGTTTGCAGTCAGTCACACCCTGCTCTTCCAGCCAGCCTGCCGTTCCATCACGTTCCGTCTGCTGACGAAAGTTGTTGAATGTAGTAAAGCGATGGTACGGCGGTGCCTTGTGTATCGGTATCTGTTTTGTCTTAAGTTTTTTTGCTGTACAGATAGCCTCGGGGCGACAGTCTTGTGTACGGATCGTAGATCGGCCAAAATCTCCCAAAAAATCTCCAGCTTCTTTACAGCACGCGATGTTGCTATTGTGTGTGTATGTGCGCCGGTGAGAAAGGCAGCCTTTTTTGGTACAGGAAAAGTAAGTCTGCCCGCTGCTAGCCGACTGACCGAGTGGTCGGTAATTTAGTGTATGAAAACTTTGAAATACTTCTGCTACTTCACGAAGAGAATAAACGTAAAACAAAAGCTCACGGGCAGAATACAAGGTTAAATGGAATTGTTTTGCAAATTCCACCCTTTGCGTTGAGGTTTTAGGTTTGCTGATGTAATTATGAGCGTGAGTGTGGTAGTACGTGATCTACCTCCATGCTAGAGAAAGGAAAATACGTACTAGGAATACGATGGAATGTTTTAATTGCTGCAAGGGTTCACATTATTTTTTTTTTGGGACAAAATAATCTTCTGATCTTTATGGTAATGGTGCCTTGTGTATCGGTATCTGTTTTGTCTTAAGTTTTTTTGCTGTACAGATAGCCTCGGGGCGACAGTCTTGTGTACGGATCGTAGATCGGCCAAAATCTCCCAAAAAATCTCCAGCTTCTTTACAGCACGCGATGCTGCTATTGTGTGTGTATGTGCGTCTGAGAGAGAGGCAGCCTTTTTTTGGTGCAGGAAAAGTAAGTCTGCCCGCTGCTAGCCGACTGACCGAGTGGTCGGTAATTTAGTGTATGAAAACTTCGAAATACTTCTGCTACTTCACGAAGAGAATAAACGTAAAACAAATGCTCACGGGCAGAATACAAGGTTAAACGGAATTGTTTTGCAAATTCCACCCTTTGCGTTGAGGTTTTAGGTTTGCTGATGTAATTATGAGCGCGTGTGTGCTCGTACGTGATCTACCTTCATGCTAGAGAAAGGAAAATAAGTACTAGGAATACGTTGGAATGTTTTAATTGCTGCAAGGGTTCACATTATTTTTTTTGGGACAAAATAATCTTCTGATCTTTATGGTAATGGTGTTTGAAAAAATCAACATTATTTATTGGAGCTTGTAAAAAAACGTTGTTTGGTGGTTCAGAGAAGGTGTTGTTCAGTGTTGAGATCAGTATGTCCTTCTAATGGGGTTTTATAAATTTCCATTAACACAAACATTTGCTTATAAACGTGTCGAAACATTTTAGTCAATCCTTTCACTGGAACTCGATCATTGATCATTTAAATTGTATGAAACAAATAAGAAAACAAAAAGGCACAAGCATTTGTTCGATGCTGCCCTTTTCATGCTTAAAAGAGGACAGCCTTACCGGTGTGCTTTAAATATACACCCGCATTAAATGGCAGCCGCTAGCCGCAAATGGTAGCCTTTTAGTGTGACTGGAGAGGATGCCACTAGCGACGAGTACGAAGTTAGGTGGCTTTTCCGTTGACATATTCTCTTCCCTTCAAGGTGAAAATGGGAGGTCAGTGTGGTTGGTAGCATAACTTTACCGGGAAGATCTCTGGCCGCACCAAACCAGGTGTCGTTTATCGTCTCTGTACGTCCGACTGGTGCCATTAACAGCAATACATTAACTTCTATCGGACATTGTACCATAAATAAATCGTAAAAACGTACCTACCTACTGGCCACTAGTAATGGAGCTAATTAAACGGAAGTGTGCGATCTTTAGGCGCCTCAGCAACGCACGTTTGTAGCCGTTTAACCTTCCCAATGGGCACGATCGAACGCTAAACTCATATTGTACTGTCAAATTAAATGGTAATAAAATGCCATTAAAAATGATCACGGGCAGAGCGTACTGTGGAAAATAACAATGTTCAAAGATCGGATTTATGGTTCAGACCCGTAAGCCACCGATGTTGTAAGAAATTAAAGAAGAAGATGAAAAACAAAACTATGATTGATGATTTGTTTTCACTTGAGAACATGATGTTGTTGAGATGAAGCGTGATAACATTATCTTTTCGGTTGATTTCGATCATTAACCAGATCTGAAGCATTCGGTATGACAGGTGTTCAAAATAAATGGCAAACAGTGTCAAAGAAAGGAAGTTCCATGAGAACGGAGATTCTCTTAAGAAGGTTCCTTTCTCGATGTCATAACGATTGTACTGAAGAATATAAATGCGTTTTAATTCATGTTTCATCTATCCAAATTTTGCGTTCTTACACTTTTCACCACTTGATTAATCTTCGTTACTTTACCGTAACATAAAAATGGATTCTTAAATTAGATTCTTTTGTTGCGCCCCGTCCCGTCCCGTCTATTGGCTTCGCATCGATTAAAGGTCGCACCTTTATCGCTTCTGCAACTTCGCAAAACACCACCAGCGAAGCGATGATTTATGTGGCCTTTGGCGCGACTCAAGGTTTAGGCGCACGGAAAAAGCACGAACGGAAACAACGAGCAACGGGCGATATCGCGTTGACCATTAGTGAATGCTTAGTAAGTGTCATCGAATGATTGTCCGGTGCTCCATAAAACCAGATCCTTACCGTTTTTTTAACGTTTTGAGACGACACGCTTTAAATGGAACGGTGGAGGAGACCACAGGAAGTAGGAGAGGTGGTTTCGCAAAACGGAACTATGTTTGATTGATTTGACCACGTTTCTCGATCGGTGCAGGGACAAACAACACTACTGTCCCACCTTCTTGCTTTTAAATCTGTCATTTGAGTGATGGGGTGCGAAAAGCAAGCGAATAACTAAACCAAACGAATGCGGATCTGAGATGATTCTTCAGGTATAGAATTCTGGTGTTTGGTGATTTTTTTCGGCGACATTTTACGAAGAAGTTTCCGATTCCCACGATGCTAAAAGTTTGCGAGGGAACATGGGAAGTTCTGTTGGTAAAGATTTATTATGTTTTTGCTACGACTAGAAGCTTGGTGGATAAAGATTAATGGAGTTACTTTTAAAAAAGTGCTATAGGATGGGATAAAACGACTGGAAACTACAAACAAAAAACAATTGGAATTAGAAATTAAACATTTTAAATATCTAAAAATCTATTTATTATGATTACATTAATCTGATATTGCGTCTACAACATTTTCTTAATATTATCCTTGGAAACATCATTAAATGCCACGTATATGACATTGATAAGATCGCTTTTTCCACAATAAGTCGACGTTTCATGTATCAATGGTTGTGGTCTATCTTTAATGAAGAACTCCAGACCTACAAATTTGCTTAATAATTGTTTGCACAGGTAAACAATAATTTTTACTTTCATAGGTTCGTAATATCTCTAGTTATCCGTAATATTTAACTTAATAATTGGTTTGTTCTAGAAATTATCGATACGATTTAAGGTCTAAAACTAAGACGACTATGTCCAGTTGTCAATTTTATAATCACAAATTACATTGGTGAATAATAATGAGATGATGAGCATAAATGCTCGCTTATTCGATACTTTCAAAACTTTTTTTGATAATCGTTTTAATGGAACCATATGAAAGTAGCAAGTCCCCAAAGAAATTGGAATCACTGAGAAATTTAACAACGTTTTTGAGAGTTATGCTAAAAATAACTAATTCTGTGCGATTTGCTGGTGGCTACAGAGATTTGAATCGCGATATTCGAACCAGTAAAATAGAATTGATTGATTTATACTTTTTTTCAAATCTGTACTCTTTAATCTATATTCTGCGTATGTAAAGTTCACTGACTGCTGTAGTACTTTGGATTAACGACTTTCTAGATCATACCGGTCATATAATTCCTTTATAGCGATATATAAGTCCCAAATATATTCCCATAGGAATCACGGAAGTACACGATACACTTCGAAACCCTTTGTTGTTAAGATAAGATAAGAGATTGAGAAAAATAACAGCTTATTCATCTCATAACTTCTAGTTTACAAAAGGTTAGCGCGGAGTGTACTTTTCGAAACAGAATCAACATTACGTTTAGATACAAGATACACACGCTAACTTTCTTGTACAATATCAATATCTCGCAAAACAAAACAAAAATTCACGATACACGGTATAACGGCGTACATCTATTTTTGTACCATTAATAACGCACCAATGTCACAGTAGCACCAATTTTGTAATACAAAATGCATACAAAATGCAAAACATTAGCCAGTTGGGGCCGTTGCCACCAACTTGAAATCGGTACCATTTGCCAAAAGGTCACTGTGCCGAAACCTGCCACAATATTCGTTGCTCCGGTTGGGCTGGCAAAAAAAGTGGCCGAAAGATTTTTTGTTTGCCTAGTCGCTTCTCAAAACAAACTGTGCCAGTGCAAGTTTTTCTTCCTCACGCACGGCACAGATAAGAGTCTAGTTCTCATCAAAATGATTGCAATCGCCACGGTGATGTGATTCCGCAAGGCTTAAAACGATCATAGCGTGGAAAAAAGCACCTTTTTTAGGTGTGTCAATCGCATCGTGACAGCGGCGTGTGTCAAATGTAATGGGATGCAAAACATTTTCGTCCCGAAAACTATGCAACCGAGGGGTTGAAGTTGTGCGCCAAAGCGCATCGGTGCGTAGTGTGATGGTGATGTGTTGCCAGATGCATTATGCAAGATTGACCATGACTCTGGCCTGTCTATTTCAGCTAACTCTTTCATCTCTGTTTCTGTTATATTAAATTAATATATCCCCAATTTCTTATTGCGATTTGGTTGTCCAATCGAACTTACTGCACACCTTAAGTGGAACCGATCGCTCCGGTGCAGTATGGAACGTTTGATTGGTTAATTGCCTGCCAGCGTTTGTTTTCCTTTTCTTGATCCCGTGTCACATAATAATCGCTGTAACAAAAAGCAGTAAAACGTTTGCAAAAAAAAAACAAATAGAAAAAAAGACAAACCGTGACTTGCCTACGAGCGGATCGAACGAAAGGAAAAGCTTTAAACGGACGTGTTTAAATGTAGCGCTGCACATTTCGTCTGCTGTCCGTCTAGCTGTCCGTCCAGCAGCTGTACATCGAAGCGATCTCGAATGGGTTCGGTTTTGTTTGGCAGATTAGTTGCAACTCTATTTTTGACATGTTGCGTTGAACCGGCGATGTGTGAGTCTGGGCGGGAATGTTAAGTTTGGATTTCATCCCCCACAGGGTATAAAGTTGGGGCTGTATTTTTGTAAAGATACAGGAGGAGCACTGCTCTCGATTCCAGCCTGCCAATGGGTGGCGGACAAAAGCGGGAGGTGGGTGCTTTTTGTTTTAACTTTCGTAAAATTTGTATCCGCCCTGGAATACGCACACTGGGAGACGCACACGGGACCAACTTCCCGTAACGGTGGAAGTGTCATAAATATTCGATCCGCAGGCAAGCAATAGCCAACGAAACGTATATATCGAGGATCGATGTGTTTGAATGGCGACGCGAAGCGCTCTGGATTACCCTTTGAAATTAGTTTATTTTCACTCGCCGGTAGGTTTTATCGTATAAATTAGAGTGGACAAGATTTATGCCGTGTTATTTCACGCGCGAAATCCGACGACTCGCTACTTTGCTTGGCAGGCTTTCAGCTGCTATTGTTCCATTCGGTCCTGCCCTGTCTGTGGAGCTGTTGCTTTGCCGACAGAAATTGGTGCGTATGATGCATTTTTGATTCACCGAGTATTGATGTTGGCGTGTTGGTGCTAATTATCAACATGATTTAATATGTTTATGCATTTATTAAATCTATCTAGCTATTGTTTTGTGTGCAAAATATCGATGTTATACTTTATTTATACGATTAGTTTTGTAGAGATCCAGATCCAGGAAGTACTCTACAGATATTCCAGATATTCTAGAACCCGGGAGAAGGTTCAGAATTCTTGAAGGATGTGTGCACTTCGGCACACCCAACCCTTATTTGGAACGAATGTAGCGAAACAAATAAATAAAAGTCACCGAAGGTTACGCTCAATTTTCCCTTTTACCCGGAAGTTATTCGATATTGCGTAACGTAACATAAATTCAACATTTCGAGGGTAAGCGTTCCAAAAAGGTTAAGAGAACCCGTCGACAGAAAACCATAGATTGTCACCTTGAAAAACTTCCTGCTAGATGCACGTATCCTGGACCATTCTTAAGGGACACTTTAGTTCTTTCCCTTCTATTCGGGCTTGATCGTGGTCGTTGATCGTCTCGCTAGTGTTACAATATCAAAATCTTTTTATCTTTGAAGGTTTCACACCAGTCCTTGGCGTATCGTACGAACCGGTCGGATAGACGAATGTTCTTGGCCCTGGTACTGTGGCGTTTTTACTGAACATGGTCAAAACCACTAGCTTGTGTTGCTGCAGTATGTTTTGTTTTCCATCTTTTCCTGCTTCAGCTCGATGCATTCTATCCATTCGGTTACGGGTTCTGTTTGCGATACGTTCTAGACGTCAGAATATGCTCTACGTTATGCATCGCGCATACATTGATAGTTCTTTCGAAAGTTGCAGCGTAGGCTCAAGGTAACTTAAAGTTAGCAACACTTTTGCATGGTTAAGCTTTTAATTGATTTTAATCAAAATGTGATTCGTTTAATTTAGAAGACATATCAAAGCTTTAAATTACGACTTTATTGCCATGATTTTGTTAGCGGTAAGTGCTCTTTGAGAAGGTAAAGTATTCAAATTTCCGTTTTTAAGTGAGCATTCAGCATCAGAACAAGTTCTTGCTAAAGTTTAATTCGCTTTACCTGTTATCGCCGACGATCGCTTCATTTGATTGTCTGTCCGGATGACATTTCAGTAATTGCGCCTGTTATTTATTGTTTGCGTTACGTTCATTTATAACCTAGCAACATTATACACACATTTATTTTCATTATTTTATGTGTGTATAAGTTGAATATTTTTCGATTGAATGCAATGCACTTTGAAATCAGTACCCTGAGTTTGTATTGCAAATTATTCTAATGAAGTTATGTTTTCATAACATCATGAACGATCGGGTGAGCCCCATGCATTATGCTATTAAAATATACTTAACATACCTGAAATTTATTTACAATCAATAGATACAGCAACCCCTTTCATTATGCGCTTTATTATAGCTTCCAAAGTCTGTGGAGTGAGCAAAATAAGCTGTAAAAAAATAACACAAAAAATCATTAGAAAGTAAGCACAGCCCCTAACGCCTGTTGGGAGTTCACAGTTGCAGCAGATGCAACAGCAGCGTAGCAGAAGAAACAATCGATCGTGCTGCTGCTGCCCCGGCTGCAACATACAAACGCACCCTCTGCGCGCCCGTTGGCCATTTCGCCGCACGTTCGACTTAATTAACCGCATTTTGAGAAACTATTCAAACGAAACAGCGACGCGATGCGTAACTATTGACGGGTTGCGTTGGAGGCATGAATTTATTTACCCAGATTCTGTGTAGCCTTCCTCTCGCTTTCCTGGGGGCTGTAAGGGCAGAATACCAACTGGGGAAGAATGCATCACGGTTGAAGTTGCAGCCGATCGGGCCATCAGGCAAAATGGGGTGCCGAGAATTGCATAATTTCTGGTGCACCCCGAATGCGACAACGAGTGTGACCGAATGCGGGCAGTAACGCACGAATTGGTATCGATTCTTGAAGTAAGTTTCGTTGCTGCCATCATTCGCCGGGTCGGGCATTTTCCGTTCCAACTGCTGCAGCCAGAGCTCGTCCGTTGAATTCGGCACACGGTTGAGCGTTGGGAGGCAAAGATGTAGGCCGCCCGATTCGCGATCGCGTCGCGCGTTGCATCTGATCGAGAGATGGAAAAACTGTACGGCAGCAAAATACGCTCACGGTTGATTATACAATTTCACTCTCTTTCTCTATCCCACGCAACGGTAACGGGTGTGCGGGTCGACAACGGCCCTACGCGGGAGTCCGGGTATGGGAAGGGCATGAGGAGCTTTGGCGGTTGGTCGAATACGTCGAGTGCAATGATGCATTTCGCGCAACAGCCCCGCTTATGCCCTTGCAATTTCATCGGGCCGAGCTTTATTTTACCTTTTCTTGTATGCTGCAGGAACGCACCGGCATATGGTTGTGTACCATTTCACTCGCATTTCGCAAAACACTTGCCTCACCCGTGGATGAAGCGTTATAGATTTTTTTGGTTGCATTTCTGGCCATACTTGCGTCGATCACGAACAGTCTTTGGGTTCAGTTCTGGAAGGAGGATAAACGATTGCAGAGAAAATGTTGGTGTTGTTCATTGTTTCTATTGTATTTTATTATTTTCCGTTGTTTGCTTTAATCATCAGAGTATTAAATTTTTACGCACGCTGATAACAGATAATGGCTATGATCATAGTTTATTAAATGATCGAACAAGCATCGGAAAACCTTCGGCTGATAGATGATAGTAGCACCACGAAGATATACTTATTAGTGACTTTCCTACTATCATATACTTTTTTCTTTTATTTAGAAAGGCTTTGCGTCTCATAGACCTCATTCGCCTTGTTAGCGCTAACGCTTGCGTCTACGCCTGTAAACTTGGGTTGGATGGCAAGGAATCGTCAGGACGCACATCCGTCTGGAGGTGCCGTGTTCGAGTGCGGTTAGAAGACTGACGCTGTCGGTGAAGATGATGTTGGGAATGTCGGACCGAAATCTTTTGACAACATAATGATAGAACTGGACAAAAATATATGTTGTCCTGTCATTGGCACCATTCTCTTCAAATGTTTCAAAATTTGTATCGAAAAACCTATGATGGCAGGCCAAGAGTCCTAGAGAGCCAATCAAGAAGAAAACAGATGTACAGACAGGAAATCACGTTTTTGATGCCGTCCCAAGCATCAGCTATCTTGGTACAACAGTCAGTTCCGAGGATTACTCACGTAAGCCTTTGAGGCATGGTCTCCAGAACTGACGAAATCCGATAACCCGGTTAAAGAGGAAGATACTTAGAAGATTTTTTTCCCTTATATGCGTGAAAGCAGAATGAAAGACTAGCCATGATGACAAGGTGTACCAGATGTACGACGATATCACTTTTGTTCTGGGAATTTGATTCGCTATGTTCCGGAGAGCAACACACGTAGCAAGACCACGGAACGGTTAAACTACATGATAAGAGAGTAATTAAATAATAAAAATCTTCTTTTGCTACTTTGGCTCTATGGCCTCTAGTGGTCTTGGTCTGTCCATTTTGACTTCCTCGATGTAGTTTATTCGCATCTGGAAAAACAAATCTACATTCGAGGAGATGGTCTAGACAGTACGCGATACCTTGTCACTAAGTATTCAAGATAGTAAAAAAAATTCTTATAGAAAATTTTCATATTTAAGACATTTCTTTCTCAAACAAAGTTTTCTCAAACCCAAATAAAAATTTCTGTTTCTTCTGGGTTTGCTATGGTCCGCTTTATAATTTAAAATAATTGATTAATAAAATAATTGATTAATAATAACTATACATCCAGTACGTTCAAAATCTAAAGCATACTGAAGAGACGTTTATACATGATCTAAATAGTAAACAGTCTATTGGCAATCTGTGATGCAATACAGCTTAACGCCATTTTCAATAAATATAGATTTTATTTAAATAAATCCGTACTTACGTGATTGCTTTCAACTACATCGCACTATCTACACGAAAAACTACACGCACAACCCATATACGATCTTGGTATTAACGTGCGTGAATCGTGCCTGATTGCAGCTTCCAGGAGGTCGCCGGCGTTAATGCATTTCCTACATTGCATACATTCGTGCCACATCACTTTGCACCCGATTCTAATGTCAGCTTCAATTGGGGTCACACAGTGCATCGTACTGATGACGCAACAGATATGGGCTGACCGTTTAAATCCTGGTGACACGAAACGATACTGCACGCAGCATGTAAGTGATAGGGTGTTCAATAGGGTCAGGAACGAATTTAATGGCTTATGCGGCTTATCGAAGTGTTGTCATTGGGTTGCTTCATGTCTCTTTTATTTTTTTTTCTGTAAATAAGAACAAAGTTTCACATAAATTACACATTTTAAATACCCTGGTAAATTAAAGGGTGCATTATACTATAACATCTTTAAGGATCTTTAGTTTTAAATTATGAAGATCACAACACTTTTGCTGAATTGAGCCATATTGTTTCATGCTTTGCACTTGTATTATTTTACGTTGTTTTTTTCAAATGAACTTGCTCGTTTCAATAAACTAGGAAATAGCGGGATGGAAAGAAATGCGTGTGACTGACTATTGGTTTGTGCTAAAGCAGTGCCCGTCTTACGACCGTAGGGAAAATGGCCCACAAAAACATTGGTACAAACGCTGCGCAACGCTACGCATGCCGGCAGAAACCGAAAGCAGCACGATTTGGGCAAGGTGGCAAAGCTCGCAATAGCTGATACGAAATATTTGCATAACATGCCTACAACACCATACATCGTACACAAAACAACACGCACCGAAGCCGGGGCAGCTCGTGGCAACACACAGCATCTTGGCGAAGGTTCGCTCACAGAGTGCGTTGCATTTCTGGAGTGCAGGTATCGAGGTATCGGTTTCAGAACACATGCATCCACCGAACAGGGTCCGATCGATCTGGTTGCCCGATTAGGTTGCCGTTGATACATTTATCAACAGCCTACTTGCACACGTTTTTTCCTTGTTTTGAGTTGCGTCGCGGCTGCATCGCGCTGCACTGCATCTCGGCGCCGCGTGCAGTTTTCCCTCGCGTGACCTCGGTTGAGGTTATGAGAAAAATCGGCACACCATGTCTCAGGTGTGATATTTCATGTCATGTGTATCAATTTTCGGTCCGTGGGCGCATGGGATTGATTTAGTAACGGTGGGCATGGCCAAGTGCTTAGCGTTACGTGTGTCTTTTATGTTTGCTTTTAATTTTTATTCCCTCGGTTCGGTTAATTAAACTGCGGTGATTTCCATGGGAAATACGACCATACGTTACGGCCCATGTTATGCGGCACTGTTGACGAACAGGTACATTTGCGGTATCGTAAATTGAAACGTTGGCTTGTTGTGGTTCGTTTTTTTTGCAACAAGTATCACCTTGTCAGTTGCTTCCGGTAGTGTGATGTTTGTTGGAAGTGTAACTTTAACGTAACTTCTCTAGCTTTTCCTGGATAAACTACATGTGCTCACTGCGTTCTTGAGCTTTCTGGTAGATAAAATACTTTTTCAACATACCCACAAAGGCGTGAGTCATTGGTCACTATCGCAAGATTCACGATCGAGCCTTGTGATCTAACGTTCGGAATGTTGGACTGATCCTAACCTAGAAATTGCGTGCCATGCTTGTTGCGAATTGTGTTTGCGTGCGGACGTAACGAACACATGCGAGACTGTTCAAGGTTTTGAAGGAAGTGTCAGGCCCAATCTCGACGGCAAGCAAATAGAAATAAAGGTCCCTACAAAAAGGGATTATTAGATTGGAGAAGGCGACTAACACTAAAACGACAGACAAATGAGAACGGTAATTGTAGCAAATTGCATGCCGTCATCAATTAAGGACAATTTCAGTATGATTTGTACCTTTTTTTTGTGCTGCTGCTCGTCAATGGCAAAGTTTAGTGTTGGGAACGTCAGCGTGCCCTAACCCGAGGGGCGTGCAGTTTGAGTAAAATGGTCAACGTACTAGAGCTAGCGCTGACAGGAAAAACGAAAGGATGGAAGCACGCAAACACTACCTATCCGCGGGATTAAACTGTCGTCGATGCGAACCGATCTCCTCCGGCGGTCCGGACAGCCGCAAACGGAGGAAACCGTAAAAATATAATTTATCGCTTATCAAATGGATAGTGGTCGGGTCCATCGGTACTCGCGGTAACAGTTGCAGAAATGGAGCTGATGACAGCGAACAGTGATTGCGCTCGGGCCGCGTTACAATGTTGCGTATCAAATGGAGCTAAACGTGTTGAGTGAGTGAAACGATTGGTTTGCTTTAGTGTGCAAAAAAAAAAACGCGTTGGTGGAAGGCATACTTTTTTAAGGTATAAAAATATATTTTAAATTTCTTTATCTTCTCTTTCTAAAGTTATTAAACTCGTGCAATGGGCGTTATTAGGTTTGTAATATTAATAACACTGTTTTAAAGATGGTACCGGAGATATCTCAGAGAAAATCTAGAAGATCCGGAGCAAATAACGTCTTTGACTATAACATCGATTAGTAAATTTCTAACATTTATAAATCAATCATTACCATAAAAAAATTCTCACAGATAATTATTTAAGGAATTGTCCATTAGATAGTACAAGGCAGGCCAGTCGGCAACGATATTGAGAGACCTCTTAAGACCCCTTCTCCATAGACTGAAACAAGCGGTAGTCGGATGTTGCCAACTTTTTACTGTAGGGTTGGTAAGGTATAGTTTAAAAAAAAGTCATGAAAACCAGTAATTATAGGCGATGTCCTTTCAAGGTTCTTAGAGGTTATGAAAAAGAAGAAGAAGGAATTCCTAGAAAATGTTTATTACCCTTCGGCCAAATGTTTCTGATCCAGTTAAACATGATGGAAAGTTACCGATTCTTGTCTAATCTGTTGGCTCTTGTCAGCCTAGGTCCTCACACAGCAGGACCGGATATCTAATTCTAAGCTACGGGTAAACTAAGTCAAGAAAAGTCAGGCAGAATAAGCAGACCCAGACCTTTCAAGGTTGTAGAACCAAAGAAAGAAGAAGAAGTCTAGTCGTCTTATATTCTGGTCGTAGCTGGGTTCTCTACCATACTCCACCGATGATTTGATGTCTCGTAAGCAGTTAGTAGTATATGACACTCTTCTCATCGTATACACCACTATATGCAGAGCATTAGTTTTTACAAGTCCTTTAGTACATAGTCCTTTAGTACATTGTTGATTTTTACAAATATTGAAAACATAAGATGGCTAAATCCAACAGAGGGCATTCATACTTCTCCACCTGTATGTTGCAAAACCCTCTCTTTGCTAACGCTCATTAAACGCATCATACAAAGACTGCATTATTTTAACCACACGTTGCACTACCGCTAAATGGGACGATAGCAAAACGTATCCACAGCTTCCACGCCCTTCATGTACCGTGCCAATAATTGTACCTCCGGAGCGAATAATTCATTCGAATTATCAATCATTAGCTCACTGCGTTGGCTCGCCGGTTGGAAGGGAAAATGTCTACCACGCGATAATCTGTCAATGGTTGCAAGATGTTGTCAGAACGCCGTGGAAAACTGCATCGTCCTAAGTTCGTACAAAATCGCATCTGTGTAGTGCGTGGAAAACAGATGACGGGTACATTTTGACATTCAGCTATTTGGCACGGTGAGATCAAAGTAGCATGATGTAATTTTGGGCGAAACCTGGTTAGGCCTAAGCGACTAAGTAGGACGCATCCAGAGAGGCTATGCTTTAGCAAAACAAGCTTTTCGAGTCTCCTATGCCGGCAAGCTTAAAGCTAATCACACACATAGAGGAGATCTATCGCAAAGTACAGATTGATCCGGGGCAAATCTCGCTTAAGCCACGCTGCTTAAGCTCCGTAGTTGTTTAAAGATTGCGAAAAAAGTAGGCCAATTTCGTTCATCGTTTCGTTTGGCAAGGGGGGTTAGTTTCGTGTTGGGTGTTGTTAGTTTTCTTTCACCCTTGCCTCCTGCTCCTCCCTGTCTGTCTTCGTGCACGTCTCATGAACATGCACAGTCTTCTAATTAGTTCGTTCTACGACGGGTAGCATAGGAGCGCCATCGGCCAGGGGCGCTGCTAAGGCGAATCCCTTCCTGGTGAGGCTTTTAGCGAAACTCATTGAGCAAATGAGCCACCGTCGAACGAAGCCGTTTGCAGTAAATGAGGGTGAAAGTTATGTCGCCACACAATCGTTATCAGTGGCTGTGGTGACGATACACGATCGTACGCGGATTGTGTCATACGGTTGCGAGGAAACCCACTCATGTCAGCGCACACTGATTATTAGAAGGTTTAATGAGCGTGCAGATTAGTACAGTTTCCAATCGGTGACATATGAACGTTTTATCTAACGACCCGATAAACCGATCGTCAGCTCAAGATTGCTTCTAACGAAGCTACGAATAATGCGAGCAACGCAATGGATGGAAATCAAAATCAATATCGCAATGCTCGGTTAATCATTTCGTCCTGACAAACGCACTGAGTGATGTGTGGTTTTAAACCAAAGCTACGCTTTACGGTTCCGAGCGTGCTGGCTTCCCAACACACAACCAAGCCGGCTGGCGAAAGATAGTTATTAAAATGCCGCTCGTTTGTGTGTGCGAAATTATACGCTTTTAGCACATGAATTCCTTTCGGTGCGGCCTTGGGCGTGGGTTTGTGCATGGTAATGCCCGGCTGCCATGTTGACCGTTCGTTTGCCGTTTTGATAAGCGCAGCATAATGTGAACGAACTGCATTGGCAAACCGGCTAGCTGGCGCCCGTTAGGTGCCAGCTTGTTTCGGCCTCTGCTTGTTTTGCTCAGCTTGTTTAGCCGTATCGATACTGCTCGAGATAAAGAGGCTGACATCGCCGTGACGTGACGTGACGCGAGTCGGTGTGTGTGTGTATGCTTTTCTTTCGAAACAAACAGCACCACCAGCAGCGGACCGCCAGTGAGAGAATGTGCTGATAAATTTTGCAAATTGTTCGTATGGGAAATGGGCTGCACGATCTGTATTAACATATTTTTGATTATCGCTCTATTCTGTGTACACTCCGTGTTAGTGCTTCACCAGGGTGAGATGGTTTGCAACAATGCTCGCTGAAGAAGCTAGGCCTAATTGGATTAGATTTTACCCACGCGTACATGCCGGTGGGCAATTGTTTGCTAGAAATTGACAGGTGAAGATGATGTTAACATACAAACAGTAATCACATCGATCACGGTATGGCGTTGGGAAAATGAGCAATAGAAGAGATATTTTGTGTGATCCGATGTTAGGAACGGTCTAACGATATTCCATTATGTAATTGATAGTGATCTGTTTGTGGTGATAAGAAGCAAATAAGGGTGCTTCGTCTAGTTTCGCACATTATCTGATGGGGAAAGTTTGTATAGACAAAAGCAAGAGGCAACTAACTATTTTTACTATGCATGAAGCGTCGATTGGTGTGGAACAATTGGATAATAATCTGCAAGAATCTGTTGTTAAGGTACATTAAATGTCATACAGTCTGTGCTTTGCTTTAGGTTCTGTTCAAAGACACCTCCTTAAGTGCAAATAATTTCTCAGAAAATTACCTAATATCAGCAACGTTTATTAAGCCAGATCGTAAAATTTAAATCATTTGCTGGATGTAGCTATTTTCTAAAAAATTGATCGTGTATATTAGGTACTTCCTTTCCCAGCAGTCAAAAACTGATAACGCTGAGCACAGTTTTCAAATTATGCCTTGTACATATTATTTGGTTTCATCAGTATAAGTGCTCCAATTATCGCAAATTATTACCCAGCTACACACCTTTCCCGTGTTTTGGTATGAAGCGCACAATCAAACTGTCCTTACTGTTTAACGAAATGACAGCTGAGGCTTTTGCGCGCATGTTTAAGCAATCAAGGGCTATTTGGAACCCAAACGAAAAACTGAACGAAAAAATTCCAAAATTTTAACCGATACTGTCGAATCATGCCCGGCCGAAGTGAAAGGATGCATCGTGGTAGGATCTCCGTGTCCCGTATCCAGCGATTCCACTGCATTCGAGCCGAGAGCCAGTGTGTCCTCGGCGAAAAGGAAAGGAAACTAGAGTAAAACGAGCAACCCGTACCAAAAGAATAAGTGTGCATATTCCAGGGTCAGTTGGTTAAAATATTACGCGGGAACAGCGATTAACGTGCTACCAAAAATGCGACACATGAACGAAAGTTGTTCTAGAAGCTACTCGATCACTGATTGAGGAAGAATTGCGCAGGGGAAATGTTGTTTAGGCTACTTTCAATCGAGTTGAGAAGAAATGCTTTAAGGCTACTTTTTCTCATATTTAAGTAGTTTTTCGGATAAGATTATAGCACAGTTTAGTGATTAAACTTTTAACGATACATTTATTATTATGCTAATAATTGCATTACGTGCAAATTGTAGTATAAAGTTAATCGAATTAAAACCTTTTTCGAATCCAAATTAATGGTGACATAAAACCCAAACATGCTGGTTTGAGTCCGAAACTGTGACGATCTCGTTTATCGTGAAAGAGTAGGACACAGGTGGTTTTGGGTTCAAAATCTTTTTAACACCCAATTAGAGCTGAAAGCTGATCCAAATTTTTGGGGGAGCACAGTAATGTTTTGCTCTGCCCACAATTGTGTAATAACGATCCTCGCTTGTTGCTTGTTTGTTTCTTCTTCTTGTGGAATTGTTTCCTCTGCTCCCTCGAAGTCAATATTATCGGGCCGGTGCAATTATGCAATTGCACCTATTCCAGCAGCCTGTCGTGGGTTACCTTCGTGCATCTACGGATGCAGTAGAAAGGAGGGTGTGTGTGTGTGTGTTGGGTTTTGTTTTTGGAAGCGAAAAATAGGGCTACCACCCAGCTCACATTAATGTGGGCTTTTGCACATTCGTTCGGGGAAGTGGGAAATTGGAAAGTAGTTTCGATATATGGGTTACGGAGTCAGCAGCAACAGCAGCCCCACGTTCTTGTCACAGGTTGGCACAGGTCTCGGAGCCAACTGCTGCCGTATATGGTTTTACAATCGATGCCTACCGCCCAACCGGGCCCGGGACCGTATCGCGACAGGGCATTCATTCTGGCGTCCTCCCATCAACTCACCACCCCGGTCGACCGTCGGCCATTTCGATCGGCAAAGCAAAACGAGAATCGAGTTCTGGTCACATACGTTTTGGCCAGTCATCTTTGACATTAAAATATGGTGGCAAGATTGAGATTTTTTGGGGCGAGAAAAAGTTGTTCGAATTGTTCGAAGTGCTGCAGCACTTGGGTGAAGGTGCTTATCGGGAGAATGTGGCCTCCTTCCGATTGCATAAGAGCGTCAGCAAATTTAACTGTAACATTGGCAGCACCCATTGACACCTAATGGAACAGGTGCGAAAAAAAAAACGATGACCATCGCATTGCAACTGTCCGTACGAAATGAAAAGTAAGAAAACAACTCGAATATAAAGCAACAAATTGCTACTTAGCATTTTATAGCAGTATCGTTAATCAGCTAGCGATGATGGCTGATGGTAATCAGACGTTCTCGTCCACAACCCATCTTTCCATTTACCAAGCAAAGTCTGGAACAGTTTCATCGCGCTTTTGATGAACCGGAAAAAGAAAAAATCGGTGGAAATACATACTTAAAAGCTTCCGGGTAATATAAACTCACCCCTGTTCTCACTGCGCTGAGCAGCAAGATGGACGATGTGAATCGTAATGATTTATTACAAAAGGAAAAAAATATGTTAATGTGGATGATAGGGCGCTCATCCCAGGCGCTGGACATGAAGAGTAACGGCGTAGGGCGTTAGATTGTTGGTGGAAATTTCTCCTTATGAAAGGTTTCCCGCCCCATCAGTGAACAAGTTGCAGTTTAGCGTGGTAATTCATTCTCTCATCCTCGCTTTAGCTGCCATTTTACTTCACAGAAACGGTCATTGACCAGTTGGTTAGGGATCGGGAGTAGCTTGATATGATTTGTTATGAGAAAAGCGTAACTGGGTGAGTTTATTGTGCAATAGCGTCACGTTGCTCATGGTGCAGGGTACAGGTGTCTTTGGGAAGTCTGTTTAAAGAACTGCGAAATGCGGAAGGTCGTAAAAAGGGCAAATTTATTTTGTGATTTACGCAGTAATTGCGAAGTATTATAAAAAATACTTATTGTCATATAAAAATAATTTTAAAGTTAGTAAAACAAAATTCTGTTTAGTTTATCTTCTTTTCTGAGTAATAAATTATATAAACAACTTTGTAAACATTATCAAATTTTACGCATCTAAAGAAATTTGATATTCGCAGAAAAAGACCAGATGTCTCGCACCTAACGAAATGTCATAAAAAAATTAATAACCTAACTGCTTGTTTTTTGCCCTCAAAATTAAGCAAACAAGTAAAAACAGAACGTCAATTATGATTGAGTGCGTGAAATAGTATACTGCCGATTTAGCAAAATCAAACAAACCAACGCTTGAGGCCAGATTAACTCCATCCGCATGACATAATGCCTTCGCATCCGTGTACTGTGACCGTTTGATTCGAATTTCGATTGCTTTGCGTCAGTGCCGCAAGCGAAACTGGTGGAGGCTTGTCTGTTCGATTCTTCGCCAAAACGCATTTGCCAAAAATTTGCCCGAGGTCTATGACCGCAGCGTTCGCCATGCTGCGGGTGGGTACGTAGCTGGAAAGGGAGTGAAGCTTACCTAGGTGAGAAACGAGATTGATCACCGAGACACAAACACAAACATACACACACATACACACTAGCACACACTGTGACAGAGGGCCGACCGGAACGCGATGGGGCGGATAAAAATTGTTCGAAACGTCGTTAAACTTTCCCACTAAATTTCAGATAAATTGCCAAAAACGGCCAATACGCACGTCTGTCGCTGCAGTGTGAAAGACATCAGCGATCTTTCTCCAGGTGTCCACGGAGTCCTTCCTCCTCTCTCGGGACAGCCCCCGGAGATGATTGATTGGCACCATCGGCGCACGTTTCATGCCTCGGAGGTGCGCAAGTGTTGACAATCGGACATTTGCACGGCCACGGTAAGATAGACGGAAAGCACCTGGATGTCGAGAGAACCAACCAACGAACCGAATAAGCAGGAGGCCGGCACCAATGCTGTCAAGAGGGCAGGAAGTTATCGATGTACCGCTGTCGGCAGGCCGATTATTGACTGGGATGGGAGGCTTCATTGCGTGGATTGCGAATCTCGGCTGGGCCCGAGATAACGATCTTACCGTACGGTGAGGATCATTTTCACCTGCAGCAGCCTTTGACAGCGCTTTCGCCTTTGTTTGATGTCCGGCAGGAAAGGATGAGATTTGAACTTTGTCAAATATGGTTCCTCTGGCGCTTATCTGATGACTTCCCGGTGGGATGGTGTAAACAACACCAGTTACTCTCTCCTCACGGCTACCCGAAAGCAAATGAGTCACCGTAACTGATGGTTGCTTAACCAGCAGGCTGTTAAGTACAACCATACACACTTTGACAACCAAAAATTACAATTATTTATTAAACGCTACCAGTGTATGTGTAGTGCACGTGATTTTTCGCATGATGAAGCGGTAAACAAAACTGGCATGATTTACGAGCGTGTTTTGTTCCCGAGGAAAGATTTAATTAAATCTTTAAGTGAACAATCTTACCATCTTATTAACGTTTTCTCGAGTCACGCTTTCTGTAGCGGAAAAGCTCTCACGCATTTCCAACGTGAGTATGAAAGCAGCATTGAAAACACAAGCACCAGCACCTTGAAATAAGAAAAGTGAACAAGATAGGTTTGTTCTTCGGTATCGGTTTGTCTGGCCGTAACTTCAGAACTGTATCACCGGGAGTGGAGTAGGTCACGTACATCGCGCCAGCGTGTAAGCTGACCGCCAATTAAAACAGCGAAAGGTTACCGCCGTACTGTTGTTTGTAGGGGCGTTCGTAATGAAGTTCCTTGCCGAAATTAACCTTGATATTTATCGACAGGGGCAGTGCCGATACGGGAGCTAAACGATACACATGCACATACGGAGTGAGCCTCGCCAACCTGCGAGAATATGCCATCTAGTCGTGAAGATATGTTCATTAACTGCTTTTCTTTAGAATTCCACGCATTACATAAATATTGTAAGAGTTGCAAGTTCTCCTCATGTCCAACACGGGTTACAACACAGGCAACGTTACATATGCTCGTATTGGGTCAGAATAGTGTCATGCGAAGGTCTTAAGGATTTATTACCGGAGAGCTCGTTTAAAATTGACGTGACACTTGATCGGGTTCAGATGCTTAAAAAGCTCAAAATGTCGGCTATTTATGCTTCTTTTTAAAGTGTTTAATGCATTACAGGTTAGAAGGAATGCCAAATACCAAGTTATTTTAATATTTTGGTTCACTTTCTTATTCTGATTCACCTCGATAAAGCAGAAATTGAATCTGATTAAAGTCTTCAACCGACAAAAGAGCTAGACATTGCCAGTGAAGCCCTCATGAAAACTCTGAAACTTAGTTAGTAAGTAATGTAGTAAGTAAGTAGATGTAAGTACTACGATGTCAATAGTCGAACGCTAGACGAATTGTACCAAAATTCAATGGTCGATTTCAATAAATTGAATAGTTTTATGCTCCATTGTAATGATTGCATTTTGTTTAGCGTTCAAGTTCAATATGCTAGTATGTAAACGATGGTTTGAAGAATTTTCCTGACTTATTCCGGAAGGTCTCAGGTATGGTTGTACTGCTTTCGTTTCTAAAGGACCAGCGTACGAATGTGAGCATGTGTTAACTCGTGCTTGCGTTCGGCACTGTGTTGTGCAATCCGGTGCTTCACTTCATCCAGCGCTAGCCACTTTCTTGCCCGAAATACCCAAAACCAACCGTTTGAAAGGAAAAAAAGCTTCACACGCTCAACCGGGGGCGCAACCCATTTATTTATTTAATTTCTTTTTTCACAAACCCTGCCGTTGGCACCCCGTTTCTGAAGTTAGCGTCTGGTTTTTACAACCCGGACCGCAGAGGGCCGTGCCGACGCCTAGTGCAACGGAGATTTATATCGTCGATAAGAAAGTAGATTGATTTGTTTATAAAAGTTATGTCAACGACAAATTATGTTTCACTGCTTTCTTTTCCCCCCGTCACTGTGCCGTTTCAGCACTAGGTCTAGTTTAGCTAGGTCGGTGTTTCATTTTTTTTATTTCTTCTATCAACCAGCAATTCACTACGATTCGCGTGATGGGTCAGTCTTAATGGTTTGCCCAGTGAGTGTCGTGGTTCGTGTGCATTTTGGAGGGAAATTGTGTGTCCATTTTGTATAATTGTGTCCTGCTTAGCTCACAACATTAATGCCCTAAAACTTACTTTTTCCCCAAAACTGGAATCCCAGCCGAGAGTATGCAACACCGCTGAAAGAAATGGTACCCAAGACCTGGCCCAATGCAGCGGGTTTACTACGAAACGACGCACAAAAGATACACTTAGCTCGATTTCAAACAGTCAAAGTACATTTGATTGCCTGCACGCAAACGGTTCGTACCGGTATCAATGTTTACCTTCCACCGAGGGCGTTTACAGACGCGCACAAATGGAACACCGAGCAGCGAAAGATTTCATTTGGCACACAAACGACGAACCGCCAACTGTTCAAGTGACGATATTTCTTGAAATCTTCGATTACGCTCGCGTCTGGATTGGTGGTGCGGTTCGAGAATCGGTGGCACAGTTGTGAAGGGGACCGTTTGCTCTAGTTTAGTTAGGTTTCCACTTGTGCGATGAGATAATCTCATTAGCAACGATGGCGGGACGAGCGCACTTAGAAGTCGTTAAAGAGTGTTTGAAACTTTTGATTAAATAGCGAAACTATTTCACCACTTACATAAGCGAATTATTGCAGGAGAGTTTCGGAGAGTGAGCCAGCTGCTCGTAGTTGGGTGAATAAATTCCCGTTGACCTGGTTTGCCGCCAAGGGGATGTTCATTTCGAGAAGAAGCTTTGAATTATCGCAAGTTTCGTACAAACTGTACATGTTTGCTAAAGCTTAAGTTCGTTTGCAAAGTAAAGTTAGCAAACACACACACACACATAAGCGTTCGCACACACCAGCCAACCTGTTGTAGGTTGGAAATAAAATATGGCACTCGCGTCGTGTTTTAATTGCGCAATAAAAGGCAAATCAGGAGTCATGAGCCTACTGAGTAACGATAACTTACATGCGCTGCTGTTCCACCAAATCTAGCTCAGCAGCTTCACGTCATCGTTCGTTGGCCCGGTATCGGGAGCGGGTGCGGTGTGGCGCTCTTGGCCCGCCGGGCAGGAAGTTATAACTCACCGAATCAGGAGAAATCAAATCGACAGCCCTGTTGGTTCAGATGTACCACCTTGGTGATACATTTCAGCAGCCTCACATTCGGTCCCGGGCTTGATTGCATTACCCTCCGGTTCGCAAAAAGTGGCCCCGACGTCAATGCTTACATCCTCCGTAATCGAGCGCCGAAGTAGAACCACTTTGTAGTGCGACCACCGACTACCGAACGGGCGGCGGCCAGTGCCTGGCGGTGGCGGTACATGCAGTGGCAAGCTTGTGTGTTTAGTCCGGTTGCTGGGCGCCTTAGGGCAATGGAGAAAAAATAGAAGTTCGATATCAAAGCTGTACCTTAGCCGTTTGTAGGGTGGACCGGATCGGAAGGGTGTGGATGTTGCAATAGCCGAAGCTATCGAAGAAGGTGGCATCTGGCGAAAAATGCGTACCTATGTCGACAACAGGCACACACTCTCACATATTGCCCCGGGATATGACGATTAGTTTTTGTGTTGCTTATTTGTTTTTAATTACTTTCAACTTTTTTGTCGTAGTGATTACATTTTTTTCACAACAGTCTCTCTTGCATCTTATGCTTTTGGTGGTAGTACCATTTCTATTTGGTTGCGGTGTTTTTGGTGAAAGAAGCTGGTAAGGAATTTAAAAATCATAAAAAACCTCACATGTCTTAATCAAACGAAAATCATAAGAACATAATGCTGCACAATCAGTTGAGCTAGTTTTTTCTGCCCTAAAGTTTGTAATCTCTAAATTGTATCTACTTCTCTAAAATGTGATACTTTTGGCCAGGCCCAAATAGGACCCCACCATTGATACTACGCTACAATGATGAGATCTAGGAGCAGAATTAAGCTCACCAGGGTTCGGTGGGCTAGTCATGTCATGAGGATTGTTAGAGCAGTCCAATACCATGAAGTGGTTGTAACGCCTGATACCTCTTCTTGGTTAAAAACCTGCTAGATATTGCTTGTAGCCGAGTATCTAAGGGCTTATTAGACTGTTTAATACCAAGTAGTTCAGTACTGGGGAACAGTTTAGATGAGACTCGATTCGCGGTCCTCATGTGTGAACACTGCCACCACTATCGCATCAACCATCGTACAACCTAGATGTCTTAATACAAGGTATTAATTTGAGCACCTACCAGAACTTTGTGCCTGACGATTGGAATTGGTTTTTCTTTCTTTATTCTTTTTAGACGGCCTGGCCCCATTACTAATTGGAACCGATTCTTTTTGTTTGATATCTGTATTTTGACTAATGTCGAATTTTTTATTCAATTTGAAGTTATTTTAGATCTTACCTTTTCTGGAAAACCGGTCTAGTTTACCAGACTAGCAAGAACGACAATGATCATCATCACCCTGGTTTAAGGCTCTCTTACGCATTGATAGAAGGATAGGTGATTGAAACTTTGAAGTCATCCAATATTCAATTACTTTGAGTCAATAGACAGCATCAAGAAGGGAGTATGCTGTCAAATGATCATTAAGCTTGAAAAGAGTGCTATACCTAACACACCTGTTGCGACGAACGAAGTTCAGACTATACAGAACTGAAGCTGCTTTGTTGTGTTAGTTTCGCAATTCCTTGGGGATCTTTCGCTGATACTAACCTCATTGTTCCTGTAAAAAATTCTATCATGCTAATAATATCCTTCTACTGCAACATTCATCTATATTCTTCTAATTCTTCTACTGCTACGCTATCTCTAATGCTAATTCATGTTTGCGATTGCTGATTCTAACTCACTTGCGAGTCTGGGACTTGGACATCGGCCAAAATTAACGGCATCTTATTGGCAGCTTTGGAGCGAAAGATGCTTAGAATGATTATTAACCCTGTATGGATGGAAGAACAATGAAGAAGCCACTACAATTTTGTGTTGTATAAGCTGAATAATTATTCCACCATTGTACAGAGGATTAGACTCTGGTTCGATGATCATGTTATAAGAATTACACTGGACGATTCAGTCCGTAACACACTTTCTGGCAGTCAACATGGAAAAAGAAGCTGTGATAGGCTCAAATTGATTGCGTGAATATGTTCACCTGCAAGATATGTATAATGTATTGAAAGACGACGGCGACTTCAAGCAGTGTCTAGGACTTCTGCAGTCAGAAAAGTTTGCTAAGCGGTTGTAGCTCCTGATAAGTAAATACTACGAAGCATTTTTCAAATCTGTCCTTGAACTTTCCCATATTACTTTTATTCCATTTTCTCTGGATCTTTAGGATCCAGATCCGACTCCGACTACCAACATTTTCCAACGCACTTATAAGCATGTTCTAAAATCACACCGGTCCTCAGTCTCAATGATAGCGGTGAGTCCGTATCGGATCAGGAACGATATGTCACTACATAATTTGGATTCACTGTCAGTGAGCGTTTGCATTTGGCACTACTGTAGCAGCGAAACACGAAGGCTCATCTACCTTATTTACTAAACAGCGTGCTCATCAAAAAGCTATTTCATCACGATGGGTTTTTTTCTTCCTTCCAGCTCAAAACCGGGTTCTTCACGATTCGTGGCTCGTGACAGTGCGTAAAAAGCGGACCAGACCGGGCCAGATTGAATGTCGGTCGCAAAGACTGTTCAAATACTTTAGTTCTTTTCATTCAAAAACCGGCGGCCGTGTTTAATATTCAAATTTATGCTAAATGGTGTGAGATTTATCAAAATCTGTCCACATAGCTATTGTTCTCGCTCACCAGCTGTTGGTTCTGAGGAAGAAGTTAGGCTGTGGTATGGTATTTGTCTTTTCTGTGTGTGTGCCATCTATGGCTTACGCACAAAGGCATAGATTATTTGAATTGGCAGTAGATTAATGTGAAGAATGCGGCTGCGAATGGATGGGTTGTTTAGTGTACAAATTAACGATTTCGCTGGAAAGGTTTTACTTTATGTGATGCGATTGGCACGGAATTCTTTTATTTTAATCCTTGGTTTTTATTGTTGTTTCTTTAACATTTCTATGATATGCACTAGACTGATCTATTGCCAAATCGGTTAACACTCGGCTGGGTATAAATTTTGGTTTTCTCCTAGGTGGTAGAAGCTTTTGAATGTTGGTTCTGTGTAAACTAGTAAGACACAAGCAAAACCGCATACAAGGGCAACACAATTAATGTAGCGATTACTGTTATTTCCTTTCACATTTGAATCGGACACAATCCCTCCCAGCATCATGTGGCTTGCAATAAAACAAAAGATTGCGCACGAAATGAAACTCAATTTCATCTCGTGGGAATACAAATAAAGCAAACTTACGATCCAAACATAACGCGGGACCACACTGCGCTTTGTTCATGCAAGTAGGACGATCGTATCATTGGGCAAAGGTAAGGATAACATTACTAGTACTGTGTAATTATTATCGCCCGATCTTATCGATCAACTGCACCGAAGAAATGGTTCTCCTTCATATCCCAAAGCACAAAAAAGCGACTGGAAAAAAGGTCAATGCATTGGACAGCAAATGGATGCGTTTGTTTTTGTTCGACCCGTTTTTGTTCAGTTCCCCCACGTTGGGAGGTTATTGTTTTGAACGAGCGAGTGAAAGTAATTGTACCTGCAATGGAAAAAATAATGCAAAAGAACCAAACCGTGTTTTACAAGCCAACCAAAAAGGGTGGAAAAACTGCCCCACGTGCAAGTGTGCAAGTGCAGGAAAAAAGCATCGCAACTTTACAGGCAACATTTACAACCAAACAACAAGTACATCACATCATGGGAGGGCTGTTTGAGTGGACGGGTGGACGTGGATGGACGCAGTTTTGTACGCTGCCAAACAGCGAACAGGGTTCGTTGATTTTGGCGCGCAAAAGTTGGAAAAGTCTGCACCCTTGCGCAACGGCGGCAACATGTGGTAGCGATAATTATAGGGCACGAGAACGGATTCGATGATCGAACGGAATGCGGTGAAGAAGGAACAGGAACAGGTGAAGGACATGGGGTGGATGGGCTCAGATTCACCGTAGTTCCTTTTGGGATGCGCTTGCTTCATCCAATTGCTGAAGCGAACCAACAAAAACTTCTTCCTTTTTCCGGGGAACAAAAGCAAACTTTCTTTCCATTCGATATTACGCGCTCGGGCAAAGGAACATGTATGATACGGTATTATGCGAAGAAGAAAAAAAAAACCACGTTTGAATCTTCCTTCTTTGTAAGCAATCAACAGGCAACAAAACGAAGCAATGAACCGTTTTATTTTCGTGCACATGTACAAGCGCACACATCGTTGGAGCACTTGTACGAGCCTTTCTGCACCCAACGTGCTGGAGGAAGACGTTTGGCTCGGTTGGTTCGATTTTGTTCGAACATAATTATTGCGATTATTGCTTTAGACTTTGGGGAGTCCCATTTTTCGGACGGTACGCGGGTATGCGTTTGATCAACGATGCATACAGGGAAGCGTCGTGCTCACCGTTGCGTCGTGTTAATGTTTATCATACCATGCATACATAACGCATTCCCGCATCTTCACTGAGGTACCTTGTTGAGGAAGCGGTTCGATTGTGTGTTGATTCGATGCACTGGACACTTCAGACCGTACTCCGGTTTCGATATCGAACGGACGCACTTTTAAACGAACTCGACAAGTGATTATGCTTCACTTAACAGCTCGTTTTGAGGCTTACAGCAATCAGCAGAATAATGAAGGTTGAGGCGAAAATCCGACAGCGTATGTGTGATAATGCAACGAAAAGGGTTATTCATGTAGTATGTCTCTTTATGTATAAATTACACGTGGTTTGAGTGATCTCTTTCTTAAAAATTTAGGCAATGCTTAAATTGTAGAATCATATCGTATTGTTAAAAAAAATCATTATTTACCTAGCCATTTGATGTGTTGATAAACAAGTTTCAGAAACTGGAAACTAAGCCAGAAAAGAGTAAGCTTAGCTAAGTAAAAACTAAGTAAAAACAAATCCAAACATCCCAAACATTGGTCGTACCAGAAATATTTGCTAACGGCATAATAAGAAAAGAAGTTAAGTTGATGAAAATAATGAAACAAATATAAAGATAACAGAAATGAATAGTCAGTCTTAAAAATTTAAAGAATTATATTCAAAATGGACGATAAAACATGCAATATAAGAAAAACAGAATCAAGAAACCTTCAGATAACAATATTCTTCTTCTCTGGCACTAAAACCTCTATAGGGCTGGGCCTGCTATTTCTAGCTATCTATGACTTGTTTTTAACCCGTACCTGAATAGTCAGTCATACGTACGGGGAGGCGATCCGTCGGGATTCGAACACCGGTCCTGTTGTGTTAAGACCGGCGCCGCTATCGGATATACCATCGGACTGCCGGGTCAGCTAACAATATAACTCAGAATATTTAAAATATGAACGAATCTAAATGAACATGACATATCTAACTATTGACACTGACATATCTAACTATTGCTATAAAAGATCATGACTTTCTTTTTCTCCAGCGAAATTTACACTTTAACTTATCCAAACCCCTATTTCAATCACACAATCATATAGAGAGCATGCATAACATACTGTCGAAAACAAAATGTTAAATTTTCTGCCCTTCACAGTCATTTATGATATCCTCGCGTCATGCATTTAAACCGGCAAAAACCCTAAAAAATTAAAATATGGTGTTGCGGTCCAGCTGGCTAAATTATTGCTCCAACAGTTGAGAAAGAAAAACCTTACAGCACTAAGGCAAACGAGCTGTCAAGATCAGTTTTATGGTGCATAAATTGAAAACAGACTTTGCTACATACGTACCACTTGCAGCATAAAACATAGGTCTTAGGATCCTAAAAGTTCGCCCGCACATACTGCTTCACACGCTGCTACTGCGTCAGTATGGCGGTGAGTTAGCGATGCCATGTGAAGAAGCCACATAACCGCATATGGTTGAGTGTGAGGACCCTTGAATGTGCCTGAATCTTGTGGATTTGCTCAAAGTCGCTTCTTCAACATCCAGTTTTTGTAACATAAGGTGGTTGATTTTCACTATCAGCCTCTTGTTTGTGAAAACGATTTTCCCATGATGATGATGGGAAGGATGAAAATGCTTGTGGTATGGGGTTTTAAATAATGCTTACCTTTGATGAAAAGTATTTTTGTTAGTCCAATGTGTTTGTTTGTATGCTGATCGTATTCAACGAGTAAACAAAACTACAAAGGAAACTCTTTCGGCACAACAAACCATCTATTCAAGCGACAAAAATGATTTTAATATTAATATCAAAAACTCGTTATTTTATAACTGAACAGATAAAAACTTGTTCTTAAAAATAAATCCAAAAGCTGATTTTAGCAAGCTTAAACAAATGGAAATACAATTCTCAGATATTGCTAATCAATCATGTGAGAAACACTTTCACTTTCACAAGGAAAAACGGACAAGCGCGTTGATCGATCGTAATTTTGAAATAATTCAAACTTACTTTGTACTTGTCTCCGATCTTATCCTTCCATTTTCGCATTGAAGGCGTTGCACAAGCATCTTTGGCAAGTCACCCACCCGTATCGTTCCTTCTTATCCATCAGCAAAACTTCATTCCAACGATCGCGTAAGGTGCAGAAGAAAAGAGGCTTCAGGCCACAACGACACAACAATCTAACCTCACATTCATTACCGGGGCTGGAATGCATCGGTGACGTGCGTGCCGAGATCGTTTCCTTCGATTAGTCGTTTCTTGTTACTTGATTTGCGATCGTACTGCCACCTACGCCCGAATCTTTTGCGCGATTTTATGGCACCACATTGGCCACGCGTGATCCATCATTGCGCCAATTTCTGCGCGTGTAAAAGCTACGTACGCATCACGAACTATCCATCGGTAGGGGTGGGAAGGTGGGTGGGATGGGATTGGAAGTAAAGAGGCGTTGGTACGGGTAAATGCTTGACCAGGTACGGTGGGTGCTTAGCCTGCGAGAAGTAGAAAACTTACCGTGTCGGTAAGCAAATGGGAAACCTTTTTATGTGAAGCCGCCCGAGCAATAAGTACCGACGCTAGTGAACGGACTTTGCGGTGCTAGTGAAAATTTTATTAATTAAAATTAGATAACTGACCGCCCGAACGTTGCCAATCAATTATGGATGGTTTTGTTTTAGTTTGGACACTTGGGGTGTTATAAAACGCACCGTTGATATAGAAAACGATCGATCATTACGCTTCGTTGGAGTGCTTTGGCATCAGCTACATTGTTGCAAATTGTGCATCAGTTACTTTGTAGTTTAATATTAAAACAGAATCATTTATATCACTTTAAAACGTCCTATTTATAATCAAGAAATAAAAATTGTTCCTCAGACTGATCATCCCTTAAAACAAGCAATTTATTTGTACGGCCCTTTCTAAGCACGTTCCGCTTTTTTCATGCACACGGTATATAAATTAAACAGTCACCTGCATCTAAACGTGAAAACTGTTGAAACTAGATCATAAACATGCTTAAACAAAGCCATCCAACGATTTCCATCGGTCGTGCCGGTGTTCCGTTTTCCCGTGCGAAGGATTTGGAGCGAGAACTTTCTCCTTCCGTGTAGGTCTGACGATTGTTTTGCAGCTCTCGTACTTGCTTTGCTCACAAGTAATTGAACGTCACCGGTGAAAACTGTAGCAACTCACCTACCTGCACTGTTGATACACTTACCCGCCAATGAGTTTTATTTAATGTATTTTCATTATTTTACTGCTTGCTTCCCTCCCGAAATGGGGGCTCATCGGTGGATCATTTTTCGGGCTGGGGTTTTTTTTCCTGCTGCGGTGCTTCCATTTTCTGCCACAACTTTATTTGCTTTATTAAAACGTCCACCGTTTTGGAGTTACCGCTCAATCTTCTTGCAAGTACCGAGACGCCAAGTATGGGGCATACGCTGATACACTGCGCTGCCATCCGTTGCGCCACGACGAGTTTCTCCACGGTGTGTGTTTGCCACACGTTCGTCGCTTGTACTTTCGCGCAAGTCGTTTCGTACCGTTATGATGCGCTCAGCAACGGGAAGTCGTCTGGTGCTGATTTTTGACGTTTTCTTCACACCGCCGATGATGGATCCCGATGCGCCGAAGTGTAGCGTAGCACCGACACGTATACGCTGCCTTTTCTTCTCTGCCAACGATTTGCCTTTCTTTGTGCTTAACCGTGATCAGCTGGCTCGTTATCGTTTGCCATTATTTTGTTTTGTTTGTTTTTGTTTTGCCCTTTTTTTTGCACATTCCATGCAAACATACGGGTGTATTATATCATTTCTTTCGGTGGGCTTCATTTATCTTGATGAAATTTTATTAGTAGAGTTCATTAAAATAATGCCATCGCACTACTAGCATCATCTCTAATCATCCAATCACGGACGCCGACACGAGGGAGTGTCTGCCAAGGCACTAAAACCCACAACAAACTTCACATAGAACTCACATAATGTGTTTTTTCTCCTTCTGCGTGTTGGGCACTGTGTGACAGTTGTCATAAGTGGTACAGCTTTCTCACCACTTCTCACAAGCTCTATGGTACCGCCACAGTACCATTATTACGTAAATAAATAATAAGAAAAAATGGGATTGTTTGCACGTACTGTTGATACAGTGTCTGACTGCCAATAAAACACTGCTGGATGGCTTTTCTTTTCACTCGCTGGTGCTCTTGTTGATTTTTTGGTTTCGCTTAAGTCGCGGACGTTTCTCGTTCGTAGTTGCACTTGTACGTCAACGCACGACCCCCATTCGTCATGGTAGTTATCTGTTGGAGGTCGCTTTTCATTATGATGTTGGTGAGCATTCAGCACACTGCTTGCTCTGCGATGAACGAATTTTCCTTTCAAATTCTCACGGATTACGTAGCATGATTTATTCTTGGTGTATCTTCAAGAAAATTGTTTGATGAGGTGTGCCAGGAGAAAGAGTTTCCGGTCACGTTTACCAACTGAGTGTGTGTGTGTGTGTGTGTGTGTCATTCTGGAACTGGTGTCTGGAAGCATGCGTCATATTTATGGTAGTTAACTGGCGATGAAAAAAAGGGTGTCTTGTGCAATTTCCCGCACACTACTACGAGAAAAGGAAAGTAAAGATTCGCGGACACGTTACGAACGGAAATGCCATACTGTTGTGTCAATGGGTAGTTCCTGATGTGTCATGTCAAAAGTTATGAAATGTGTATTTTTTGTGTGAATCCCATAAACAAACGTTTCGTAATCTGCATTGCAGAGCCCATTTTTTTGTAGCATTTGGTCCTATACTACACAGTAATGCTTCACACGAACATACTTCGTAATATAGAAGAAACTTCAACTAATGCTAAACTAAACTAAAATCGCACTACAATTATCGGTGCGTATAAATACGTTTAGAAGCACTGTTCATATGCATGCTGCTGTCCAGTCCTTATCTCTTTAGGATCTACCAATCCGTTATTGTTACACTCTACGAACCCGTAAGCTGGATACTTTCACTGACCGCACGCTGGACTCGCACGCACGTATGAAGGCTTTATGATTGTCTGTAGGCCTCGTGTTTAACAGCAAGAACTCCGGTTACGTCTACTACTCTTTCAAGCGATGTGTAATGTTACGACAGTCAAGTCAAGGAAGCGCTCCTTTTATGGGTTGAAACTTTTATAATTTAAATTTATGCTACCACGCGCATGTTCTACGCGCCTAACTCGAAATCAATTAACTTTCCTTCGATCCTGTACCGGAATGCTTTCCCCAGGCAGTAAACTCTTGTCATGTTACAAATTGAAGAAATCATGTACATAATTATGATCCAAAAGAGAGCACGTTGAGCATTTTAGTATGACCATTCTGACCCGATGTATACAGAAATCTCATTTTGTGGAAACATTAATCAATCGTTCGCCGATGGCGCTCGAATGCGTGGCGTTATCTCAATCTTATCTTGCGCCCGCTGCTCACTTTGCCGCCCAGCACCGTCTTCGGACTCGGCGTGTCTTCCACTTCCTGCCGTGAAACTGATCCGCCCCTGCGTAGGACAGTACCGATGTTGTACATCCTGGTGGGTCTGCTGGTGGTCAAATGTACGCACGCACAAAACGGCAACTCACACACATGCAAACGGATCTTGAAGAGTGTTGAAGCAAGGCGGCCTTAAGCAAAGGAGCGCCCCACACGCGAAATGAGAAAGGGGCAGATTCATACATAATCAATCATTCGCGCGAAAGTCGGCGTCTGGTGACACGCAGGCTGCTGCGCACCAGTAATGGTGGACGGGTGGTCCCAAGATTCGAATGATGGAGAGCAAAACAAAGCCTTTAAAGAAAGCATTATCATTGCTGCAGCAGCACCAGCAGCAGAGAGCAAAGGCAGTGGAGAGAAGTTGTTGAACAAGAAACTGCACACACACACTGCGCCGGTGTAGACGCAGAAGACTTAAAATACGTCCATTATCACACTCATTACATTTTTTGTTTGGCTCGTGAGGTCAACAAATTCGTCGACACCGGGAAGTCGTAGAACGCTTCACTTATGCAATACGGGAGTTTCGGGTCCTTTCTACCCATAGCACGCACGCACGCCCAACCTGCTGGCAGGACGAAACGCAACCAAAAACCTGTTCCCGCCACTGGTCCGCCGGCAACAACAAAAAAAGTGCAGCACGAAAACAAATCATTAGCTAGATATCATGGCGCGAGAGGCATTTCTTTCGACCCGCTTTTGATAGCCGGAAAAATGAGCCTTTGATCGTTTTGTTGGTAATGGGGAACTCACAAAAAAAAGACGGAGCCTTTCTTCGTCTCATTGCCAACGATGCTGGTAGTAAGATGATTGGTTGATTGTCTTGGTGAAGAAATGAAAGGAATGGAGTGGTTATGTGCCGGCAATTTGGCTGCATTTCGTTACATTACAATTTGTTGTGTTAAAGCTTTTTTTTATCGCAATTCGTTTGTTTTCTAGATCATCCGTGTGATTTTTATTGTATATAACGAATGTATTAAATTAGATAACACTGAGTCCTTGCAAGTCATCTAAATGTCTTTTTTTGTTTTGTTGTCATGTATTTTATGTACAGACAAAATACTACAGCTCCATAAGATAATTAGGAGCTTTGTCTTATCAAGCGTACTATGCAGGCCGTACTGGAAGTCGCATCATCGCCTGCACTCAATCTCTGCCCATGTGGATTTTACGGGTTGGGTTGTCTGGTGTAATTCTTATGACATGACCAGCCCATCGGAGACTGGCGAGCCTAATTCGCTGTATGATGGTGAGATCAACGTACAGCTCGTAGAGCTCGTCGTTGTAGCGGCTCCTCCATTATTCTTCCATACATACGGGGCCAAAAATCCTTCTGAGTATCTTCCTCTCAAACGCGGCTAAGAGGGTTTCGTCAGCTTTGGACAAAGTCCATGTATCAGAGGCGTATGTGAGTACTGGAACTGTAAATGTTGTATATAATTAGTTTAAATGTTTATAATATTGTTTAAGAAGACGGATTTCATAGCTTTGTTTGCTCTATGAATGTCATTCACGAGTAATGAAGTTGCAAATAGTGGAATACTACATCCCACTCTTACGATTTAACCGTAAAATAAAGTGATTTCTGATGGTGCCGATGATCAATCAGCCTCCCAGCTGTGCTCTGCAGTTACCTGTATGTTTTATAGCTCAGCTTCATTTTAGGTTCTTATCGGTCCATACTGTAGCTCATACGGAGTAGTAAATGGCCATCAGGAAACTGACAAGGAAAAATCAGAATTTATTCGGACAGTCATGGATGAATGGTTCAAGCTGAGAAGAGGAAGAAATATTATTAAAGAACGCTTAGTGGATGCAGGATTCGAGCAAAACATATTGCTTAGAGTTTTATGCCACAGTTTTTACATTGTAAATGTGTTACTTTATGCAAAATAACACATATTTTAAAATTAATAACCTCTGCCAATGCTAACACAATAATTTATTCGCGATGTCGCAATCTGGTAAACCGAATACAGTTGCTGCCAAACAGATCAAACTGAAACAATGGGAAACACATGCACCAATATTATCCAGTCGCATGCCACACGAGTCCATTTTCCCAAGATTGCATGTTTTCCCCCTTAATGTACGTAAGTGCGTGCGTGCGTGCGTGCATGTGAAGAAAGTATGAAAAGCAGGTGAAGCGCTTTTGCACCTTCAAACGCTACGCACTCCCTCTCGGCCGGATTTCGCATGCACATGTTTGCGAATGTAATTTTCCGCACACGACGCAAGGAAACTGTGTCTGCCGAAATGGAATGCTCCGCAACACCCGAGCAAATCTTGGCTAAACGGGTTTCGCCGAGTTTCGGTCGGCGTCGATTTGAGTGATGGTACGTTTTCAGTTTCGGTAGGCTGATTATTGGATGTCGTGTTTTTAATCGGTAGATCAACCGCAACGCAAGCCACACGTATGGATGAAGCAGTTTGCAAGCAGGGCAGCAGCATTTCTTCTTCAACGTAGCACGGGAGTTTCGGGTCCTTTCTACCCATAGCACGCACGCACGCTGACAGGACGAAACGCAACCAAAAACCTGTTCCCGCCACTGGTCCGCCGGCAACAACAAAAAAAGTGCAGCACGAAAACAAATCATTAGCTAGATATCATGGCGCGAGAGGCATTTCTTTCGACCCGCTTTTGATGGCCGGAAAAATGAGCCTTTGATCGTTTTGTTGGTAATGGGGAACTCACAAAACAAAAAAAAGACGGAGCCTTTCTTCGTCTCATTGCCAACGATGCTGGTAGTAAGATGATTGGTTGATTGTCTTGGTGAAGAAATGAAAGGAATGGAGTGGTTATGTGCCGGCAATTTGGCTGCATTTCGTTACATTACAATTTGTTGTGTTAAAGCTTTTTTTATCGCAATCCGCTTGTTTTCTAGATCATCCGTGTGGTTTTAATTTTTAATAACGAATGTATTAAATTAGATAACACTGAGTCCTAGCAAGTCATCTAAATGTCTTTTTTTGTTTTGTTGTCATGTATTTTATGTACAGACAAAATACTACAGCTCCATAAGATAATTAGGAGCTTTGTCTTATCAAGCGTACTATGCAGGCCGTACTGGAAGTCGCATCATCGCCTGCACTCAATTTCAATTTAGGCCTACCTCCTCTGCCCATGTTTAAGGCCTAAAAGGATGTTACGGGTTGGGTTGTCCGGTGTCATTCTTATGACATGACCAGACCATCGGAGACTAGAGAGCCTAATTCGCTGTATGATGGTAAGATCAACTCGTAGAGCTCGTCGTTGTAGCGGCTCCTCCATTATTCTTCCATACATACGGGGCCAAAAATCCTTCTGAGTATCTTCCTCTCAAACGCGGCTAAGAGGGTTTCGTCAGCTTTGGACAAAGTCCATGTATCAGAGGCGTATGTGAGTACTGGAACTGTAAATGTTGTATATAATTAGTTTAAATGTTTATAATATTGTTTAAGAAGACGGATTTCATAGCTTTGTTTGCTCTATGAATGTCATTCACGAGTAATGAAGTTGCAAATAGTGGAATACTACATCCCATTCTTACGATTTAACCGTAAAATAAAGTGATTTCTAATGGTGCGGATGATCAATAAGCCTCCTAGCTGTGCTCTGCAGTTACCTGTATTTTTTATAGCTCAGCTTCATTTTAGGTTCTTATCAGTCCATACTGTAGCTCATACGGAGTAGTAAATGGCCATCAGGAAACTGACAAGGAAATATCAGAATTTATTCGGACAGTCATGGACGAATGGTTCGAGCTGAGAAGAGGAAGAAATATTGTTAAAGTACACTTAGTGGAGGTAGGATTCGAGCAAAACATATTGCTTAGAGTTTTATGCCACAGTTTTTACATTGTAAATGTGTTACTTTATGCAAAATAACACATATTTTAAACTTAATAATCTCTGCTAATGCTAACACAATAATTTATTCGCGATGTTGCAATATGGTAAGCCCAATACAGTTGCTGCCAAACAGATCAAACTGAAACAATGGGAAACACATGCACCAATATCATCCAGTCGCACGCCACACGAGTCCATTTTCCCAAGATTGCATGTTTTCCCCCTAATGTACGTAAGTGCGTGCGTGCGTGCGTGCGTGCGTGTGAAGAAAGTATGAAAAGCAGGTGAAGCGCTTTTGCACCTTCAAACGCTACGCACTCCCTCTCGGCCGGATTTCGCATGCACATGTTTGCGAATGTAATTTTCCGCACACGACGCAAGGAAACTGTGTCTGCCGAAATGGAATGCTCCGCAACACCCGAGCAAATCTTGGCTAAACGGGTTTCGCCGAGTTTCGGTCGGCGTCGATTTGAGTGATGGTACGTTTTCAGTTTCGGTAGGCTGATTATTGGATGTCGTGTTTTTAATCGGTAGATCAACCGCAACGCCAGCCACACGTGTGGATGAAGCAGTTTGCAAGCAGGGCAGCAGCATTTCTTCTTCAACGTAGCCGCATGCCAGCCGTAGCGGGTGTACTAAGTGCTTGCATCGTGTTGAAGGATTTCAGCTGGGCACTGGCGGGGTGGTGGCATTTGATGCCGAGGCTCGGACGCATGAAAAGTGGCTTAATGGTCATTAAGAAGATATTAAGGTAAAAGTGCTCCCATCGGTGCCGAGGATCGATCGAACGTGCCAGGAGGATGTATTACGTGTGTGTTTGGAAAGCACACGGAAAGTTTAGTAACTCACGCACACACACATGCACACATACTAACGATCGCATACCAGTGCTCGAAGATCGGTTGGAACAATATGCATCAAACAAACCGTCCCAGCATGCCGAACTGCATCAGCCCCGAAACGAGCATCCGCGAAAGCGCCTATAATTGTTGCAACGTGCATGTCTTCTTTGCGGCTGATATTAATCACAGGAGCGAGATTGAACAGTAAAAGAGCAACAGCAAAAAAGGCGATCACGAAATAATACGGTCAAGTGATTTGGTTTACGGTCTTTAAAAGTTCGTGTGAAAAAATGTTGCTCAAGATATGAGTTGCAGCAAAAAGTGGGTGTTGGTATTTAGTTTTTCCTTTATCCTTGGCGTATTATCAAATCCATACTGCTTAAGTGCATTTTATTGGGCTCGTGGTTTGGAGTGGATAACTGATGTTTATTGTTGGCATTAAATTGCCATTAGCTACATGACGTGAAAGACTTTGACGAAAATCTGTAACTGTGTTGCCAAAATAATTGTTCCTTTGATAACTTATCCTAGTAATAATTAATCAAATGCATAGTAATTAAAACAAACAGCATTCAATAGAAGAAAAAAGAACATCACCAATAAAACTTGTTTATTATTGTCATCGGAATGATTTTAAAATTTTAATATTCATTTAAAATTGTTGCTTGGGGCTTCAGGACGTTTATGTTTACCTACTCCTTCGTACTTCTTTCAAATCATAACATATTTTTTCATCGTTTTAAAATCTATAGAAACTAACAAGCTGCATTCCAGCATATGTGCAGCATAAAAGCTCTAGAGCTTCAGCTATGCATCTGCCAAATCTCAGCAAATAGAGAGGAAAAACACACAAACGCTCCCAACAAAATTCGCATTCTCTTCACGCAAGAGCTTTTTTAGAGCAAACTCGGAGCTTTTCTCTCGCGAGATCAAACGATCGCAACTCGGATGCTGAGCAGGAGATCAGCAGAAAAGAGCACAACGAAACGAAAGTGAGAGCGAAACGATTTTGCTGTGTACGGTGAGATATGCGAGCAAAACACCACAAAAGTGAGAGCGCCAAAGCGTGTGGAGCATAATTTGCACTGCAACCACATGCTCCCAGCGACCGGTCCTGGTGATGGTGTGGGGTGGTGGGAAAAATACGGCCGACACAACGAATGGCCGCTGAAGGCGTACAGCCGTTCGCGCAGAAATTGCTGAACTACGGTCCGAATCGGTCGCACTATTGTTCCGTGTCCTGGTTGCGCGTAGTGTTCGTCGCGTAGTTTGTTTGTTTTTTTTTTTGTTGGTTCCTGTCGCGTGCCGTACGATTTGCAACAACCGATCCATCGCACCTGTAACCTGTGTGAAATAAGTTTGCCGTGGTGATTGAAGAAGGTAGTTTGGCGGAAAGCTTTTGCCGATGTACGATCGAATTGGAATAGACCGTACCGAGTTTTTGTACGAGGGTTTTGTGTACTGCGATCGTTCTGAGTGAAAACCAAACCGCAACTTTATGGATGAAGTACATGATTCACAGTGAATTCCGTAAAACAGATCACTCCAATAAGCTTTGTGTGCCAGTTTGAGGTAGTTTAAGAATATTTCACACTGTTGCAAACAAAATAAAAATAGTTGTGGTATCATGGTGATAAATAAGCTCCAGTGGTGGTGCTCGAGTGACACGAGTGCGGTAGTGTTCGGAAGGAAAACTAGCAAGTGACAATGTTTACCTGTAGCGGATGGATTAAAACTCAAACCGGAACGACGAATGGTGGCAATTGAATCAGTTCTGCGGATACATTCAAACATTTAAATTACACAAAATAGATTCCCATGCCAGCGGCAGCACTTACCACATGCCAAGTGGAAAATTTAAAATCGTCATCAAATTCCACGTCCGTATGCAATCTCGCGTTGACACTATTTGCGTGTTGTCTTCGTGAGTGAAGCTTTCCTACATACACACGCCGACTGCGGCATCACTAAACGATTTCTTTACGCTAGCTGCCAAAGGTGATTTATCTTACCGTTTGCCACTCGGTTCCAGTGTTTCCAACAAGCGACACATTGCGTTTCCTTAAAAGCTGTTTCGCAAGCCATGCATTTGAGGCAGGATTTCCGATTATTTCCAAACCAGCCGGATAGCTCCTTCTGTATTCCCGCAGCATTCGTACAAGTGGTTGTGTGTGTGTGTGTTTGTGTTGACGTTTTGTGTGCTTTTTTTGCCAACTTCCAGTTTTGATGCCGTACCGTCCCATGCCGGCGATCGATCGATCGATCGTCGATAATGATGATAATGTTTGGAGGTTTGTTTATTTTTCACTCCATCGTACCCTCCATCGTTAGTGTTCGCCGGGAGATGCGACTTTTTTCCACGGGAGCGCGTGCGTTTGGACAGGCCTGGTTGTCAACCACGGGTGCCACACAGCGAGCATATGGCGGAGTGTGGTGCGTGGTCTGTGCGTGGTTGAGGAGAAGGGCAGGGTCACCGGCCGTGCGTGATCACGCCGGACAGGCAGACGACAAACGCAAAGGAAAATAGAAAGTGCCGCCGGTAGTGTGGATAGAGCCGTGGTTTTCTTCTCGCCACACGGTTGGCAACGAAAACACAACCGTTGCGCAGGGAGCAGCACCGTCGCACCGCACGCGCGCCTGGGATGTTATTATGACACGTTATTACGGGACTTCTACGGGCACCCTCGCTCTAGTGTGTGTGTGTGTGTGTTTTGGACCACTTTTCGTTCCCAGACCATTTCGCGTGCCAGGTTGGCTGATGGCCGATGATGTGCTGAGCTACTCGAACGGTACCGGCAGCACGCTTCAACTAGGTGTTCGGTTCGGTGACGCTTTGGAGGGCCTGTGGCGAGATTTCATTTCCGGAAGCAACTCCCACGCACGTCAACTCCCAAACAAATGATGGAATTAGACATGCGCAAGCCAGCGATGCGAAGAGTTCCTTCGTTGGGCATAGCTTTCTGTCCATCTCTGTTGTTTTCGTTGTTGATAATATGCTTAGGACATACCACAGAGCTAAGATTCATAATAGTGGCTTCGGAAACGGAGCATAGTTGGGTGTGTATCTTGGTGCTTGGTGTAAACGATACAGAAAGTGATGATTGTGGGCTTTATTTTCGATACGACTGGAGTACATGTAAAATATCATACGATAAAGCTCTGCAGCTCTGTGTTTGATTCCAGATCGGCTAAAGTGGGCTCTACCATTGCTCCGGCTCCGGGTGAAGCTGCCGGGCCAAAACGGCCTCAGCGATTTATTGACGCACTGATATTTATGGTCAAAGCTGTCAATGTCACCGTCACCAGCCAACCTAGTCAACGGTGCAGAGTGTATTTGTGTACGTGCGAGAGCCACAGTGACACTCTAGTATACACGTTGGCGCACAAGCACAAGCGATACGAGTGAGAATGTCAGCAGAGCTTGAGCGTGCACAGTTGCTGTGATACGTCGAGATTACGCGCCGAGCTCCCTTGCAGAGCCAGCTGACATTTTTAAAACGAAGGGGCGAAATGAAAAAAACCCTGTTTCAAAACAGATGCCCTGTGGCAAGACGCAATACGCGGTGTGCGATCATTGCGTATGCGGCTGTCGATGCACAATGCACAGGTGTGCAGGTTGGCTGAGATAAGAGTTTGCACCAGTTTACGACACTGCCATTTGTGCGAAAAGGTTGTTGTTGTTATCCGAAAATAGGATGACAGGAATGCGTTAGTTGCTCCGTACCTATGGCCTGTTATGTTTATATCCTTACTTCCTACTACACTGCTCCATATTTGACGTTTTAGTACACCAAAAGTACACCCCAACATCATGTTTCGTTGTTAAATTCGAATTGTATAGGCTATGGCTTACGATTTGAATCAGCCTGTTACCCGCATTGTTCCCTGTTGCGACTGATTGGACACCTTTTGGAGTCTGGTTGCGCTGACTCCGTACCTCAAGGGCAGTGAGTTAACGGAAGCGTTACGCCGTAAATCATACGCTCATATTGACAGTGACCTTTCAGGGCGTGAGTGCTTTTGTGAACGATAAAGAAAGACAGACGCGATAGTGCGAAAGAGTGCAATGAAGGGACAGAATCAGAAGTAAGATGTGAAATGGATGGGCCAAAAAAGTAATTGAAAAAAAAACACAAGAAAGATATTTAAGTATTCGACTACACGGCACTACTTGAGGCCACAATTGGGGGTTTTTTAAAGGAGCGAAAAGTTTGTAAGAAAAGACAGAAAGAGTTGGTAAAGGAACATGGTCAAGCACAGCATGTTTTTGATGAAGATATCAGGTTGTAATTTCTTTCATTACAGCTTGGTTCGATTTAGACTTATAGCCTAAAGTCCATCTGCCGATTGTGCTCCGTTTATGCTTTTCCGACTAGATATTTGATGGGTTTAAATTCTGTAGCTTGTGCTCTAATTACTTCAAACAAGAAATCCATCCAGCCCACCCAAGGTACCGATTGCAGCAGCACTACGGAAGAAACTCGTTCGTTTTGTTTATCTTTCGCGACATCAGAGAAAACAACGTCGACAACATTATCATCTCACCGGTCCATCATCAATCATCACATCGTTTGTAAATATATACATCTATCGAACTGCATCTACATCAACATTACGTGAACGAGAAAGAATAGTGCGTACGGGAATCTTCGCATAGTGTTCGTTGGCCCTATCCCCAGTGCCAGGGACGTATATCGTCCATGTTGTTTCTTTCGGTGCGGAGGCAATCGGTGCAATTGTCGGTTGTGGAATGGTGGATTTTTGTTGAAATGTTTCAGTTAAGTAAGTAAATTTTTTAAGTGCCAAAAAGTCAAACAAGAGTAAGTTAGTAGCAGTGAAAGACCTTAAAATAGTTTGTAAACTATTGATCTAATTGCTTGCAACATGTTAATCGGAATGGCATTACTACGCTGCTTACACCTGCTACAGACACGCTTGCACCGGGGTCTGGGTCTCGACATGAGCTTACCAAGCATACCAAGCATTAGTTCAGGGCTGCAACCGCCAGTGAATGCAGCTCAGTCGCATTCCGTGTGCAGTGTGAATGTACAGCAATAAATGTTTGCTCCAATTTCACCGCCACTGGCGGCAAGTAATGTTTTCCCTTCTCGTAAGGGGTAGGCTCAACGATGGTTTCACGGACATCCTCGCCCAAGTGTGCTCCCACCGGCGTGTTGTTTCGGATGATTGGCCGCCGAGAGTTAAATTGCTGCTCCTTCAAACGTAGACCCTGAAACCAAACCAAAGCACGTGTTAGCAATGTTGGGAGTCGGTGAAAAAAAATAAGAAAAAAAGCAGAGAGGTTCAGGGTGGTACAGGGTGTCAATTTCGCGCCAGTTTTATTGGTGTGTTTGATTGACTCGAGTTCAAACCGCGACGGATGAGCGAGATGATGGACGAGATTTATAATCGCTGGTGGCAGTTAAGGATGGGTGGAAAAGAATTTTTACCACCCTCAAAGCTATTAACCAGATCCCTCGATGGCACTCACTGCGGTCTGGTCAAGGATTGGCTTCTACCATTCTTCGGCCCATAAACAGCGTGGCACGATGGAACACAAAAGCGCACCACAATAAAATCCCACCCGATGGTTCGGACGGAAAAGTTCAATTTCACCTGTCCAAAGTGCAAAATGTGAGGTGAGAATATATTAATCGGCTGGTAACGGTAGCATACTTTTTCGTGGGGGGTGTTTTTGTTTGGCTGCGCTGCTAATGAAACATGATTTACGCACATCCGGTGACATTGGCGGCACGATGATGAACCACACCCAAATAACGGTACGCTGGTAATTGAACTGTTTGTGACGCTCCAGTGGCAATGGAGCTGAGTGAGTGAGAGAAATTTAAAATTCCGCCAAGGATGTTTTGTCCAAGGTTTACCTTTTTTAATTGATGCTGGACTTGAGTGGCAGCCTCTTATTAGCTTTTCTTTCTAATTAAAAATGGAAATATTGAACCGTAACTGTCTCAATTGCCTATTCTCGTTTTTGTTTTGTTTTGTTGGGGAACTTCCGTCAGTAGTGAAAGTTAACAACTTAAAAAAAAAAACGGCAAATAAATCTCTATCCCAGTTCGCATTGATCGTAGTAATTCTGGTTCGCGTATAAATTGAGCCGGTCCCACGAGCCTGTCGGAGTGTTGTTGTTTGCTAGTGAACTTGTAGTGTACCGGAGGAAAAACGGTTGGTGCTTCCGTTCCCCCCGCTAGTCCGTGAACCCTTTCCCCGGAGAGACCTCCTACAGCCGAGATGGCCTTTCGGAGGGCCAGTTACTGTTGTTTGGCGCTGTTGCTGCTGCTATATTTGACCGCCGCCCTAGCCGCCGGAACCACGACCGGAGGGCCACAGCCACAGGCATCTCGTGGCCGCTCCAGCAACCCATCGCCAAGGTTGCCCCGCACCAGCGCTAGCCAGCTGTCCGCACAAAACAATACCACCACGACGCGTGGTTCGACCTCGAAAAATGTGACCAGCAGCGCCGCCAACACTTCCCAGGCGGCCCAAAGCCGGGGTAATTACAGAACAAGGTAGGTTCAAATAATAAATTTGATGTGATGTGTGTTGTGTTTTTTTTTTTTCATTTTGTTTGTTCTTCAGTTTTTCCCCCCTTTTCGAGCCGAGAACGCCTGGGATGCGAATTAAAGTTCGCATTCTTCGGCCACGCTAAGCAAGCTAATCTTACTGTGACGAATGGTGATAAGTTTTTGTTTTTTGGGATTTCCGCAATTTTGTAGTTGAATGCTAGTCAACCGTTGCCGAATAACCTTGAACGGGTAACGTCGCTATTCTATACAAAAGGCCAGCACTAATCAGTATTGTGTTGTTAATACATAAGGACTGGCAAGTGTTTTGAGATAATAATGCCAATCATGGCGGTGATTGAGATTTTCGGCCAGCGAAAAAAAAGAGCCAAGAATGAATTAAAACTTAATAGGGTATTGTGTGACGAGGTTTTTTGTTGTGGTTATTGTTCGTTCACAAAATTGAGTGACAGTTTAGAAAACTTCTCAATGTAAGCTGAAAGTGCTGTTGACAAATTCTGATTTGACAGAAGCTTTCAAAACTTGACATGATCTACTCCTCGTTGGGTTGTCAGTCCTTCTGACGAGGAGACGGTCTGGATGAGATTTGAAAGTTGTCCAGTTTTGTTGAAAATGGCGCCGCTATCGGTGATAACTGATGCATGATTTGATGAAATACATGCATTCAAGTCTTTTTCAGTTGTTTTTATGATTCATGAAATAAATCATATTTTTGTTGCAAATGTTGCTGTTCACCTTGCAATAACACTCAAAGGCATACTTTTCTACTCATACTTTGCAAATCTGCAACCTGAATTGCACTTTGCAAAGCCAATCACACGGAATTGCAAGTGTACACAAGCTTATCCACACAGTGCAAATTACCTTTAATTATCCTTGACAAGTGTCCAGGTGCTAAATGCTTGGACCACCGAAAAAGGCGCACACAAAGCACGGGAACCGCCGGCCGGACGCGTAAAGCCGCGAATGGAATGCGGTGTGGGCACGCTCCGTGTGTCTGTGTGTTTTGTCGATCATCTTCAAATTTGTTTCCATAGGTCAAAGTTAATCCTGCCGAGTCGTCGTCATATCAGGCGACGAATCGATTGGATGCCACCATATGCGAATCGCCAAACCATCTCTCTGCTGATAGATCGCCAGGCACTTCGTCGCTTTTGCCGGTAGCTGCACGGCGCTTAACAGGTTTGCTGCCTTCGCGTTAAGGTCCGGTGCTTTAATCGGTCAGCGCAGCAGGTTGCTGTCGCTTCTTCAGCTCCGCTAGTGTGACTTGTCAATGGTGAGGAGGGAGAGAGAAGAGAGCAACAACACCAACCAACAAAAAAATCAATGAAGGGTAAAAGACCGGCGACCCATTCCACGTTCGGTGCAGTCCGCTCGGTGCGTACAGTAACGCCACAGTGCGCCGACCATGTTTCGCCATCACTCAAATTAATGACACTTACCTAAGTCCTTTGCGCAGTTCCTGGCTCCCTGGGGTACAGCGGCATGTTGGGGGACTGTTCACAAAAAAAAGCCACCACTTGCAAAAAAAAAAAAACCACATGCGTTTGTCTTTTCGCCAAATTAATTAATTGCAGAAAACGGTCGCTCAAAAATCCACAAAATGGAGAAGCTAGATAAAAAGAAGACAAAACAAAAAACAGAAACAAAACACATTTACATACACACACACACACACACACACACACACATGTATGAATTTGTGGCACGCATAAAGGAGATTTTTGCCATTCGCAGTATAGTGATGGAAAGAAAATGCCCGCATAGCTGATTTTGACCTCCGGCCGGGTGGCATGCGACCGAAACAGGTTGCCGTGATTTAGGAGGCATTTAGGAATTGTTGCACAGCCGAATTTTGGCAGTGACGTTGTGTGTGTGTGTGTGTATTTATTTAATGTTCTGGTGCGCTTAGTTAGCGAAATCCAATGACCTTTCAGTCAAACCGACGCAGATATGCGGGAAACACCAGAGGCACGACTGTACGCAGACGTGTAATAAGTGTCATCGTTTGACACTCGTTCAAGTCCCCTGTTTTTTTTCTTTCATTTGCTTATTTGATGTTCATTATTCCCATCATCTTTGGCGCATGACAGTGTCTATGAAAGTAAAACTTTAGTACAGAGTGTTAAGTAACTCTCTTCGCTTGCTATAAACTCTTATCCTTCCAAATGGTTATTTAGGCAGCACGTTCAGGAGCATTTCTGTATGCCAATGGTTGACATTTTTATTTCCTCACTTTCGTGGAATCCATTTTCCCGAGCCACAAATCAATTTCAGCTCCATGTTCGAGAAATCGAAATCAATCACACGTGCGTAGCTGGCGGTACACGATTATAGCACTTTCTTCCTGGTGGCGCGCTCTACCCCCAAAACCGGGCACCATTTTGCTTTTGGAAGCTCACGATGCCACCGTACACAGATATGGCAACACGAAACCGGCTAGATAAAAACAAACGCAACGGCTACCAAAGCGGTTGTCTATCATGAAACGAGCTTTACGATCATGAAACGATAGCGATAGCGATCAACAAACCCGTTGACAATCTCCAACGATTTAACCGCTGGTGTCTCCATCGGAGCCGTTGCTTATGTATGGGAACGAGTGCTGGCCACGCGTACGCCCCATCCAGTGGGAGGGAAAGCGGCCGAGGGTCAGCTGTTGCGTGGACGCACAAACATTTCTCCGAAGCTTGCCAAGCACGCCAAGCAACAACCTGACATCACACGCGCTCTATTTGGGCTTTTGGCAAATGATAAATCTGCTGTCAAGACTCCCTCCCGCCCGTGGAGTTGGCTGGTTTAAGTTTTCTCATTTCTTGTCCCTTTCATGCAACTTTTGGTACGTTGGAAATCATGTTTATCTTCGGGATGGATGCAGTTTTTACATGAAGTTATTTCTGCATCTAGAAAACATGGTTAGAAGTAGAGTTGAAATGCAATTCGTAATGTTTGATAATGTTTACACAAAAACGCTAGTTACTGATGTCATTGTTTTTGCTGCATGATTATTATAGTGATCACCAATACCATCACTATAGGCTTCACGATTAGTACAGCGAACGATTCCTTCGCTTTTTGCGCAGTTTAATATGTCTTTTTTTTTTACTAAGCAGAAACATTCACCACAAGAAGAGCATCGTTTGATATTTGATGAACTCTCATCTGCTGCACAAGGCTCGAAAAGTCTTGCGAGCCGTCGCTACTTATCGCACGATGCTTGAGTTCCTTCGCATGGGGATGGGTGTCGTGTATAGAGTATAAGAAAAGAGGAAAGTTGGAAAACAAAACTGTGCCATAGGTTGAAGTTCACGATGCATAGATCGACCAGTTTCGAACCCGGTTTGAAGTCTGTTTTTTGTTTTGTTTTGGCGTTTATGCAAAATCTTTTGGACATTGAGCAACTCTTGCTCCTCTTTTGCTAGAGACTTTTATTAAATTGTTTTTCAAATACGCTAGTAATCATCAAGAGCTATAATGCTACCATTCATATCGCAGTACAAGCTTCAAACATCCGCTCCCAATATCCCAAGCGCATAATAAATCTCCATGTCAAAGCATTTCCAGTGCAGCTCCAACCTGCTGAACAACGCGTTGCTGTCGAACCCTTTCAGCCGGCTTTCATCCGGACGGATTCGATTGTATCAGAACGGTGCCCCTCCGCCTGAAGGTTACCTGTTCGGCTGGAAACTAGGCGTCCTTGTCGTAACCGTCGCTGGTCGGTACGTTACACGGTACACATGCAGTAATGAATGCCGTCGGCACCGCCTACTCTGTTTCCAGGTCGAATTTGCCGGTACGGCTTGTTCTTCCACGTTGCCACTCGCTGATCGTTGGGGTCACCGGAGCAGGATCGCGTTTCTAGAACTTCCGAAAACATTCTCCAACGCTTGGCGCTGGTCCGCTTGCTGGGTGGGATAATGCTTTCGGTCGTGGTAAATGCATTCGCCGTTGCTGTTCGAGGTGATCCAGTTTGTTCCAAAAATCGTGCAATTGAAAAGGAAGCATGTGTTACTTTCCATTCTCCTTAAGAACATCCTGCAATAATCCCTCCCGGGAGATTACTCGCTGGCATGGACATGTCTGAAAATCCTTCCGAGCCGCTTAGTGCTTGCGTTCGGATGTGTTCAAGGACGTAGTAAGGTCTAGTAGATTGCGCCATTAGTGAATTAATCTCCCTTTCACTTCTGAGCCATGAGTACCATGTTGGTACTCATTGTCCATTTCTTTAGCGACTGTGGGTTGGTTTATTGCAGGGCTTGTGTCTGCTCTGATGATTTCTTCCTTACCGAAGGTGCTTTTACTTCATCAAACAAACATCTTCTTATCTGCTCCCACTACCCTAGCCTTGACCTATCAAACCGGCTGTTTCCTCAGGTTTTTTCTCCGAGCAGATCATCAGCACCATCATCACCTGGGAAGCTTGTTTGTTTTTGAGCATTTTGATCGTTTTGGATCAATCGGAAATCACGCTGTGCTCGATTAGCTTGGAACAAATGTCTCGAGTGGAATGTAAATGAGCCACACGCCACTGGATGAAGCTTACGGTATGGGGAGGAAAAGTTCAACGCCGAATCGTAAACCGCTCTCTCAGCCACAGAACGTGTCAGGCAAGGATTGAAATCCAGATCAGCCAATAACTTAAAGCTTATAATTGCTGCGACCCACCGCGCACTCTGCCATCGCTGAGCAGCTGCGTCATTCTTAATGCCCAAATAAAATAAAGTCATTTGAGCGCGGAACGGGTTTGATTGGATGTTAAAGCGTTTTTTTTTTGTCAGTCTTCATCCTGTTCTATCATCAAATTCGGACCTCAAACATTCTCTCAGGCCCGATGGGCTGCGAACGAAATTTGGTCGGATTTTCCCGATTCTGTGAGCTTGATCACAGTTACAGCTCAGCAGCTCGCTAGAAATCGATCGAGCATAGGATCGAACCGTGAAGTTATTATCACCAAATTTGCACACTACGTCGTGGGATGCTTGAACTTTAAGTGTCCAAACCGTGTTTTTATTGGAGCGGTGTAGAACTGTTAAATTCAATTTGACCCACACACGACAGAGTTTTGGCAATCAAATTATGGAAGATTTACGAGTTTAGAAAACATTGTGAGTCATAGGATATGTTTACCCGTTGAAGTAAGGAAATAATATTTGGGAAAGTGTTACTTGGACAATTAATTTCAAATATTGTGGAATGTTTATCTTAACAGCAAATTTAAGATTTTTGAGATTTACCTTACGAAAGCTTCTCTTCTTAATGCCGAAGAAATCTTATGCCTCGCTCAAAATCCGTCCATCCTTTTCGGTGTTAGCGATCCGACACGTATGGTAACATTTCGTGTACGCATTCGGGATGAGCCTTAAAGCCTAGAAATGGATGAACCCACAGTTGGATCATTCAACGGATTTTTTGTTTCTCATCGATACTAGCCGGTTTTTTCAACTTTTTTTTTGCATTTCAAAATGTTAATCTAATACAGCTGACGACGATGGTCGCCATGCGAGCCATGGGGCAGCTGGTGCAGAACGCCGTGGGGTGGAAAAACAAACCATGAACTTTGCGTACGATCGCACCGTGGTAGTGGTCAACGACCATGTTCGTACGAATATGTTTGACTTTATTCCCTACCACAAGCGAGCGTCTGCCGTGACGAGAAGCGAGCGAAGAGTCTCTTGAGTATGTTGTGTGTTGTTTTTTTTTTTATTCGAGAAGTGTGAATGTGTTTGTATATAATTTTGCATCATAGAAAATAGTCTGTTGAGTAGAAACATCGAGTAGACTGTATCAGTATGAGTGATCTATGGAAGCTTGCTGAATAATCGTGAATCCGCGCGAATGATCGCTGGTGAATTAAGAAACGCGCCCAAGCTCGATATCGAAATAGTAGTAGGAATATTGGCTTTTTCGTCGATCCTAGATTCGTATTTCGTTTTGCAATTGTTAGTGTTAAGAAATTTCATCCACACTTTGATTTAGTTTGCAAATAATGGCTTAGATTCATCATCGATATACTAATGCGTTACGATCGTATGATGCAAATCTAACAGCTTAAACCATAAGGCCGTTAATTGAACACCAATAAAGGGCTAATTGTGAAAGAAAATGATAAAAGGCTTGCACTTGGAATGTTTATGGAAAATAGTTCGAAATGTTAAACACTTACACGCCCAACGTTAAAGCTTCATTACGGCCGAAATCAAGGGGAAGCGAAGGTATGTAAACACTTGTAATCATGTCGATACGCGACCGGCTTTACAATCGATGCAACCTCATTGCTTCATTTGTAGGGCGAACTTTGCTCGATGATTTTTTGTTGTTGATGATTTTGAACATTGATGATTTCATACGCGATCGATGCATCATGCAATTATAAAAATGACTGCATGAAGAAGAACGATTTGTTGACTTCTGTTACAGCATAACGTAACAGCAACATTTTAAAGTTTCAAATGCTTCCAATTTTTATTTAAATACAATCACATTTTGCTGGAACTTGATTAAAAGTATTACTATTTGTTATCTAAACGTATCAAAGAAGAAGAAATAATTTAGTAAATAAATGAGACTGAAAACACAAACACGAGACAGCAGGATAATAAGCTGCAAGCAATCAACAGTTTATCCATAAAATGGAACAATTCACTTCCACGAGCGAAAACCGTGATTCACGAGAGGGATGCACGATTAGATCGCTAATGATCGGCTTGCAGTAAGGTCTGAAGTTCGTTTTGTTTAGATGCAACACAAACGGAAGACACAGCACAACCAGCCATAGAAACGATCACGGTGGCATCAAAGCGTTACAATCAAACGACTCGTTGCTGCGGGTTCCGGAAGATGAGGCCAGATAAACCAACAGAACGGATAGCAGCTCGCTAGGTGCTAGGTGCCCGCGGCCCAATCCATCTTACCCCATTTCCGTACACCGTTGCACCGAAAGTTACCCAACGTGGCAGGAAGCTGTAGCGTCGATTGTTTTGTGCAATTGGCCAGCTGCGATTCAGTCGGTTGTTTCGGGAGATTTTCTATTGGAATCATATTTTCGTCTAGATCGTAACTTCCTTCGCTAAAACACAATGAAAGGAAGCGGATACTATTGGGGTTGCACGAGTATTAATCGATGAGCACGCTTCGTAACGCTTCCCTTGACACGTTGCGGCACGAGTTCTAAGCCACAGCTGTGCGGTGAATGCTTTCGACCGTTCGGTGGTGTCTTCATTCCGTGGCTCATTTAGGTAATCTCTGAACACGAAGTTCATCACGGTGACTTCGTTTGGGGTGAGATATCTTTGAAGGGTAAGCATACTACCTTTGCATCGGGAAGTGTTAACCGTCGGTGTGCAAAACGACAGCTAAGGCGGACGTTGCAGGCGGTGCTCGGTTTCACGCAATCGTGCCGAGATAATGAGCAGATGATGATGATGATGATCCGCTCGTCAAACCCTTCGCACATCAAGCCATCACTCAAACGGTTCCAATGTTTGTAGGCCATGATTTATGGCCACGCAAAGCCAACCCATGAATCAGTCCTAGATGTTCCTGGGAACCAAGTTTGATGAGGACATCTGTGCACGGTATGCTAGGTAGAACTAGTGAAATACGGGATTAAGGTCAGCAGCGAGAATCTAGTCTTAGTTGAACAGTCCCGATCGCTGAGAAACCTGCAAGCGATTGAGCACAAATCGCATTAACTTCACGACCTCTCGTGTGATCGTAGGACGGGTGGTTCTGACGATAATCCCATTCATGAGGTAATACAGCCCCCCCCCCCCTCGTTTTCTAGCACCCATGACATTCGCACGTAAATAAACAAACTCGCTCCATCACGCCTGTTCTCTTCAAAGCTGGTTGATTGTATACGCCAGAACTACGCGCCCGAGGGTCTATCAAGGTCGCTGCATAAATCATGGCAAAACGGGCCGGGATCGATGGCAAACGGCAGGAGGAACGATTGGCCAAGTTCTGCCAACGATCGGTTACGGAGCACGGGTACAGTGCCGGTACGGAGGGAACGATTTGCAAGCCGATTGTTGTCAGTCAAACGATTTGTTGTCTATTAGAAAGATATATTTCGTTAATGGCAGGAACCAACGGTGACATTGGCAATGGTGTTCCTTCTATGGGCATGGCATACAGGAGATTTTAGAAACGATCAGTAGCGTACACCTGATGGATGATTATGTTATGCTGACACTTTGCGTCGGCTGTGTCCCTAAAATGGCGCGACCTTTTTCTTAGTTTTGTAGCGCTTTAGCGGTGCAGAAATTGACTGAAAGGTTAGACAAACACCCTCGGGCTACAGTTTTGCCTATCGCAATGGTTTCTAATATGTTCGAAAGAAGTAGTCTTTTGAAAGCTCTGCTACGATTAATTCTCTTTCATTATAGACCGATTTAAGCGTTACGGAGTATGTCGTGATCGCTATCCTCAGATGCATTATGACGCAGTTTTACGATGTGACTTGGGTGTTGTAACACTACATGATCAACAACCGACAACTGCGAGCGACAGTGAAGCTCAAGCTCATTTAGCAGAGATCATCATCTTAGACGACGCACATGAATGAAAACACAAACACGAGACAGCAGGATAATAAGCTGCAAGCAATCAACAGTTTATCCATAAAATGGAACAATTCACTTCCACGAGCGAAAACCGTGATTCACGAGAGGGATGCACGATTAGATCGCTAATGATCGGCTTGCAGTAAGGTCTGAAGTTCGTTTTGTTTAGATGCAACACAAACGGAAGACACAGCACAACCAGCCATAGAAACGATCACGGTGGCATCAAAGCGTTACAATCAAACGACTCGTTGCTGCGGGTTCCGGAAGATGAGGCCAGATAAACCAACAGAACGGATAGCAGCTCGCTAGGTGCTAGGTGCCCGCGGCCCAATCCATCTTACCCCATTTCCGTACACCGTTGCACCGAAAGTTACCCAACGTGGCAGGAAGCTGTAGCGTCGATTGTTTTGTGCAATTGGCCAGCTGCGATTCAGTCGGTTGTTTCGGGAGATTTTCTATTGGAATCATATTTTCGTCTAGATCGTAACTTCCTTCGCTAAAACACAATGAAAGGAAGCGGATACTATTGGGGTTGCACGAGTATTAATCGATGAGCACGCTTCGTAACGCTTCCCTTGACACGTTGCGGCACGAGTTCTAAGCCACAGCTGTGCGGTGAATGCTTTCGACCGTTCGGTGGTGTCTTCATTCCGTGGCTCATTTAGGTAATCTCTGAACACGAAGTTCATCACGGTGACTTCGTTTGGGGTGAGATATCTTTGAAGGGTAAGCATACTACCTTTGCATCGGGAAGTGTTAACCGTCGGTGTGCAAAACGACAGCTAAGGCGGACGTTGCAGGCGGTGCTCGGTTTCACGCAATCGTGCCGAGATAATGAGCAGATGATGATGATGATGATTCGCTCGTCAAACCCTTCGCACATCAAGCCATCACTCAAACGGTTCCAATGTTTGTAGGCCATGATTTATGGCCACGCAAAGCCAACCCATGAATCAGTCCTAGATGTTCCTGGGAACCAAGTTTGATGAGGACATCTGTGCACGGTATGCTAGGTAGAACTAGTGAAATACGGGATTAAGGTCAGCAGCGAGAATCTAGTCTTAGTTGGACAGTCCCGATCGCTGAGAAACCTGCAAGCGATTGAGCACAAATCGCATTAACTTCACGACCTCTCGTGTGATCGTAGGACGGGTGGTTCTGACGATAATCCCATTCATGAGGTAATACAGCCCCCCCCCCCGTTTTCTAGCACCCGTGACATACGCACGTAAATAAACAAACTCGCTCCATCACGCCTGTTCTCTTCGAAGCTGGTTGATTGTATACACCAGAACTACGCGCCCGAGGGTCTATCAAGGTCGCTGCATAAATCATGGCAAAACGGTCCGGGATCGATGGCAAACGGCAGGAGGAACGATTGGCCAAGTTCTGCCAACGATCGGTTACGGAGCACGGGTACAGCGCCGGTACGGAGGGAACGATTTGCAAGCCGATTGTTGTCAGTCAAACGATTTGTTGTCTATTAGAAAGATATATTTCGTTAATGGCAGGAACCAACGGTGACATTGGCAATGGTGTTCCTTCTATGGGCATGGCATACAGGAGATTTTAGAAACGATCAGTAGCGTACACCTGATGGATGATTATGTTATGCTGACACTTTGCGTCGGCTGTGTCCCTAAAATGGCGCGACCTTTTTCTTAGTTTTGTAGCGCTTTAGCGGTGCAGAAATTGACTGAAAGGTTAGACAAACACCCTCGGGCTACAGTTTTGCCTATCGCAATGGTTTCTAATATGTTCGAAAGAAGTAGTCTTTTGAAAGCTCTGCTACGATTAATTCTCTTTCATTATAGACCGATTTAAGCGTTACGGAGTATGTCGTGATCGCTATCCTCAGATGCATTATGACGCAGTTTTACGATGTGACTTGGGTGTTGTAACACTACATGATCAACAACCGACAACTGCGACCGACAGTGAAGCTCAAGCTCATTTAGCAGAGATCATCATCTTAGACGACGCACATCTTCTCTACGTGATGATCATGATGACTGGTCGACACCAGCGTTTCTGTACAACTCCGAGCCAAGGCGTCACTTATAAACAATAACTAATGAGCCACTGACGAGGCACTGGGGTCGAAAGTTTGTCATGCCATTGCGTCTGTAACCGGAGTTGTAGCTTAATATAGCTAGGTATGAACTCAGGAAGCAAACAACTCAATTCAATATCTCCAACACGGAATAGCAGCATGATATGAGCATGGTTGTGCAACACTGGTCGTTGCAACAAGTTGAACTCTATCAATAGTCACTTTCTTTGGATTTCCACCAAACAACAGCTGAGAACATGCAAGACAATTTACTGCTTTGAGCGCACATTTATCACCATTTGGCATGGGTGCACCGGGCGAAAGTGAATTCCATTTGTTGCAATAGGATAGAGTCATCGATCGAAACGTTCCCCCCTTTTGATTGCCAACTCAGATTTATGCTCTACACGATTTGTTGCACGAGCCGTTGCAGGTTATCAACGACGTAGTTAATGCTGTAGACTGATCGGCGGCATCGTGCTAACAGAGCAGCGAAAGCTTTGTAGTTCTAGCCCTACAAAGAAAGGCCAATCGAGATGGGTGAACGTGGGGCAGAGAGTTTTGTGATGAATGTTGATAAACCGTTGGTTAGTAAAATTTCTGTATAATAGCAACATATGTTATCAAAATTAAAGAAAATTGTCCATTTATGTGCTTATGTTAAATGCCGGCAAACAAATGATTTTATCCTTCAATTTAAACGATACCTTTCCCAGCACCTGTCTAGTAGGGTGAGGATGCAAAGCATCTGTCTTGCCAAATCTGCCTTGCCCTTGCATGGGCCAAGAATCCGAAATGGAAAGTGTCCTTCGTCAGAACTCTCTCGCTTTAATATGGTGCACCCAAAAACAATGGTGCCAAAACTCGAAACCACCCTACATTCGAAACTTGTTCCATTAACCGGGTGCCGAAGTCGAACGTCGAAGAGCTGCGGTGCGATCACAGAAGCGTAAGCGAGAAGGTGTTTTCAAATGTCGCGTAGGATGTAAGTTAATTTATCGATTATTATGTTTAAAAGGCAACAGAAGCTAGACTACATACTGTCGGCAGACCAATCATACCGTTTCATGCTTCCGTAATGTCCTAGATCTTCAAAACATGCCGGCATAGAAATATGGTGATTTGAATACATTATTGCTTCACAGGACACGGTCACTAGGTCGTCAAAATCGAACGGGAGACGTCTTCTGACCGTTAACCCGCTGAAACTTGTGCCATCCATCCTGAATCTTCAGTTTCGTTCGCCGCCAACGCACACCAATACCTATGATTAAAAGTGTGCAGACAAATATGTTTTTCAATAACAACTTCTTGCACACACTCGAAGAGTTTCTTTTTACCTCTAACTGGTGACGCTGGGCACGCAGATGCGTCTCATCGTTTTCTTGTGCTGAAGCTTCTTCCTGCTGTCATAATAGAGAGAAACTCGTTTGCTTCATTGCGAGCCAGGCACGATTGGACGGCAACCTTGAAAGCGAAAGTGGCGCATGCTCATTTTTCCTCATCGTAAACCCGCAGCCCTTTTGAGTGTTGATTGGAATGCCTTTCGTGTCGATTAGTTTTGATGAAAATGGGGAGAGAAACAACAAAACGCATTCCTTGTTGAAATTTGATCAAAATCTAACACCGATCTCGGGGTGGTAAGCCCAATCATTCGAAAGCCGCGAGCCTTTCGGGTGCGATAGACGACACACCCACGGTACGCGGTCCCGCGGACTAGCACACGGATGCCCTCTATTTTATCGCCCTCGATGGCCCCCACAGGTCGTTGCCACAAATCCCCCAAGTTCACACGTAATCAGTCGATGCCGCGCTTCTCGGCGCGATCTCGGTCATCGGCAGCCGTACACGGCCGGTCGGTCGGTCGGTATCGGTCACGTCGACCGCTTCGCCGAACGCAGACAATCGCCTGATTTTCCTCTCGGGCGGGAGATGGCTGAATCTGATGGCGAAAACCCCCTCGAGGGAAGGTTGCCGGTTGCCATCACATCAATCGAGCGGATCGAGGTTCGATTTACGGATTCGATGGAATGAATTCCTCCACCGTGTTGGGTAATGCTGAAACGATACCCGCAAAACAAACGACTGCGCTTGGGAGAGAAGAAAACTAAGCGACGAACCCGGGCAGAGCGGTTGTGTGATGTGGGACGAAATTCAGGTCGGCTGAGATGGGTGAACGTGGGGCAGAGAGTTTTGTGATGAATGTTGATAAACCGTTGGTTAGTAAAATTACTGTATAATAGCAACATATGTTATCAAAATTAAAGAAAATAGTCCATTTATGTGCTTATGTTAAATGCCGGCAAACAAATGATTTTATCCTTCAATTTAAACGATACCTTTCCCAGCACCTGTCTAGTAGGGTGAGGATGCGAAGCATCTGTCTTGCCAAATCTGCCTTGCCCTTGCATGAGCCAAGAATCCGAAATGGAAAGTGTCCTTCGTCAGAACTCTCTCGCTTTAATATGGTGCACCCAAAAACAATGGTGCCAAAACTCGAAACCACCCTACATTCGAAACTTGTTCCATTAACCGGGTGCCGAAGTCGAACGTCGAAGAGCTGCGGTGCGATCACAGAAGCGTAAGCGAGAAGGTTCGCAACACCCAAAATGGACCATCAGCTGGGACAGCGATGATAACGGCGAATCGTGAGTGACGGATAATTTTGTGTGCGCTGGCCAAGGAATACGTGTTCCATTTTTGAGATTGTTTCAGTGAGCTCGCGCCTGTTCCTGCCGAACTCGAAGCCTCCTTATCCGACCGTTTCGCTCGCCGACCTGGAGCATGTCAATGGGACAGGGCAGGTGCAATTAAAATTAATTAATGCATAACAGTATCATGAAGGCCATCGGGCGAACCTCTACGTTCAAGCGTTTATTTTCGAGCAGAGCTTATTTTACTATTATTGATCCAATTCGAATAGCGCGTAGCGGAGTATTGCAAATTGCTGTTCCAGCTGCTGCGAGCGAAGGTATGAAAATAGTCTAGGTGAGATATACTTTCAAGTTTTACGACCGATGCAGTTAAATTATGACCGATTTGTTGGAGATCGGGCGCATAGCATCGGCGGGTGTTCGGATGTTCGATAATCGAGCCGAAACCCACACTTACCCCAAAAATGTCTCCTTTAATGGTTACGGGTACAACTTTACGATCATCACCATTAAGAACGGCATAGACTGCCCGGGGCCGTTGATAATTGGTGAAACAAAGCGGCAAGCGTTCTCTCACCTCAATCTGTATCAAAGCGTCCGATTGTTACAGTCGCGCGATCAGGTGCACGGGCAACGAACCACGGGCCACCTGATGACCTTCGGTCGATGAAATCACTCAATCCCGCTCGGCAGGCTAGCGGTAGATCGAAATCGAAACGGAACCACCTTTCCCCAGAGCAGGATACTTTTTTCTGTGCCTCGCGTAGCATGGATACTAATTTATGACACGCCGCCAATCGACAGCGCTACAATCAAGGTGGGATCGATGGTAGTCAGATTCAGATGCAGATCCGATATACATCATTCGTTCCAGCGACAAGCGCAAAGTGGCAGCCACAACACACACACGAAACAGAATTCGATCGAAACAAAGCGATTCACACGTTCGGCTGTATTTGTTCTGTTCGTGGTTTTGCTTTTTTGGAGTCGATTTCAACCACTCAATTTTGGTGAAAAAGAGAGAGAGAGAGAGAGAGAGAGAGTGAGAGGAAAGGCGTTGGCCATGGCTGTGCCTCAGCCGAAGCAATGCAGAGGATAAAAATGCACTCAAAATTACCATCGCCGTAGCTATGGGTTCGTTTGACGTAGTCGATGCAGCATCCAATTAAGGATGTCATTGATGATTTTCCTTTGAGTGGGGAGTTTTGAGCCACGCTTGATTTCAATAGGAGTACGTCGAAATCTTGCGCCGGATGTGCATTTCATAAGTGGTTATTCAGACATAATTGTTCGCACAATGAAATCTTTACTCCAAAACCTAAATTAATTTGTTTGTAAAACATTGTATTGAAATTTATTATTATTATAATTATTATAAATCTGGTTGTAATAATTGTATTGGGGCGGCCCGGTGGTGATGCGACAGCGGCGCCGGTCTTCACACGGCAGGACCGGGGTTCAAGTCTCATCTGGGCCGTTCCCCCATAGTGAGGATTGACTAACCAACTATGCGGTATCAATTAGTCTAGTAAGCCAGAAATGGCAGGCATGACCTTAAGAGGTCGTTAGGCCAAGAAAGAAGAAGAAGAATTGTAATAATAATTGTAATAATAATAATTGTAAATCTTTTGCTCACTCTTGTGAACAGCACTTTCTGTTGAATTTCTGAAATCTCCTTTAAAATAAAATTAATTACCACAATGATGATGTTGTGGTTGTTCTGATGACTTAAAGATGGTTGACTAGTTTATAGAGTATTTGAGTCATTTTACTCCATTCGTCTCTAATATTGACGGTCCGTCGACGTTGAGGGAGGATTTCTCTATATTGGTGAGTACGATTCCTATGACCTATCCGACATAACGATATAGGACTCTTTGGTAAGATGTAGAATATGGTTCCGACATGAGAATTACATCCTGTTTCATTGCCGTCTGTTGAAGTGTCCAAAAAGGAGGTTTTGGTGCAAAGTAGTGTGTGTTGTGTGACACGAAATCCAGCAGAAAATCTGAATATTTTGGAAGTAGAGTAGTAGAGTAGTACTTTAAGAATTTTGTTTAATTTTTTCCCCATTGTTGGTACAATACCTAAACATCCGTGAAATAATTTATCGGCAATAGCTGCCGGCATCTCCTTAACGATTCTGGTTTTGGTCGTAACGGTTTCTTTAATTTCTAATTTTTTAATCCCTCCCTTTCAACGCTTATCCTGGTTCATTTACGCAACCTGGTTTAACAGTAAACAATAATCTTTCATCGGTACTTTCCTCTATGCGACCATTTTCGGTGGCGATTGTTTTGCAGCAAAGCTCAACCATTCAGCTGCTAAACAACGGCGCGCTCCGACTGCACGCATCACAAACAACGGCAAAGAAATTTGTGTCATAATACGGGCCCGAGAGCATGTGAAAGAAAGCGAAATGAATTGCACCAATGGTGTTGCACAAAACATCGGAGCACAGCGCAGCAACTCAGACGAGGTTATTCAATGCGAGGAAACTATTAGCAATACTTTTAACCGAATTTATGCTATCCTTGATGCCGGTGCTATGTTGTGACAGTATGGTTGAAGTAGTATGACGACTCATGGATACACGTTAAATGAGTAGTTGAGTATTCTTATACACACAAAAGAAAAACTCAAAATTCGATTATCGTAACGCATAAACAATCCCCGCCGATATACACTGACCGGCGCAAAAATTGCCACTGAACTCTTTAATCCAATCAATTTACTCGTTAATGTGGGCTCTACCCGTGCGAGTCTCATTGCATACGTTTATCATTACATCTAATAAGTAATCGCTCCTACTAAAAGCAACCTCTCGGTGCGTTCGTCCTAAACTACAAAAGTGAACAACCTTTCCCGCACAGTATGTAACCGACTTTTTATCGCTTCATCAATCAACGACAACATCAACGTCGACGGACGAAACTATTAAGCGGCGTTCGTGTTCGGTACCACGCACAACATGTTACACTTTTCGCACTGGCCCTACTAGCCATTTGCGTGAGCTGATGTAGGTTGCTTCGGTTGCTCGTGTTGGACGACTTCCATGTTTTTCTCCATTTTTCTATGTTTAACCATTCGCTCGAGATTGATCTAGTTGAACATCGGTGTAACGTTCCACACCGAGAAGGTGTTCTACAACTTTTGCAATCTCGAGGCTTGAGCAAAAGTGCGAGGAATTTAAGCGAAACAGAAGTCGCGATACACACATCTAAATAGTAATCAAATGTTTATCTACAGTTTCTCTCCGCCGAGTCCGGCCATGGCTCCGGTAAGCTAGAGCATGCGCAAGTAGATGTGGCATTACGCAAGGACGGACAGAACTTTGCTTGCATGCAGCTTCATACGGTTGCGTACGTACGCATCATTAGCAAGCGGCAGCCGAGTACGAATCAGTCGCAATCGGGTTTCCTGTGCCTCCCCGCGCACGCTACCGAACGGAGAAACCAATGTTCGAAAACGGCAAACCGTTGGCCACACACAAACGAAGAACTTAAACGTATGGGCAAGCGACGAACCCCCGGAGCCGCTTGGTAACGAAATCGAAAACGACTGCTGATGTTGTTGCACTTTCGGCGCTCGAGCATGTTTGTTGTGACGCTGACCAAGAAAGAGTGGAGGTCAGAATCTCTAATCCAGAAACACATGGAAAAGGTCTTGTATTCGCATCCAGATGCAATAGATGGCAGTAGTTTAATAGGATTTTGGTAGCAGTATGAATTCATACTCTTACCGTTAGCTGTTTACGTTTGATAGCAACGCTAAAGCTGAGTGCTACTTCAAAACAAATCAAACTCCACTGGTAACGACGACATACACGATTATCAAATATTGTGCTGGAACCACCCGAATCATCTTTCACGCCACACCGTCCACAGCCACCATAGGCAGGTGACATTTTCGGCACATAATAAACGATTGATCTTCATGTCTAGCGCTGGCCAGATGACATTTGCGTTTAAGTTTTTCAGCTCAAACCCAGTACCGGACAAACGATAGCGTTGCTAAGAAGCGATCAACAACAACAGACTACGGTGAGTTGAAATTTGAATGTGCTGGCAAGTGCATGGCATTCAGTGAACGGTTGATGATGACCCAAGGAGGGCACCGAAACGAACTTGACCGACCTTTCCAACAAAGCGCTACCTTTCACTGCGTCGGCAATTCAACGTGCAATGATGATGATTCGAGTATGAAGTTGAATTGAGAGTTTAGCCTAAGAAGCGCTTCAAACTCGCTTCTTCGCAACCGGAATCGGTAATTAAAGTGCTAAAATTCCTCACCGCTTAAGCTGCCACAAGAATTTGACAACTTATTTGTCAGACTGGCTTGTGTAAAACCATCCGTTAAGAATTAAACAAATTTGCAAAACATTATCTTGTTTGGCGACGTGATAAATGGTTGGCTATTCTTTAATGTCACGATAATGAAATGGAACTCTTCGTGTTTTGCAAGATAGCATCAAGCGCAACGGCCAGATTAAAAAAAAAACAAAATACTGCCGATACAAAAGAACCTTTAAAACAAACAGCGAAACACTGTCGGACAATGGTTTGTGATGTGTTGTGTAAACTGTGAGATGGTGTTGTTGTGGTTTGCTAGAAAAACTTGCAACTTCATTTTTGCAAACACAAAACAGAAATAATCCATGCTAATGCTTAAAACCCACCGCAGAATCATCGCTGCCCATCGATGATTAATTGCATGCAAAAAGTTCTGCAAATCGCAGTCGTTATGGGAAACCAATCTTTCTTTTCTAACAAAGTGTGCTAAATGAATGAATATTTAAAATAGTTAAGAAACATCCAGAAAATAATGTTGCTTAAGTTAATAAAACTACGGCTGGAACTGAAACATTCGCACACAAGTACGTTCGTTGCGTTGTTTCCTCTCGACTGTCAGCTTTCAACTTCATTCTTCGCCATCTGTTCATCCAGCGCTCGCACAAATACACAAACACTCAAAACGGCCACACATAAATAATGTTCGTTTAACCTGTTGCGAGCTGTGCTGGCGATGGGTTTCCAAAATCTACCAGCAGCCAAATTTCTCAGACGTGCAAGCACGCGCTCGCGTTCACGGATTCCGTTTTGTATGCAAATCGTGTCTTCTCATCAACTGCTGACCGTTCATCGGCGGAGTACGGCGAAGAGGGAAGTCGGGACAGTGCTGTGATAACGTTGTTGGGGCAGCCCAGCATAATATCATCAACACGGCCGCCACCTTCACCACCGTCAGCATCGTCATCATTATTATCATCATCGTCACGGCTTTTGTTCCCTGTCGTTCCCAGCCGGTCGTCGGTCGGATTCTCCCGGAGTCCTATCTGGCGACTCGACGAAACGTTCAAAGGAATCGATTAAAATCCATCCAAGCAGACCGTTATCTAACGTTCCTTTCGGCTCGTTTTTCGCTCACCTTTGAGCTTGCAGACGTTCCTTATGTGTGTGTGTTATGCTTTTCGCTGTGCAATCAATCATTAATTTATTGTTTCACAATCCAACGCCGAACGCACGTTCACGAGCACACGTAGTGCTGAGGTGGAGTTTTCCTTGCACGGCTTATCAGCAGCTAATGAGCAGCACACGCATGGTTTAAGAATAATATTTTGATGACAATGTTGCAACATTTATTAAGAAATTAGACAACCTGATTTTCTTTCGACTACTAAAGAGTCTTTCTCTAGGCTTAGCGCTATGAAAATGGGGTTTACAGTTAAATGTTTCACAACGTTATCATATTTATTGGGATGCACACGCACATTCTCAAAGCTGTAACCTAAACCATTAAGGATACTGTCGATCGGTGAAAATCAAATGCATATCGATGAGATATTTCATCACTCGGAAGCTTTCCGATGGCCGTGTTCGGGCGATTGATGATCCAATAAAGTTATTAATAAGCTTCTCGCCACCTGTGCCGCTGACAAGGCACACGCACACCCGGGCTGACAGGAAAGGACGTATCATTTTTCGTCGTTGAATCAAAAATTCATTCCGAAGCTTGAACGGTGGGAAAGCAGCGCTCCTGCGCCCATCATAACCATCAAATCGAAATGATCAAAACAAATTGGTTTTGCGGGACAAAATATCATCGCCGGAGTTGGAGCTGCTTTTATCATCTGTTGCACTTTGGCGGGGGGGAATCTGTCGCTTTGTTCCTTTAATGGGGTTTGTAATGTGCGAAACCATAAACTGTTGCCGTTATGTCATTTGTATGCCGCTGAAAAGTTTAAACGATGCGTTAATAGGATTCCCCGGTCTGAAATATAAACATTGGCACGGGAAACAATTAATGGCGTTCGGTGAGAACTGCTTGCATCGTTGAAACCCCTAGCCGGAGTAATAATGTGACCCAGCTTGAGGATGTGTGTGTGTTTGTGTGTGTACGGGCAAGTAAGTTCATACTTCAAAAATATCTTACTACGCTGCAAAAACGTATGAAAATGATCAACGCACACTGATAAGTATGCCATCATTCCGCATCACTACATTATGTCACATTTGGGTGGAAAAGATTCAGATGGAAATCATTAATATGGATGTGAATTAATTAAAAGTGCAACTACAAATATGGAGCAAAAAATTAAAAAACGCACAACGTACAGCATGCGTTGCATATCGATCAATTCGTGCGCTCAACTTATCTGGCGCACGCTCGCTCTTTTTTTTATTTACTGCCTTGTACCACACGAATAGGGGTTGTTGTGATGCAGGCAGACAGTCTGTTTTCAGAGTAAACCTCTAAAACTATTCTCATTCATGGTGCTCGGGTGCGTTACACTGTTACCAGTCCAAAAGAGGAAGCTCGTCCACCGCATGGGGACTGATCGATTTTCTTGCAAATGAAATTTTGTCGCACGCGTTGACATCACGGTTGTGGTTGCATTGCGGTGGTATGTACCGAGCGTGCAGCCCAAGAGTACTGCAAATTGTTGGTTAAGGAAAGGAAAAAAAAAAATGTTTTCTTTTTCTCTTAAAAAAATCAAATTGAGCAGCTGGTTGTAGTTTTAAGCATTTAAAAATGTTCGTTGAAAAACAGAAACCTAATGAACAGTGTAAATTTATTATTGGTGTAAATATTGCGTAAATTAAATTCACGCATTTGGTTGGTTTCGCATCAGCATTAGAAAACAAAACCGAACCGATCCACGTGACAAAAAGGCGTCTACAAATCAGACAGACAGGCCTGTAATCAATTTATTAGACCGCGCTAATCGTCCTCATCTAATTGCTCTCACTATGTAACAATTGTGTGAAAATTGCAAGTGACAGTGGTTAATTGATTTTCCGCGTCAAGTGTAGCCGAATGGTCACAGTCGTGCAGGGCACCGGTGTGCAGTATAATCCACCCATCCACCCGGCCCCGGATGTGGTTGAGTAATACTGAAACTCACTCACAAACAAACGCAAATAGGCATGGGCCGCACTGGAGATGGGCCGGCTTGAGAAAGGCTGCAACTATTCACCATTAAACGTGTTCCACAGAAGGATAGTCCGCTTCTTTTTTTTGCGGTTCGGCCCATGAAATGGTTTGGGTATTTTCGGTACTTGTGCGTTTGAAAGTGTTTACCACGGTTAAACAAAAAGTGCCATTTAGCGCAGGGCGTCACAGGTGCGTCGTTGCCGTGGTGTGATAAATCCGCCTATTTCTCGCTTGGGAGGTTTATGTTTCCAAAGCTGCTGGCTGGGTGTGTGTTGTTTTATTACTTTTATCTTCCATGCTGTTCCCGCAGTAAGCAATAGAGCAAACACATGCAATGTTGGGGGTTACCCGGTTGTCTGAAGGTGTTAAATGTAAAGTGTGAAAGCCAGCGCCTAGCATGGTTTGGGGACAGCGAAATGTATGCTTTCCTTTCTGCAACATACAATCACCCACAGTTTGTTCAGTTCCGTGGTGCGTGGTAAGATGACGATGAGATTTTTGAGCGTTGTTCCTGGGCCGGATGGATGGCTGGATTAGATCGTGTAAAAGGAAACAAAACCAAAAAAAAAAAGGTGGATGATTTTGACCATCCCCAGTCACAATCAAGCGGTTCACCGCGTGACAAAGGATGAAGGGCGACCGCGATGCAATTGTTGAGCCGTGACAGGTAATTTTTCACCTGTAGGCTGACCACCAACAAATGGTCATTTGTTCGTGAGTGTGCAAAATTGCGTCAGGTTTTATGATACGCTTTTTTCTTTCTCTCACTCACTCTATCTCTCTCGCTCGTGCCATCTGGAAGTTCCTTTCGTTGTGCTCGTTAGGCCACCAGAAAGGCACACTAGCAAATGTGTTAGGGCGCCGATTCCTTGAGCATTTGTTCGCGATACAATGAAGCAATAAAGGTGTTTTGCATACGGCAGAGAATGGTCAATTTTGGTGCTTCGATTCGGTTATGTTACGCGTACAGAGGAACAGTGCCAAATAATAACGCATATAAGAATGGGCGAATATTTGCACGTACTCCTTTCAATACTGCTTTCTTTGCGTAACCTCGCTTGGCGGTGCTTTACAATACAAATTAAATTGTTCTTTTCTTCGCCTAATTGCCAACTGCCACCGAGGTCACAATGGGATACGTTTTATGGATATAAGCAGCACAGTTTCGTCGCTTATCATCCCGTGCAAGTCTTTCGTGTTCAGCGAAGCACATATGTCGCACGCTGTTTCACAACATTTAAGACGATTTTAAACCACTTTTTCTTCTAATAAATAATAACCGAAAGGACTGCGGAAAGCTGAGATAACACTCCAAAAAGGTAAAATAAATCACCAAAAATGGCAAAGTGTATCATTGCACCGATCTTCGATCGCTTTCCTTTTCCGCGTTACAGCCAGCACGGGTATTTCCTGCGGTTGAAACAGAAACTCGTATTAAATAACTTTTTTGCACCTTCACTTGGGTCTTAATTTTTATTGACTCTTTTTTTTTGTTTTGTTGTTGTCTGTGGTGGCGTTGCATCTCGACCGCACCATCGAACGGTGCCTCCGGTGTAACGCTTGGGTGTCGTAACATGTGCGATTGCTTTTGGATCGCGATCATAATGAATCGATAGCTGACCAACTGACTGACTGACTGACTAACTGACTGGTTGGCGTTGGCTGCTGCGGGAATGACTCGACGCGAAACTCGAGCAGCCCCAAGATGGAAACGGTATAAAATGAGACGGTGGAAAATGAATTTCAAAAAAACATATATAAAACCTTCCTCCACCGGTGAGCAACTCCCAAACGAAACTGGTCAGCAGCACAAATGAGGTTGCGGAAAATTGTGTGAGGCGGAGGTCTGCGTGCACGTGTTCAGTGATTACTGGCAAAAGATTTCCACCAAAACGTATGTGTTTGCGTGTGTGTGTGTGTGTCTGTTTGTGTGTCACACTTCGGTACGGAAATATGAAAATAACTATTGCATCACCGCGCGCAGGCCACGCGAAAGGGGCCCTGCATTGTGAGAAAATTGTCAGACAAAAGCTTTATGTTGCATTCCACACGAGCCACGATAAGCCAAGAAAATCGATGACTTGAAGGAAGGAAAGATGTGCCGCTTTTGACGCATCTTTGGCCCGACTGCTCCTGCGCAGTATGTTAACAAACTAATCACTTCAATCCACTACAATCATTCATAGCTACCTTCACTGTTAGGGTTGATTGAAAAAGTGGCTGGTACAGCTGGTCGCTTTTCTCTCCCGCGTACGCATAAGTTTTAATCGCCATTTGCATACATGGGCATTTGTCGGAGGTGGTATAGTTAACAAATTGCTTCTGCCGGTAGCTTAAGTTTGGCTTCCGAAGCCCTCGAAACAGCGCCCAGTCCCAACAAATACCGCTACTGTTTGCAGACGGTTAGTTTTTCTCCACCGAATGAATGGAAGCGTTTTTCGTTCCGTTATTATCGTCGTATTGTTATTGATTGTTGTTTCTTTTACATGCCACTCGCCCAAACCTAATGGAAGGTCCTCCTCTTCCACACATATCTATTCACGCCAAACCGGCACTATGTCACTCATTAACGTCAATTATACTAATTCTTCTTTCTTTGTGACGTGTTTTTTTTCTCTTCGTTTCTCTTCATCTTTTAGGTACGTTGTTGGTGGAACCATTTCCTAAAACTGACCCATAGCCAAGCACACTAACTTGACGGCGATACATCGGTACGTATGGCACTCCGGTTCCATGGGAGAAGTTTGAGTGTCGGCTTGTCGCGGAACGCTCATACAGAAGAAACAACCATCCATTTATATGGTCCAGTTTTGCGCCTTTTATGTTTTGTAACAGGAATGGGATAGGTTACATGATGCATCATAAGCTAAAAAAAATGGAAAAAAGGCGATTACCCAAGAAGAATCGCTGTGAGAGTCGTGCTTCTTGTCCCGGCTCGTTACGGGTGCGCTGTGACAAGTAGCCTAAACGCCCCGTTTGGAAATCAATTTAATCTAGGTAAACTGTAGAGTTTTCCCAACAATCTTGGAAGCGTGTTTGGTGGTGGAGCTGCTGCTGCTGCTTATCCTTAACAAACGATAGTCGGCAACAAAAACAACAAAAGCTCTTCGTGCTGGGCTGCAACAGGCCAGTTTGCTAAAGTACCGGGAACTCTACTCTGCGTGTTCATGCAGTGTAAAGTGTATTGCATAATATAACTGCCCAGCTGGGCGTATTGATTTTCCTCTCATATTTTACTGCTCCGAAGCACTTGAGACGCGGAGGAAACTACCGACCGACCTCCTACCGTGTTGCTGATCGGGTCGATATTTGTCCATTTTCCTGGCGCTCTATTAACGTGGTGCACATTCTTTTATGCCAATGGGGAACGGTTATGTTTAGCAGTATGATGTCCAGCGATACATTAGCGTAGTGATATATTGCTACTGAACACTAGTATGACTTACTTGAAAAATATCTGCCTTATATTACTCATTTTTTAAGTATACAGTTGTGCAATGGCGGTTCGGACGAATATAAAAATGTGTTGTAATTTAATGTAATTTAAATTTTAATTCTGTTCTTCTTCTCTGGCACTACAACTTCTGTAGGTCTTGGCCTGCTAGCAATTGCTAGCAGTTTTGAACCCAAAACTATAAATATGTTAAAGTTATGCTCTGGAAAGGGATGCTTTCGAAATGTAAATAAAAGGTTTTAATGAAATGATAACTATAAAATGCTTTATATTGTCTAGTTGTACACTTTACACTGTTATATAGACGTAATTACCTAGAATGTTGGCGTTAGTAGTTAGTGATGTGCTAAATTTCGACAAAAATTGATTGTGTACGACACCAGTCCTGGACAACTTTCTCGTCTTTAACACTGCAAGGGTCGTAGCATGCTCTAAAGTTAAGTTAAGAGTTAAGTGTCGTACAATGCACAGGACAATCATGTTTCCCGAATTTGTGTAACAATATGCTCCTAGCCTTAACATCTCCAAATACCGCGAGTAAACGGGGACTGATTTTAGGTTTAGTGGTTTAGTGCGTTGTTGTAAAACATTGTTTAGTAAACGCTCACTAAGCGCATTGAAATAGAGTTACATTATCTTCAGCTGGACAGTCAGTCCAGCGAACTGACCAACAGTGTATGGGACGGTCCGGACGGATTTTCATACCGGTTCAGATGTATAAGTTACAAACAAAGGCATCTGCACTATCTAGGCCGCTCTTCTAACTACTCTATAGGGCTGTACGAACATCTCGGAATTTGAAAATGGACAAAACTGAATATCCAAGCATTACACTACACCCAGTTTTCTACCCAATAATTGTGAATACAAAAGAAAGTCTTTGTAACTTTGAACAATCAATTCAAAATTCCACCTACACCTACCACAAATGCAACGGGAGTTAGATACAAGCGTCGTACCATTTGATTTTTCTCCACACACGGAAACACTCTGACGTGATAAGTGTTCGTTGAATGCCGTTAAACGTTACTTCATCACCAACTGAGAATGAGTTGCAAATATGGTTATGCAAATGTAGAGTGGGAGTGGGAAACTTTTCGGCACATATATTCTTAACACAGTTTCTCCCCATTTCGCGGTTCACATTTCGTGATGCGTGTTGGCACGGGGCACACATTGTTAAGCATAGACGCATTAGCTACTGTTGTGAAGGTATCGCGTCCTCTGTTTTTTTTTTTTCCTTCGCCCACTGACGCTGCCACTCTTGACACCCTAGGTTTGAAGCTTGGTAAAGAATTGGAAAACGAAATGGCAAAACAATCAACCAACTTGGCAACAAACTTGCGCTCCAATCACACCTTACGGCGGGAAAAGCTCCCTCGCAGATGATTGCCACATCCATCCATGCACGGTACTGGATGGTGCGTCGGATTGCTTCGGATTGGTTCGGGCTGTTAAGTTTCCCATGCATGTTTGCGCCCGGCTGGAAAATGGACCACCCAATGGTTTGCGATCACGGATAGTGTGGTTTGGACGCGGTGTAATGTAATTAAAACTGTTCCAAAACAATCATGCCTCCATTTACATACGCTTAGTCACGTCATCTGCGTGCCGTGCGGTTCGCGTACTTGTCCGAGAGAGCGATTTATCTGCGCGAGAAGTATTAATCTTTGTAAAGACGGACGCAGAAAGGCGATCGAGAACACGCAACACGATTTGCTCTAGATGGCTATAAATGCAAACGCTGTACGTCGGCTTAGCCGGTGATTTAAGCAAACTATGAGAGCAGCGGCAAAGCTAAAAAAAATGGGTGGTAATACCTGCAGCTACCACCAAGTGCACAATCCTAACGCTGGTGACAACGGCTGTAAATCGGAACAGAACCCAGGGCCTATGCTACGCCAAATGACGCAGTTAATGTTCTCCACCCTTGTACAGTGTTGGCGTGCCGGGCAGGAATTTCATTAAGGTTGTCATTGATGGAGCCCGAGAGAGTGAAAAAAAATAGACGTACATAAACATGAACAAGGAATGGACACACTAGAGAGCTTACTGTGCGACAACACCTGAAGCCGAGTAGTGGTCCGGCCGGGTGATTCTTTCAGCAGAGAGCTACCGTCACCGTCTGGGGGCCCGCCAAATCTCCTGCGCGGTGACACGAATGACACGAGATCACGATCCTACACTGTTACGATGCAATCAAGATCATGCAATTACGATGGAAAACTATGTGCAATGTTATCGACGCTATGGAAGGTCACAAGGATCAGTGCACGGTGTGAGCTCGTGAGGTGGAGAGCAAAATTTTCAACCCCTTTTTTGAGAGTTATAGGTTTTGTCGAATTATGTTGTTTTTTTTTTCTTAATTCAATGCATTTGCTTGCATAATCTGCTCGCGTTTAGTTGTTAATTTGATAACCTGATTGGAAGCTAATCCCTGGCGGTTTTATGATGCTGCTACGTTAAGAAACGATCGTATTAACTGAACACGAGTAGCAAACAAACAGCAGCACATGGTAAGCTGCCGAAGCGTGAGCTGGTTAAGGGCGTGTGAACCACCGATCTGTTGGGCGGACCACCGGAATGCTGGGCCCAACCATGTTTCAGTATGAGTTAATCAAGATGCCAACAGTGTGGGTGTAATGGGCAGCTGTTAATTAAAATGCTGCTGTACAACCGTTCAACGAGTGAATTTTCCTTTCCATGTTTAGAGCAAATGGAACAAGCAGCAGAAGCAGCTTTATTCGCTGTTAAGCTTGTAATTAAAGCCAAAGCCAACAGTTTGCATCTTCTACTTCAACGAACAGTTTTGAGCGGCGTTGATGGAAAACAGAAAAAACAAACAAATACATTAATTTAACTACCAAGGAATGATCATCATATTCGAACCCTGTTGTTGCATTTAAGACGATATCTTTCAACTTATGCGTAGTTTATTTCGTACCGGTTGCCCGATTCGAACGATCTGAATTAATCCATTAGCGGAGGATTACGATCGTAAGAAATTGATCGGTTTTTGGGATTCTCTACCTTGTTTTCAAATTTCGCCGCATCGGTTACGCGGCCCATCGGGATTTCCTATTCTTCCGTTCCGTTGTTTGGTTGAATACTACAGACAAAATCGAATCAACATTTAAAGCATCCCGCTGCCACAACCGCGAATTAATTACACGTTCCTGAATGTTCGCATCGTGTTGCTGTAAGCTGATCGAGAACTGAAATGATTCTACGCCGTGTTCCAGACTTCACTCCCGACGATTATCACCGAGAAACCGGGAACAGATTGAATTTTATTTCTTTTCGTCTTAAAATTCTGGATTGAAATTTGCATAAATCCTTTCGTGTTCTTACTTTCGAGTCGCCAACTGGAGTCGGATGCTGGTAAAAAAATTACCCTAACAGAGCACAGACGGTGGTGACCTTGGTGGTGATCCTTCGACCGTTGACCTTTGCGTGAAGAAGGCAAAGATTCTGCGAAATTGCCTATCCTAATCCGTTGCCGTTATGCTAAAAGTGTTCCCCAAGTGTCCCGGGACACTTCGACCTCGGGCCCGGAGTAATGGGTCGATTGGCACTCGGCAGCCTTTTCCTTCATTTCTTTCTCTATGGTTCATTTGATTGCGCTATAAATCTTAGAATAAATTATCGCCCAACGCACAAACGGACGGAGCTGGAGGATACTGATGCGTTGGTTTACCTTACGTTTTCTGAAGAAAAAGGTGCTTAAAAGTTCGTATAAAATATTTATTTTGATTGTTTTCTTACCACATTCACCTGTGAAGTTAAGAAAGGTTATTCACCCCAGAGCTCTCTGGTTCTCTCTTGAGTGTTATGATTCGATTCTAGCTGTAGGATTTTTGATTTTTCAAAATATAAAACCCGCTTCAGTGTTGTTACTTATTGCAGCAATTACAATCGCTATACAAAACTACACCCATTCACGGTACAAAATTGCCGCTCAATACAATCGCCGGACACGGCGTCGCCGCGCTTGATCTGAGCAGAATGCAGAATGAGCGAAGGTGTAATTCCACACGTCCGTCAAGTTTGCAACAAAAAAGACAAGAATCAGGCCTCCCGTTTATAGTGCGAACGCGAACTCTCGATGTCTTCGGCAACAAGACAAAACCCGGGCCGGTTACATATCTTGGTGGTCATTGTGGCATCCGGACGTCCTTCACAGGGTTGCAGCAAATCGATCGATCGGATTGAGTACCGTGACATGCGCAAAACTGGATCAAATCGTGTAGCAACCTGGCTGCTGTTTAGTAATAAAGCTTTAGATTTTGCTACGCTGTGTGTGTATTTGTCCCATTAATTTATCGCCGCCGGGTATGAAACGGGTTCCGGTAGAATGGTCCTCAACGAGGCGGCAGGCTCTGACGCAGCCTGTGTATTTTGTTTCCCACAATTCAACGCCATTGTATAACCGCGCCATGTAGAATCGGTCACTCTAACTGTAGTTTTATTATGCAACCAGGATATCCTTTGCAAGTTGTTGTAACTTTAATTGGTGTGTCCTTCTATTGACGGAAGGTAAGCTGAAGCAGTGGTATTTCGGTTTAGCAAATGTACAAAAGATAATTTTGTCTTACAAAGAAAACGTTTTCTAAAATGTTGACGTTAGCTTTACCATAACTTATTTTTTACATCCCCAACTCCAACACATCATAAGTAAGTTCCTCAAATTATCGCGACGATGCACAAGTGCATAAATCATTGCTTCGTCACCTATGTTCACGTCGGCGATGCTGATGCTGACGATGATAACTCACGATGCTAATGAATCGCATGAATGAATGGAAGTTAATTGAACCATCCAAGCACGCGCGCTCCACCGCGATGATGAAACCCGTATAAATCATCTATTCTCGCTGGACGGCATCATGGTGCTACTAGTTGCACTTGCGCCTCTACGTAAGCACCACCGCAAGACAAGATGTAACGTGCGATGGTAGTGTCTTTCGGCTTTGTAGACCGACATCCGTTCACCGATCAAGATGGTTTCTGCATTTGGAACATCCGCTCAAAGATCACACCGGCCAGATACAGTTTTTGGAGGCCATTTTCATACCTGCATGTGACGAGCCACAGAACGCGACCCAAACCGGGGAGGAAACATTGCAAATTAGTGTGAAGGCTTGCTGTTTGCTGACCGCATCGAACGAAATGCGTTCCACCCTCTGGCAGAGATCCGCGTCTAATCCAATTCAGGTGTGACTTCAATTGGCGATTGTCATCGGAAAACTGGTGTGGCTAATGCAATTAAAATCGTTTGCTATTTGTTTGCAATTTGAGGCTAAAGCTTAACCTCCAGCATTGCCAGTGCCGTGCCGTCGTGCTATTGTTGTGCTAAGCAGAAACTATTATCAAAGGTGTTTCCTTTTCAAACCAGCACCGAAACCATTGGCCTTGACTTGCTTTCCTTCCCCAAAAAAAACCCTCCCTCCCTTGGCGACCCCCGTCCCGCGGGGTGGCACCAACCGGTAGGTGGTGAAGGTATTCTCTAATAACACATTTTTATGACCTTTTTCCATTCCGGCATCATTATGACCATCATTCGATTGGCTGCTAATTAGCGATGAGCTTCTGCACACTGTAACGGTCAGACGGGTTTATGAATATCGTTCGCACGTCTCGGTGTTTTGCGTTTCTTATGGGCGTTTAAGCAACAACAAAAAAAACTTTGCACAGAGAAGCTTTATAGAGCCGTGCTGCAGCGTTCCTTCATCGATTGCAAAATATTATTTAACAAAAAGGCCCAAAAAAAACGATCTCCAAAAATCAATAAAGCCAACCATCGGCGAGCATAACACAACAAAAGCAGCGATAGCGAAACGAAGCGAATGCAGTCCAATAATTGAAAACGGTGGACGAAGGTGTTGAGAAATTTACTGGTTACTGGTTGCAACATTCTCCCATCGGATCGGATCCATATTATAAGCGTAGGTTGGTTGTGTGATAGTGTTCTTTATCTTGACCATAATCACCCTGCGATAGCAAAACTTGCCAAAAATGTTACACAGCAGTGGCTTGCTTTTTTTTGCTCGAGTCTCGGGTATTTTTTTCCTTTTGGCTACTTATAATAGGTTTTGCGTTTGTTTTTTTTTTGCTGTAAGGAGAGACACGGGAACGGTTTTATTGTTTGTTACTCGTGCCCGGTTAACCTCCCGCAAGTAATAACGCGATCGTAAAAGATTATCACGGTGCAATTTCCCATTTCGGCACAAGCTCCAGTCGCGTTCGGTGTCAGATGAAGGAGTTTTAAGTATATTTGCTGTTCGTAATGGGGGCGATTTTTTTTGTGCGGGCCTAGATATTTTATTCCATATACTTTCTTGATCACCAGCTCCTTCCTTCTTGATGCAAGGTCAATGGGCCAGTGGTACGTTTTTGGGTAAATTATGTTCGGTAACGACATTCCACTATTCAAGGACTAGGATTAGATAGATCTACCTCAAGGTTGGCGAACAGAAAGTAACCAAATGTCGGAGTACGATATTGTTGGTTTGGACGCAAGAGCAACGAAAAATAAAGCACAGTGACGAAGGATTACTATGTAATCTAAACCTGTTCATCATATTTAACTAAGATTCAATACAATAGCGGTTGGTGTTTGGTTATTGTTCTCCCTTAATTATTAGCTGTAAACGTGACGCGAACCAGGAAGCGAACCAAAGCTTGACCATTGAACGGTCGCTCTAACACGAAAAGGCATAATGCACAACTATTTCTGTTGATCGTCCCCTTTTCGTGGGTGGCGTTTGGTCATTGTTCCCGGTGTACCCTATTTTATATTTCATCCAATGCCCATTTATTGTGCCTGTTTTTGTTATGCTGCTGCCAACGTAATGACTAAAATTTTGATAAATTGTCGTTGACCAACTTGTTACGTGCTATGATGCTGTACGGTACTGCCATTCATCTTGTAACATAATTTCTCTCTCTCTCTTTCTTTCGCTCGGACCTCATTCTACATTGAAGTTTAAAAAAGGGGGTTGGCTTGGTAAGGGCGAAATTATATGATCCTATCCGATAGTAGATCCTCACCCTCAAAAGGTCGACCCTGCCCGGCGGATGATCCGATGCTTGAGAGAGAGAGATCTGGACAAACATTGACTTGCAGAACAGTACCATTGAATGAAAACGAAGGAATTTAAATTGGTCTCTCTTGGCGTTGTCGCTGTGTGTAATTTCTCGGTTCAAATGTCAGCTATGTAAGAAACAGTGAGCCAAAACATTGGAAGGTTGAAAACCCCTTTCGCTTTGAAGTCGCCCCGAAAAGGAAATCATGCCGATAAGCCAAAACCATGTGCTGCATTTGCAAAGCAAACGGGCGAATGCGCAAAACACTTGGCCAAAACACACAAAAACATAACCTCACTTTCGAATGGTAACAGAGCTGTAGAGTGTGCTAAAGAGGTACGGGCATTCGTGACCCTCGCCCAACATGACGGAACATTTCCATTTAATGAGCAGTGGCACTCTAACAAGTTCTTATTTTAATTCCCGTCATTATGTGGTGTGCGGAGGTCACGCGGTAGATGTAGTATATACCAAGCGCAACACTGTATTACTTGGCACAGCAGCCAAGTACAATTGTGTTTAGCACGAATTCTGCTACCTTTCATGGGAATCTTAGGGGAACTCTTAGGCTCGAAACCGATATCATTTAAAACTCCCCAGTCTATTTCTCATTGAACTTTTCGAGAAAGCATCTTCATCCGAAACATTCACTTCAACCGACTCGAGAGGATAAACCGTCCGGTGTCGGCTTTGTCGGCGTTTGCATTTTCGATGCCACGGCACTGCACCCCGGTGCGCATGAAGAGGACACCTTCGGAAAGCGTTAATAACAAATTATGTATAATTTTTCACTTACTCACCACCTGTTGGGAGGGATACTCACGCTACTGAATTTGGAGGGAAATAAAATAAAGTAAATGGTGGTGTTATGATTCCGAGGCACGGTGACGACCTGTGGCGGTAATATCAACACTTTGTGCTCGACTGTGGTCGACGCTGACCTATCGACGTACTCTGTGTTTGTGTGTCTCTGTGTGTTTATATGCACTTTTATCGAAATATCAAAACACCTCCCAACCGTTCGACCATTCGGAGCATCCTATCAATCGTCCAGCACATTAAAGTTCAAGCATTCGTCATGACGAACCCAGCTCACTGCGGCCACGCATCTCCAGCTGCTGCTGGGACTCGGCTTCCTACCACACGCGCATCATTCTCGGTTCGGAGTTCGGGTGACTTCTTCGGGTGGTTCGGTTTGCGTAACTTCAAACGCGGCTGGGAGCAGCAAGAGAATGGAAGGTGGGAGACAATTAGCGATAAATTATGCTCTACATGAACATAATTTAACCGGCACGGCGATGGCGGGTCAATGCATGTGTGCGTCTTCGTTAAGCGTACGGACGGTGCGACCCAGCAGTACGACCTGTTCCTCTATCCGTGGATCGTCTTCATCACAAATCGAGTGGTTGAAAACGTACTAACTTTGCCTAATTAACGCTTCCAAGCGGTAACCATATGCAATCGAATTTGTGAATGTATTTGATTCGCTAGCAAAAGGTCACGACGGTTCGAAGTGAATGCAATGCAGTTAATGCTAGTGTGGTAGAGTGTAGCGTTGCAGTCAGAATTATTGGAGCTCAAAAACCTGAAGTTGTTTATACTAAAACACACAATCTTTTCAATATCGTATCTTGATGAAACTTTCAAGAACGTTCTCTCTTTAGAATACCATATTTAAGCTAGTAGTGTACCAGATATCGCTTATTCTTTCCTCCCTTTGAACAGAATCAAAGTTTACCTTGAAAGCTAAAGTTCAGGAATAAAATGTTAGTTCTGGATGCCGTGAGTGATCTGAAACAATAAGAATATTTGCTGATATTTTTTACGAAAATCTGAATGTCATACAGGGCTTTACGCAATTTAATATCCTTAATATCCGCAAGTTAATAATCACAATTTAATATAAAGATATTCACAAACAGCCTCGCAGACAATTGTGCTCACAGATAGAGACTCTAGAGGACAAGTTTATACTGTGCTCTAAGGTACCTAATGTTTTGTGCATACTGATGCAAGCTCAGTCGAAGCTATCGTCCCAACCTACAATCTTAATGTCCCATGCTGTGTTTGATGAAAATATCCTTAGATGTTCCTTGTAAAACCTGTACGCAATATGCTATATTTATTAGAAAAAAATAGTAAAAAAATCGTCAGAAGACGGTTTAATTAGGTTTAACTTAAACAGGGCATATGAAATACGTTAAGAATACCGGGCTTTTTATTAACAATTTTAAAATCGATACATCGATATTCAAAGAACAGAAATCAGATCATGAATGCTAACATGTTTGTATTGATGAATTTTCATACTAAATGTTTTGTTTCAAACTAGCTATTGTAACGTCTGGTACATACTATGTTAAGCCTAGATAAGCATTTCTTCTGGTGGGCTGAGCACTAAATAAATTAATCAATATCTTTTAAGTTCTATATTTATTTACAACAAATGTTGAAAACAATAGAAAGAGAATTATAGGTCTCATGGTTCCTAAACGATTTCTATCACAATTTAATTGCTTGTCTAACGATCCATTCGAATTCCAAGCTGCACACATTAAAACATACCGGTCAGATTCATCTATGGCACACGAAATCAAATTAAATTTTCAGACCGACCTGCAACCGCGTTTTAAAAATCAATCGAGGTCATCTTTAGCCCATAACTATTTCGATCCAATTATTACAGTCACTTCCTTTGCCGCGCTTCTCTTTTATGTAACATTTCCCATCCCATCTATCCATCCATTCATCATCGCCCACGGGGCGATAACGGGTCGATGGGCAGATAAAGAAGAGTTTCATTTTTCCTCGCTTAATTAACCACTAAATACACCATTTACGCTCATTGCGAGATAATCTCGTGCCAAACCGACGATCATCCCAGCATTGTTTCACCATCAACAGCCGCACTGTAGAGACCTGGCAAGCCCTAGCAATGGTTTCTTCTTCGGTTATGCGCGATCGTTATGCGCTCAAGGTCTTTTCTTGCAAGCACAAACCGTCGAAGGCAGTTTTTCCTCTCCCTTCAGGGCATTTAAGAATAAATATTGAATTGATCCACTCGCAGATATTTGGGTTCCTCATTCCCAAGCATTTGTGCGTTTGATCAAGATCTGGTAAAGAATCTCGCGTAGCGTATGTGTTGCTCATAAAAACACACACACTGACGATCTTCCTCCAGCGATGCACACACTACTCAGAATCGCTTCATTCTTGCAATTTCTTCGGCAGACCACTGCTTCCAGACTGTCTGCCCTTTATCGGAAGAAATGAATCTCTAATGTGTACGTTAATGCGCGCGTGCCCAGACGGAAAGGGTTAATTTAATTAGCTCGACATGTGAACGGGGCCTCACGCCACACGAGCACCCGAGCACACGACTGCCAGGCTGCATCTTTGGGCAATTATTCATCGCGCACTGTGCGGCGCTTCGTTACGCAGCGCTGAAACCAATAGCAATAGCAGGCAGGAAAACGCAAGACACTAAATCATCTGTGTTCGAGGCACGGCTAGCGGTGGATTCTGTGAGCATCGACGAGGATGGCATTTCATAAACACATATTAACACACACGCACACGTACACAAACCCAACCATACTTACTGTTACGAGTTTTATTGGTCATTTGCCAGGTTTCTCACCGGTGTCGCTGAACAAGTTCCTTCGGTGGCAAACCATTTGAAGCAGACGATGCGCGATCATCGGTCGTTACTGGTAGTTTGTTTATCCTTCACTAACTGCCATGAATCATCGTTTCAGTGGTATGTGTTGCTCATAAAAACACACACACTGACGATCTTCCTCCAGCGATGCACACACTACTCAGAATCGCTTCATTCTTGCAATTTCTTCGGCAGACCACTGCTTCCAGACTGTCTGCCCTTTATCGGAAGAAATGAATCTCTAATGTGTACGTTAATGCGCACGTGCCCAGACGGAAAGGGTTAATTTAATTAGCTCGACATGTGAACGGGGCCTCACGCCACACGAGCACCCGAGCACACGACTGCCAGGCTGCATCTTTGGGCAATTATTCATCGCGCACTGTGCGGCGCTTCGTTACGCAGCGCTGAAACCAATAGCAATAGCAGGCAGGAAAACGCAAGACACTAAATCATCTGTGTTCGAGGCACGGCTAGCGGTGGATTCTGTGAGCATCGACGAGGATGGCATTTCATAAACACATATTAACACACACGCACACGTACACAAACCCAACCATACTTACTGTTACGAGTTTTATTGGTCATTTGCCAGGTTTCTCACCGGTGTCGCTGAACAAGTTCCTTCGGTGGCAAACCATTTGAAGCAGACGATGCGCGATCATCGGTCGTTACTGGTAGTTTGTTTATCCTTCACTAACTGCCATGAATCATCGTTTCAGTGGAAGAGATGTGATTAGCGTATGCGTAATAGATTGATTGGCGGTTGTTGATGAGGAAGCATCGGAAAATTGCACCACCGATGCGCCTCGATCACACAGAGGAAATGAAAAACAAAACAAACATGAGGAAATAACGTTGGGTTCCAGACAATCTGTCAAATAAATGCGTGATCATGGATCAAACACTTATCAAATAAAAAAAAATGTTTTATATTCAAAATATTGTTTATTCCATTCAAAAAAAGTTTACAAAATACACAACGGCATATTCATTGTGTTCGAGCTACTCGCTTGTTTTGGGTAATGTTTTGTTAACTTAAGCTTGGTTTCATGGGAGGGATGGCCCATCTCAAGGTTATTCAAACAATTTATGATTCTACAACGCACCATCCCACCAGCGACCGGAATTCAATTTATTAATCTAGCAACCGTTTGCTTTTCCCACGTGTTATTGTATTGTTCAAAACGCTTCAACAAAACAATCCAGCTCACTGAGATTTGTTGTCCCGATCACGAACGACAAATGATCATGGCGTTGATTAAGGCAAGTCTAAGCAGTAACCCCGCAGGCTCTGTCAAAAATAACTACTGGAACTATTATGCTCTACTACAACGATGGCGATAGCGTTTAGTTTTGTTTATCCCAACCAGATTGTGAGTATACTTCCGTTCATATTTTTATAGATCTATAGATTTACTTTATGATGTTAGAATTGCACCCGTTTAGTAACGTTTCCTACATTCAGACTTGTGTACTGCCCCAAGGGTTTTCATTTTGAAACACACGTCAAATCCCGTGGTGGTCACGCTCCTGTCTGCCCTTAAGCCTGTGGTGGTGTTGATTCCATTTAATGTTAGCAGTATGCTTAAATGCAAATAACGTACATGACTTATGAGCCGTTCCAAACAGACTTCCGATCCCTTGTGCTTGGAATGGACAAGGTTGACACCGAGCGGGAGGAAATGTTACGTGAGGTGTTAAAAAATGGTTCCACGGTACTAGCCTTTCTTTTATCTTTTGTGTGGTGAGATGTTATGGTGATCGTTTCCGCTATTTCATGCAGTGGGTAATTTAAGCCTATATTTTATTTGAGGTCTACATTATATAATATACTATCTTTCTGCGGTGGGTAAGAAGCCAATATTTCGGTGCAAACATGTTTTTTTCCTGTCGTTGGAAATACTAACTGAAAGTATTTAAATCTTTTGCGGTAATTTGTGAATTGATGCCGTTTCCTGCGAGACTGAGACAGCTGTTTTCAATTAAATTAAATTTTCGAAAATATACCACATAAATATTATACCTACGTATAGTTGTTAATACTTTCAAATAGTTTATGTATCGTTTTTGTTTTTATTTTTATTTTTATTTTATTATTCCAATATGACGGCTGAAAGCCGTATTTTCACCACCGCGTGTGGTGATTTTATATAATTCATGTTTAATAGATACAAGGCATTTCCTCCTTGTAATTTGCCTTATCCCGGGCATGCTCGGTGTGGATGAGTAGAGGGTGGTTGTTATCTAATTCTATTGTGGTTGTTGTAGTGTGGATGTGATGCAGGCTGTATTTGGTCGCTGATTCTATTAATTATTGCTGGTAGGTGCGGTGTGATTCTATGGAGTGTGGTGTGCTTCTGTGGCAGGTGCTTCGTACACCTGGATTGTGCTTCGTCCTTCCTAGTAGCGGGGAAGGACTATAAGAAAAAAAACAAGAAACATAAAGTAAACAGCAAGACAGAACCAACGATTGTTTGGCTGTGTCCAGTGTCAAACAAGCAGCCCAGCAGAGACAGTCCCGGCTCGACCATGTCAACGTCGAATCCAAAAATGATCGGCGAGTCTCATCCCGCAGTAGCAAGAGCGAATCCACTACTCTCGAGACTTAACCCGCCGACCACTTCCGGACCCAAAGCCAACACGGTCAAACCCGTCATGTCACCGCTGGACTGGTGTTGAGAACACTGTTACAGCCAAACTAGCCTGCCTCCTTTGTACAGCAGTGTCGACGTTGCGCGCGAATGGTATTGCTGCGTCAACAGATTACCCGTATCTTCTACAAAAACAAAAAAAAACACGTAAGACAAAGACAACACAACATATAACATAGAAGAAAGGAAGGAATGGTAGGATAAAGGGAATGTGGAATCACAGGATAAGACCGTTGTCTCTGGCGAATCGGAAGATGAGCCTCATGTAGGGAAGATCCCTGGTTGCCAGCACCTCTCTAATCTCTGTGCCCGGTTGTCTGCCGATGCGCTCGACTGCGCCCGTCAAGGAGGGTCTAGCGGTTTCGTACTCCACGCAGGACCACAGAAGGTGATCCACATCGTGGAATCCGTCACCGCAGCCACACGCTTTCGTCTGAGCCAGAGTTATACGCTGTAGATGAGCATTCAAAGCGAAATGATACGACATCAGTCGAGACATCATTCGTATGAACGCTCGGTCTACAGAGAGCCCATCGAACCAATGCCGCAGGGACACTTGCGGAGAGATCATGAAAAGGAAACGCCCGAGTTCATCCGCCTCCCACATGCTCTGCCAACGCGACAGGAAAAGTTGCTGCGGAAAACGAAGGAACTCCTGGGCCGAGATCGGTCGGTCGTAAAATGCGCCTTCTTTTGCGCCTGTTTTGGCCAGTGAGTCTGCCTTCTCATTGCCGGGGATTCCACAATGAGCAGGGACCCAAATTAGCGATATCCTAAACGCCTTGTTGAACATTGAGCCAAGCAGTTCTATGATTTTTATGATCAGGAAATCCTGACTCTTAACGGCCTTTGGGGATTTCAGTGCTTTGATAGCGCTAAGGCTATCAGTAAAAATGAAGTACTGATCCGAAGGTCCCGCTGCTATCAAACATAGTGCGTAAAAGATTGCGGCTAGCTCTGCGGTGTAAACACTGCATGGCTGTCGCAATTTGAAAAAAGCTTCGGTGAACTCGCTAAAAACACCGAAGCCGGTGCCCACCTCGGAGGATGATCCGTCAGTGTAATACTGGCTTATTTGGTCTAAATGGCCATACTTATTCCTGAAAATGCCCGGAACTACCCTCGGGCGAAGATCATTCGGTATGGTCTTAATTTCCTCTTGCAAAGAGGAATCTGTTGTTAAAAGGGAACTGTAGGACTCAGGAAGGGCAGCACGATTTAATGCTTTTGTTTTTAATTATATCTTTTTTTTCATATAGAACAGCCTGGCCGTATTGCTATTATATCTTTTTATATCAAAATTATATTCAAACATCATTTGCATCTAGTCTAATGAAAATCAATATTTTTTACATTTTAGGTAAGCCATGCGAAACAAAATTCTTCAGAAAACACACGTAAGTTAAAGAAACAATATAGTAGCAATATCATGTACATATATCTCACAATTAATCGTTCGCTTTACTATCCGTTTCTTTTACTTATTGGCATAACAACCTACTATGTAAAGTTGATACCTCGTAGTTGGATAGTTAGTCCTCACTCAGGCTACCGAGCTACTAAACCACCGTGCATGAGCCCCATTTTCATTGATCAATCCTGGGCAAAGTTGAATCTATGGAGCACATTGCACCTAACACAGTACAACGCTTTCAAAAACCCACCAAGTTGTGGATGCTGAATGTGGGTCAATTTAAATTCCTCCAATTTCCAATCAAATGCACCTCACCGTTGCAAATGATCTCATAATGAGATTGACCTGTTATGTTTCTGTGAGCTTTCCTTTCTCCCACGCTAGCTACTGCTGGAAACGAAGGAGTAAAAGGAGGTACCGGCCTAGAAAAGCTTTTGACGATCATTTTGGTAAGATAGGATGGGTTGGATCATTGGGCCGGTTGGTTCCAAGTCACTGCATGCTTATATTATATTATCATTCTATTGATTAGAACGTTTGGTCTGGATCAATAGCCCAACTTTTCTTGCAACCAGTCAAAAATCTAGACCCCGTTTTCCGCAATCATACCTTCACATTCACTGGCGTACACGCTCCAATTTAAAGCACGCCTGGTGCAAGCAAAAGCGAAAGGGAAACGAAGGCACAGTTCTCACTCACTTCCCTCAACCTTGTCGTGCATAAAATCGTGCGCTTATTTGGCAACATGTAGCAGTCGAGGACGAAAAGTACGGACTTGTTCGTTTGCCTCTGTAAGCTATTTCTTCCTCGTTCTTCCGAGACCCAAACCGGGAGAATCGACGAATGTTTGGTGGTGGAGGTGTTGGTGGCGGCATGCCTTCGCGTTTGACCAGCCTCCTACGGTTGCGATGTTGCAACCATTCACCAGAAACCGCGTCTAAACGAAGTCGGCGCTGCCTCGTGCAGATTATTGTTACAGCAGTTCAAGTTTGCCCTCAAATCCCTCCGACGCCACCATTCCCCCGAGCACCCCCAGAGTAACTTCAGGCGGTAACCAGCGTCAGGGAAGCGTTTTGCCCATTTTCCGACCGGTAAACAGCACCGGTTTTGTGGCACGACCGACTGACCGAAAAGAACGCTCCCGCGACACAAAACCACCCCGGCCGTAGTGTATGGTTTTCAAATTATGGGAAATTGTCTCACTAACGATAGATTAATGCTGGAACTTGAAGCAACAACAACACGCTCGTTCCGCCAAAAAGGAGGCCGCCATACGTAAGTGCGGCGCGTGCGTGCAACTAAGAAGCTAACCCATTGAGGGTCCAACCGGCTCAGCTTGGCCCCGGGGCGAGCGCGACAAGCGAGACTTCTACTTTGTGATGTGTTTTCAATGAATGCAGCTGAACCAATCTTAAGTTACAGAAGCCAGAAAAAAAGAATGCAACACGCACATACAGAAGCGCTCCAAAAATCAATCCATCGGACATGAAAGGAAAGCCGATTGCGTATGGCCGTATGGTCGAGCCGAGAGGAAATCCCACCGACAGTTGTGGAAAAGTGCTAATGTTTCCTTAATACCTTACCCTGCGGTACGATCGAATCGGTTCCAATGTGACGTGCCGCTGCTGCAAGTCGATGGATCAATTTTGCGAAATTGGAGCAGTTAATTAATAATTATACACACCTTTATTAGTCGCACCGGTAATCGGTCCGGTGAGACATTAGCTACCGCTCATGCCACAAATCTCTCGACCACCATACACCGCTGCTGTCCACCCCTCGGAAGTGGGGATAATTTTTGCAACATTAGCTTCGTTTTTCTCAAGCATACCACACTAGAAGCAGCACCAATCGGTGAGCCTATTTGATGCGTATGTGATACACACGCACACACAGCATGTTGGTCAGATTGCAAGTTGGTGGCTTGTTTCTTGACGTTGCACCCAAGTCTTTCGTCCGTTGCTCAGACAGAAGCTTAGAAGTAATGAGGGAAAGATCGTTCTCTGCATGTGCTAACTATGACAGCCGATTCGGCAGGCTGGTAAGAGTGACCGTATCGTATGGTCGTGTGCCCTGCAGACAGGTTCGGTGACGGATTGCAGCTGCCAGCGGTGTACTTTTTCCCCTGGTAGCAGTAATTTTTCGACGGTGTGTTGATTGATTGAAGGACGTGACAGTTTTTCACCCATCGGCTGCATGGTAAGGTTGACTAAGGGCCTTACGGAACCGAAGGAGGGTTGTACTAACAGGGTTTACCGGTTAAAAGATTTGTTGTTCTCGTCTTCCATTCGGTTGTCGGACATTGAGTTTTAGACGTTATTCTCATTTCTCATAATCGAATACATTGATATAGATTTTGGTTGATTCGAAATGCCAGGTGAAGAATCTTGCAGAGCCTTTGTTAATGTACAACAGCTTGCGATCAGAACTGACTGCTGCACGAAACGTTCATAACCAACAACTCTAACCGTTCTGTTTTGCATTTAGAATGGAATAGAATGGATAAAACACACTAATGAAATAAATGCTTCCAGTCGTGCTGGGGGCTGCAGTTGCTCATTTCCGCCAGTCCAATCTGACGAAGGTTATGTAAACATCGCCCTCGTTGTCCCGGTGAAACGCAAGCAAATTTTCAACCCATATAAAATGCACCGTGTTAAGGATGTGGTGGAATAAATTACTACCAGATCGATTCAAATTAACGATCGAGAAACACCCCCGGAGGGTATGCGCGACCTCATGACATGGGTGGTGCGCGCATGCTCATGATTCATGTTCCAGATTTCCCGTGTATGGTACACTGCGAACTTCGAAAGGGCGCTCTCACAAGGGCCAGCCCAGCAACCGCCGCCTGTCGGATCTGATATGCGCCGTGGCTTCGCAGAAGAATGGGTCAGTTTTTTTGATTGCTGAGCAACAGACAATCATGCTCGATGCAGTAGCGGAGGACCTTTGGAACATTTTCTTCGCTGGCTTTCGGCTACTCTTTTTGGCCTTCATAATTAGTGCCCATGGACCGCGCACAATGCTGTCAATTTGAACGAGAATCCTTCGTTAATTACTCAATCCGCTCGCTATGTCCACTCTACCATGGAATGGATGGGAAAATCGCAAACCGCTTCACATTGCTCGCTGCACAACCGAAGGAAGCACTTCACGTGAGCGTCAACCGGGCGCCAGTGACCATTCAGAATCATGAACAGCTGATACAGCCATTTAAACTGTGCCAAAAAAAAAAGATGTCTGCGCCGCCTGAACTGGGCTGTGGCTTATTAGTGCTAGTTGAAAGAAACAGAGGAAATCATTCAACGGCCAGTGTGAAAAGTAAACAATGTATACTTTGCTGATCCACATACCGTAAAAACGTGGGAAACGGCATCATTTGGTGACTTTAAGTACATCTTTAAGTGGCAAAGGAAACGGCCGGGAAGGACGTAACAGTTCGGAAAACAAAACACAGCAATAGAAACACACGCACTTTAATGGGCTAGTTGGGTGCGTTTTCAATGGCACAGTTGTTTGCTTCAATGACACATTTTAGCCCCGCTAGCTCCTCCCTGCGAGACCTAGTTTGGCACAGCGGCTTTGAGCAGCAAAGCACGGAAGATTGTTTTTTTTGTGACACTCACCCACAACACACGCTGACGTGTATGACGAGGTGTGAAATAGTTATGTGGGTGAAGATTTCTGATTTGGCTTAACTCTAAACTGGTTCGAATCTTAAGATAATTGATCGAACAGCTGTCAGCTCATACGGTAGCATGTTTGGTCTGTTGATTTTACACATTCCAATCACGATGCCTTTTATCGCTAATGATGATACGATTTGTGTCAATGTTTGATTGATCATCATTCCTTTCTATGTTGATGATTACTCATACAAGGAAATGAAGGTCTCCGTATAAAGGAAACATAAATTAAATGATACTTAATTTACAGTTGGTCGATCATGTTACAAGAGTTAAATATTGTTTGCTGCAGAATCGGGATCATCCCATGCCTCATGGAGCTCCTCTATTGTCGATATTCACATTTGGAGTTAAACGTCCTTCTGAGCGTTTGCTCTTTAACGCGGCTAAATGTTGACGGTTTTGACGAGATATCTTTGAGGCGTATGACATGTTAGCAGCCTTATCGCAAGATCCATGTGCTGGTGCTGACTATTGACCCAGACAGGTGATGTTTTCGACGACATCAAAGGTCCTGTTTGTATGTCATCCCTGCATAAATCAGCGTTTTTCAAGGGCCGCTTTTGGTGCCGACATCATTTTGAACTCCTCGTTATTGTTCAACACGGTTTTTTGTGCTGTCTATTCGATTTTTTGCTAAAAATGTTTGTTACATAGGAGGATCCTCAAACCAATGTCATCAGGCTATGCCTAGATCTGGAATGACTTACAGAAGACAGTCCCGGAAGTTTTCACCGATTAGTTTTGGATGGCATAATAACATTAAGCATACTATAACATTAAGTTAAAGACTAGACGGACAAGCCAATCTTCCTGGCGTAATTCCTTAATGATATCGAAGGCACTTGAGAACTTGAGAAACTGAGCTCTGATATTGGTTATCGTCCTACTATCAAGCTTGGTAAGCTTGGTCAAATTTCCAAATGAGATCATTGCGTCGTACAGTTTTACCTATTATGTCGTATGTGACTTTACAAATGATGTATAAGATGGTAGGTGTGTAGTTGCTCCTCCGCAATGTACTGCCGCATTTCCCGCAAGGTGAAGAGCTGGTCTCTATTTCGGAGCACACTCTGATATGATTATCTACGAACTGAACAAGTTCAATACTGTAATATCCCTGCAATTATTGTTGATTAATTGAAAAATGTATAGCAAACCAGGGATTAATTTGAGTTTTTCATTAATTATGTTATGAAGTTACTAAAGGAAATCTTTGATCGACAAAATCTCTTTCTATGGCCAACATTATGTATGCTATCTTATTTTTATTCCCAGAATACATTTTTTTGAAAAAGTTTTACATGTAACTCAATCTTCTACAGCAAATCTAAGAAACCTGTTTACTTAAGTCTTTCCCAATCCATACTAGATGATTTAATCTACCGAATTCATCCATTTAACCAACAGAAGAACGCTAATCATTGTCTGTTCCATCGGCACTCAACTCTCTCACAAACGCTTTCGTACGCTCAGGCTCAACCCTACTATTAGGAACAGGCATTTCACTTTTCTTCAACGGCAACCACACAACACCACCGTGATGAAGGGTCCGAGGCGTCTGAAATGTGCTTTTCTCCCTTCGATTCGAGCCGTACCAAGCGTACCATTTGGCACGTGGTGATGAAGGTAATGTTTCATAATAACTGTAATAATAAATGGAGCGCCCACTTACGCGCCTGATTAAGATCAGATGCATCAGTAGAAAAGGTGCCCAAGCCCGAGTGAAATGGTTTTAACAGATGTCCTTTGGTGGCACAGGAAATGGCGGCACAACCCACCCACCTACACACACGTTCACCTCCCATGTGGACGTGTGGGAAGAATAATGGGGAAAACGAATGGCCGTTAAGGGACTTGCACCGTGCACGCCCTCAGTACTCCCTAGCTTCTCGAACACGTTTGTGTTCCGTTTGGTGGAGCCAGATAAATTATCTCCAATCAGAAAAGAGCCAATCAAAGGAAAATCTTTGATCTTTTGACACCATTCGAAACGGAAAAGATTTCCCATTCATTCGAACGAAACTAAGCAACCCTTGCGAACCACATGCTCGAGCGCTCGCAGCCTCACCGACAGTAAAACAAGTGACTACAACGGTGGCGCGACACCGAACCGCATCGACGAACGGCGTCGAAAGTGACAGAAGGTCCCGCCAGAACTCGACCGGCGTCTATTCGAACGCTTTCCTCAATCGATCTGTACCACCCTCTGGCGGTTGCCGTGTCAACTGGTACAAGGCTGGGCGGCAACGATTATCTCGTTTCCCAATGACCATTAATCAATTGTCTCTCTTTCACCATCGCGCGACAAGGGACAGGTGCTGCGGTGCAGCCGAACGCGTTTGTCACATTTGTGATGGATATGCATACGCTAATGCATACACTTCACTGCTCTGTGCACAATGGCCGCCGCCATCGCGTACGCTAGTGCGCTAGACGGTGGAGTGGAAATAAATTAAAATTCAAATTTTACCGCTAAACCAGCGCAGCTACATGCACCACAAACAAACATTTGCTTTCGGGGCTTTCTTTTCTATTTTAATTTACTCCATGGCAGATATTAAATTGGCAAGGTTCGTGTTCTAATAACAGAAAACTAAAAAAAAAAAGCTCTCCTCTCCGTCTAGCAAAGTTTCGCCTAATGCCTCAATGCGTTACAGTTTCGTGTGTCGAACCGCGCTCGCCCTAGTCGTACAATGTCACCCGAAGAGTAGGTGCCCGTTGGCAGAAACTAAGCACCGAAGTCGATAGCTCTAGTGGCCACCACGGTGCAGGTGAAACAATTGCAAGACCTTCCCTTTTCAGCGCCTTCAGGCGTGTATAGAGTTCCTCCCTTCGGATCCAACGAACTGAACCAAAACCCGCCCAACAGGTATCTAATGATACACTGGCTCCGATCTCTTTCCTCTAACCCTTGGCTTTGCATCGTGCAACACTGTGGAAAGCTGTACTATCACCTAAGGATTACTGGTACGCTGGCGTTAGATCGCTGTCCCTTGTCCTCTATTTATCGCCTTCTTTTTTGTTGCCGTTGTGCGTCGATACCCCCTTCCGTATGCTTGTACGCCACCTAATCGCTGTGTTTACGTTTGTGTCCGGGCATGGGTTAAAGCGAAATTCAGAAAACGCAACGGTTTGCCACGCGGCCTTCATAAATCATTGCAAAGTTTACGGACAACAATCCCCGCCGCGGTGTCACCTGCCATCGAGCATGTGAAGAATCGTTTTGAACAAATGCCACCATTTGATTTGCGGCACGGAACAGTGGACTTTAAGGTGAATTTCAAACTAGCATTGACAGCCAATTTATTTTTGTACGACAGGTGTATGATTGTGCAAATATAAACACAAAACACAATTTAATTCGTAATTGAATTGACCATGGCATGGCATGGCAAGAGAAAGATGGCATTGCAAAGATTAATCAAACTTAATTGATCCACGAAGCAAGGTCAAAATGGCATTGGATATACTAAACAAACAATGCAAGATTTCAACCTTTCCGACTGTTTATCCCGGAAGAACATTACTTCCTCTATTGACACGGAACATATAGCTATGATTAGCGATCGATTGGTGGACGATCATATCGAAATCAATACCATTATCTCCTACTTAGCATGCATCTACCTTCCGTCATCCTGTACACTCGTTTTCTCAATCAATCTCCCTTCATTATTGTGGGTAATATGGTTTGTTTCCGATTGCCTAACAGTATTATTCACATCCGCACACAATTACACTGCAGCTGAAAATGTGCATTCTCTCCAATAGAGCTTCATTAAAACCGTCGCCACACGCGGCCCACGTATAAGGAATTAAATTGAGTGATCCATAATGCAAACAACGAAAGGCAACAATCAACATTCGTCGTCGGAAATGCGAAATGTGCTGATTGAGCCGTCGGAGCCAAACAACAAACAATCGAAGGATTATAAAATGGTGCATTTTGATACGCCTCGTTTCGCTTTGCTTGAGTAGATCCGATTTGATGAAGGTGGAATGCTTCATGTCTGTTTTCTTTTTCCGATTGCACTTCCTTTTTCTTCCCAAAGGCTTTCGCCTGTTGTAAGCGTTGGCACGCTGTCAATCATATCTTCGCAGGACCGCAAGCACAGAGTTCAAGTGCATTCAATTTAAATCCAAAGAGGAAACGACAACAACGAAAAACAAGGGTTTCCCCCATCGTAAACGAACGGTTCAATCAGGGCGAAGAAAATGTGCACCTAAAATGAGAACCCTGTACCTAACAACAGTAAACCTACCACACTTGGAGGCACTGACGTTGAATAGTGCGGGTTAGTCGATCGCTTAAAACTTGTGGCATAATGTGCTGTCTAATAAGGGAAAGTGCGGCGCAGGCTTTCTATCCCGTTCTGGTCCTTTGGCATCAGCAAGGGTTGCAAAAATTAGTGCTTGTTAGTACACTTTCCAGGTCATTTGTATCCTGTCACCTTGGGAAACAATTTGAAATCATTTGAGCTGTAATTAAAAAAACCTCCGTGCGATTTACTACAGCGTGTTCCTCGCAGCCAATTGCACTAAGCCAGTAACACATTTCAGTTTAAATGCAACTGAAGTGTTGGTTGTGGCCAGGTTCCACGAAAATAAACGAGCAATTACATTTTGTACAAACATCATCCACAGCACAACATACGTTCAATGTTAATGTCATTCATATGGCTTAATGTTGGAAATAAAATACAGAAATAGGTGCACGATCCGTTTACACGTTCATCGTCACTTGGAACAATAACTTCCCGACAACATGCTGGCGTCCTGTGGTCTGGCGACGATACATGCGTTCCTGCAGAAATGAACTCCCAAATGTAACAGCTCGTCTCTCGCTCTACCGTCTTTCGACATGGAACCCCGTTGACTTGTGAGGCAACATTACGTTACCCCGATGTTCGAGGCAAAGATCTCTCGCCACAGCACCGTTCGGGATAATGAAAAGAAACGGGAAAATAAGTAACCACTTTCCGCCTTCTTTGTAACGCCCTTCCGCTCCAGGCAATACACATCATTCGGAACGAGTCATCCTACGGTATATTGGGTTGGGCCTCACAAAGGCCTTCGCCGAGACCGTCATGTAGCAGCACAAAGTCTGGCCGGAACGAAGTGCATTGCGTCTTTCACTTTCATCCATAAACGGTGCATGATTAAGACGCCTCGGTACCACCGGTGAAAACTTGGCTCGCCCTGCTCGCCTGCCTCTAGACAACAATAACACGCCGCAAAACAAGCCGACCGACAAAACGTCCACTACCCGCAGTCGCTGTGTTACCGTGGTACGATTCGCCATGCGTTAAACGCACACCCAAACCGGCCAGCGAAGGTTGTGCGTCTTCACGTCGATGCGCGCATCCTTTTCGCCAGTCAGAAAGTGGTAATACTTGTTTTTACTTCAACCTGCAGCCGCCATGTCTGCACGCACTTTCCGGATTTTCAGCCCATCCCATACGCCAGCTCCTTTCTCAATGCGCTCGATTTTAATCTAAATACCTGCCTCATCAAGCTATTGTAGCGCCATAATTACATCGTTAACATCACATTCCGGGATGCTAGCTTAGCGGACCGATCGCGGCTCGGAGATTCTTACGTCCGAGGTTCAGAAAGCTTGACGCGCGTCACTGTCAGCTTCCTACAAATTGGTTCCGTCTTGTTTAATCCACATCCATCATAAATAAAAGGCTTACGCTCGGTGGAAGTTAATCCGTACGACATAAAAGTCTCCCCATTTACAGGATAGCATTAATAACGAACTTCCCAATGCAGTTTTCGGTTGGACAAACTCATCATCTCACGACGATTACGAGCGAAAGAGCAAGATCAACCATTTCTAAACAAATGAGCTGCATAATCGAATTTGTCTTTTGGGAGATGCTTTTTGTTTCGTTTTGTGGTTTATTTTTCAATTCCCGCAAACAAAACGGAACAAATCCTGCCCGGTGGAACGCGTCGTCACGCACGGCTGATTGCGTACAGCTTCATTCATGGGAATACTGCATTTGTTCCGGACGGGTGTCCCGTTGGCCGGCTGATTAAATCTTGCGTTCAAACAATCTCCGTTACTTAACCCCCGGTTCACCGCTCAGTTATCCATCATCGAACGTTACGGAGGGAATTATCATAATTATGACTCCACCGCAGCATATATCTCCCCATCCTCCATCGGGTGCAATACTACTGTCACCTGACCGGTGGCTTCCCTCGGGTCCCTCCGGAGTAAGCATTTTCATAATTTTCCCATGCGGTAAGCGTACGGTGAGTAAAAACGGAAATGTGAACATGAGTCAAGGCCTTTCGTGGCCGGCTACTGCACCAAAGCTCCAAAGCATCTTCGATTCCGGGTGGCTTTCGGGTGACGCTTTAAGCCGGTGCGGTCATGGGAGAAAACAGGTTAGATGTAGAGGGAAAAGATGAAGACGGCGAAGGAAAGAAACACCTTCCAGCTATGAAAGAGGGTTGTCCACGGATGGGACGGATGTCGCGAAAAGTTAAAACCAACACACACACACAGTGCGACACGCAAGACAACCACTCGGACGCTGATAGCTCTTGATGGCGATTATATGCAAAGCGTGTTTCACCACCATCTTCTCGGTTGGCTCTTCACCAGCACGCTAGAGATGTGGCTAGAGAAATTCGCGAAACCATAAAGCAGGGATACGGAGTGAGCGAGAGACAGAGAGGTGATTCGCCGTGGTGATAGCTTTACCGCGAGGTTCACCGTAAAATGCGGGAGAAAAGGTGAGGGTCAACCGGTGCGTTCGTAGCTTATCGGAGATGGGCAAATAAAAACCTACTCGAGCGCAAAAAGCGAATCTGATGATGATCCGGCGAGCGAAATCCACCGTGTGCGTTTTTGATCGATCAACCTGCCGCTCGGATGCGGATGCTTGTAAATCTTTAGGACCTATTGACATTCTAAAAGTTGCAAAATTAGTCTACTTTTATTGGCGGTTTTATAGAATCTGTGGAGGAATGCTGCTTTGCGGTATTGTTAAGTTTTCATTAGGCATTTATCGTTGTTTTTAATCTGATAGTTATAAAAGTATAAATCTTTCCACCAGTATTACATTTAAAATACTAATCCATTCTCGAAAAACTAATTCCATTAAATCAAACATCCGATTGTTTCAAATCTCGCCTGCCTTAGGTCAACTGTTGCTATTGTTTCCTGTCATGCACAAGGCGACAAACGCATGTCCTCCAGCAACACAAAACGGCTTATCGTTGCAACCGGTTGAACTTGAAATTTTAACGGATATAGTCTTACCGAGGTCTTACCGTCATTGCGTCGCATGGGCTAACCCAAACACAACTGTGCACACTTTTGCCACGCTCAATCTGTATGCACCATCGTGCGGCACCTGCAGTAATTAGTATCTTGAACTCGGGGTCTTCCACGCCTCTCGGGGAGGTTTCCTGCACTTTAAGCCGGTGCGGTCATGGGAGAAAACAGGTTAGATGTAGAGGGAAAAGATGTAGACGGCGAAGGAAAGAAACCAGCTTCCAGCTATGAAAGAGGGTTGTCCACGGATGGGACGGATGTCGCGAAAAGTTAAAACCAACACACACACACAGTGCGACACGCAAGACAACCACTCGGACGCTGATAGCTCTTGATGGCGATTATATGCAAAGCGTGTTTCACCACCATCTTCTCGGTTGGCTCTTCACCAGCACGCTAGAGATGTGGCTAGAGAAATTCGCGAAACCATAAACTGGATTACGGAGCATCCGGAAGCAGGGATACGGAGTGAGCGAGAGACAGAGAGGTGATTCGCCGTGGTGATAGCTTTACCGCGAGGTTCACCGTAAAATGCGGGAGAAAAGGTGAGGGTCAACCGGTGCGTTCGTAGCTTATCGGAGATGGGCAAATAAAAACCTACTCGAGCGCAAAAAGCGAATCTGATGATGATCCGGCGAGCGAATTCCACCGTGTGCGTTTTTGATCGATCAACCTGCCGCTCGGATGCGGATGCTTGTAAATCTTTAGGACCTATTGACATTCTAAAAGTTGCAAAATTAGTCTACTTTTATTGGCGGTTTTATAGAATCTGTGGAGGAATGCTGCTTTGCGGTATTGTTAAGTTTTCATTAGGCATTTATCGTTGTTTTTAATCTGATAGTTATAAAAGTATAAATCTTTCCACCAGTATTACATTTAAAATACTAATCCATTCTCGAAAAACTAATTCCATTAAATCAAACATCCGATTGTTTCAAATCTCGCCTGCCTTAGGTCAACTGTTGCTATTGTTTCCTGTCATGCACAAGGCGACAAACGCATGTCCTCCAGCAACACAAAACGGCTTATCGTTGCAACCGGTTGAACTTGAAATTTTAACGGATATAGTCTTACCGAGGTCTTACCGTCATTGCGTCGCATGGGCTAACCCAAACACAACTGTGCACACTTTTGCCACGCTCAATCTGTATGCACCATCGTGCGGCACCTGCAGTAATTAGTATCTTGAACTCGGGGTCTTCCACGCCTCTCGGGGAGGTTTCCTGCATCCTCTCTCTTTCTCGCTCTCTTTCTCTCCTGTGCTGAAAGAAGTCGCTCGTCCAGAAACGTAATTCAACCCTGTGGCTGGTGGCCTAAATGTCACCATATCAATGACAGTTTCACCGGAACAAGTGTATTTGCAAGCGCACTTACACAAACGATGGCAACACGGCCCCGAACAAATTGTGAAGATTTAATAAGAGCAACAAATTAGCCTATGGCTCGGGTGCTTTGCAAAAAACTTCGATGTGCACCGTTGAGCAAGTGTGATCCAGTTTCCCGCCCCAGTCGAAAGGGAAAACTCCCGTTACCAGCGAAACCGAAGTTTGTTTTCCACGTAAACAAACGCGGCAGCTGTTGTGGCCATGGCGTTGGATAGTTGGATTTCAAGTGCAAGTGCATCACCGGTTGATCAACCACACGGCAGCTTGGGCGCTCGAAGCGTGCAGAGATGTGACGGGAAGCGGTAGGGACTAATCATACGCCAGTGGTCAATTTTCTTTTCATACCATCCAGCAGCGACAAGCAAACAGAAAGCTAAGCTGGCAGCTTAGCAAGAAAAGAAAAACAAAAACAAGATATATATTCAACGCGAACTACGGTCACGAGATGAGCGTTTTCTTCCTTTTTCAATGTTTTTTCCCCTAGCCTTGAAGCTTGTTGCAGTGAAGCACACGAGCGTGACCGTAAGTAAAGTTGTACGGATGAAAGGAAAAAGCTGGCAAAACGTGTAAACCATTCAAGCAAACCACTGACCAATTGGGTTAGGTTAGGAGTATGTTGTTTCGTACGTTCAATATTCAAACATGAAGTTTTCATGATGTTTGCATGAAATAACCAGTAGACGATGCTCTGATTTATGAGAGGAAAGAGGTGTTGAAAGCGCATGCCGATGAAGGCGAAACAGAACACACTAACAATGTGCGGCATTGATCCAGTTATGCCGGAAAAGTTTACCTTGTACTCTGCACAAACTATAGATTAAGTTTGTGTTTTATTATTTGTTGCATATAACATCATCTGTTTCTTTTGAATGATAGTTTTCGTGAAGATATTAAGGAATTCAAGTACGTAGCGTATTTTCCCACGCGCATCGAACATCCTGCACTGAACCGTCACCGAAAGCTCATATTAGATAAAGTCATTCGGAAACAATTATCTCGTTGTTGAATTCTCCCTTTACAATCTTAACCAGAATTTCACATCGCCTCGGGCAATAGTTTTGCATAATTTGACGGGTAGTTCGTGCCCCCGGGGACTACTGTGAACTGTAAGCGGTGAAGACCTTAGCTTCGAGAAGACCCAGCAAAACATAAGTGATTCATTCTGAAACGAGCGATTTGAGATGCGATAGCAATCACATTCGTAGACAACCGGATGCTATCGTGTTAATGGGCAAGCATTCAGCATATGTTTGCTTCTTTCGTTAGTTGATTTACTTTAGTTTTTTTTTGCAGTTCCAACAACTAAATACAACACAATTTGTGTGTTGGAGAACCTTTTTGCGGATACGTAGCTTACAGATATGGTAATTTTTTATGTTGAAGGAAGTTTAGTGGACAGATGATGGTGATCTTGTCTTAACTGATGATGTAGGGTAGCGTAGGAAATTGCCATTTTGTAGATTTAGCATTATCGCTACATCTTGGAGTGTTGCATTTGTAAAGATTTTGATAAGATAGTAGTTTGATATAAATTAATGATTCTGAATATCACAAAAAAACATAAACAGTGGCAGGAAGTGTATTCCAGCTGGTTCAAAATGTTGATTAATATTCCTGAAGCACTGCGTCGTTATTGTGAGATAGAAAAAGTATATTTACGTTGTCTTATATGATCATCTAACACGGAAATGCTTACATTTAAGCCCTTGAATAATTTCATACCATCCTGATGCCCTTTGACGTATTTACCACGGGCACACATCCGCAAACAATGGCACCAAGTGGTAAAGAGTGTCACGGCATCTCTTTCATCCCTTGAGGGTACTATAGCATAGTTTGAACCCTTTAGAAGAGTACACCGTCGTTTATTCCAGCGTGCGCACTGCCAAATACATGTCCAAAGCATCTCAACAAACAACAAGACACGCGACACATGACCAAAAGCAAATGTACCACATGCCAAAGAATTCCAAAAATACGCTCAAAAATCGCGTCAAACCAAACTGTCGGTGCGCCAGGCGTGTGAATTAATTATGTAAATATGCTCAACCAGAACCAGCTTAAGAGCGATCACCACCGCGAAGCGATTTGAATGAACCCAGGTCAGCATAGGTCATGGGTGTATTTTAATGTTGTCGATTTTATTCGCCCCAGCCGCTCGTTGGCCAGAATTTGATCATCCACCCCAGGGAGGTGTTAATTTCCGCCTTTGTTCCACCGTTCCCTTCGCAGCCCTAGACACCTGATCGACGGCATCATACTCAGCTTCAAAGTACTCGTTGCTCACAGTCCCACTAATATTTGCTTTACATTTTGAAGTTCCGTTTTTTGTTGTTGCTGCTCTACCGAAGCAACATTATGCTCGCCTATCAGAAGTGTGTGTGTGTGTGTTTTTTTTTTTGCCCCTTTTCCTGAGGGTCGTTCTGCGTTTGTTTGCCGGGTGAGATTTAAGCGCGCCGTTTCCATTAGACAGGAGAGGCCACACAGCGCACTCAAACACCTTGTCAGCTTGATGGAGGTGGGATTGGCGTTCACAGCTGTGTTAAGCTTTTATTTTTTCGGAAACACGGTACAATCTTACGCCACTTAGAGCTCTAACCACAATGATGTCACAAGCAAGCAGAAGATTGGACATTTTGCGCAAGCGAAGGTCGTCTGTTTGACCGGCAGCGTAGATAGACAGAACATTTTCGGTTACGCTTAGATTTAAACTGTTTAATTGTTTTAACCTTCTCGTCACGGTTACCATAAAAATGGTCACAAATTAATGTAAAAGTTAAGTTTCGTTCGGCCGTACTGGCTTTGAGCAGCTTTTTTTTTGCTAAAATCCCAAAAATCGTGCAAATTACTGTAATAATTCGGATTTGATTGTTAAGGAAATGAAAAACAGCCATACCGAGCAGCTTTTGAAGAAGAGTATACATGACATGGTACGCTTCTGATTCCCGCTAATCGGAGAGATGTTTGCAAACTTGTAGAGCTTAAGCCATTGCTGATGTCCTCTGGCTGATGCCCCAACCACTGCTTAATCCGATTTGTCGATCTACAACATCGTTAATTTGTTGCTTTTTACGACACGTTTGGAAGGGACAGGCCAACGTGTTGCAATAAAACATTCTGCTCAATCAAGTTACTTCAGCTTCACAGTGATTACATTTTTATCCGAAAGTCTCACGATCGTTTGATAGGCTTTAATGATTGTAAGCATACACCGGTTTATAAATGTTTCATACATTTCCGGTTTTTGGCTTCTTAATGCGATGGTTATCAAGAGTATGTTTCAATAAAACGGCAACAAACTAACATATCTGATTGGTGTATATCTGAGAATGAAAATGAAGAGTATTTTAAAAAGACGATAAATGTAAGAACAAGCAGACAGGAAGATCTTCTATGAAGGGTTTAAATTTAATCTGTTGATTATAGCTTTGATATTACGGAAGTAACTTACACTTCAAGCGTAGCTTAAAGAGTAGCTCAAGGAAAATTTGGAAATGATACTCCACTAATGCTCCAAGCTTCAATCTCCATTAAAATTTGCATTAGGGCGCATTATTTACATGTATCTAATGCTTCTAAATCGACATTACAATCTCTCACGGTATTGGATATCAAGATAGTCAGCTCTAAGTGACGAGTCCAAATGCTCAAGTTTGGTTAGCTAAAACACCTAAAGCATCTACTTCACAATAAAACTAACATATTTGACTTTTTCTCAATTTTGTACAGCACAGCAATTTAATTTGTAGCGAGTTTCTTTCTTTTCTGTCCTCTTGAGTCCATAAAAAACCAATCCCATTTCAGCGTGCTGTTGTCTACAGTCTACACTCTACAATCTTCACCAAAAACGTATTTTATTGACCACTTTTGCTTGAGCTTCTGCTTTTTTTATTTCAAGTGGAGTTCCACCACGACAAAGCTCCCGCTGTTTGCACCGCTCCATCAACGATGTCACGAGCAATGCGTGCGCAATAAAACCATCTTTTCAATCATCCAGCTCATGCTCCATTAACCGGTTCGGGCCAGGCCGGGTGCGTTCGGAACACAATAATTCGTACTCAATTAAAAGCGATCATAACAGTGACAAATAACGAACATCGTATCGCATTAATTCGATAATGGAAACGACTTTCTCGGGTCATTTCTGCACTTTATTGCACGTGAAGCCGGCTCTTCCCGGTTTCTTTCCGCGCTTCCCGCTAACCGCAGTGGCAACGTAATCCGGGACGATAGTTACCGGGCGCGATTATTAACGTGACTTTAGCACACCTTTCCGCGATCGTGTTAAATCGATCGTTTCGGGTGCAGGAAGTGGATTCATAAAGTCACGCACTGTTGCAGGTTTTTCAGGGAGGTGTGTGTGTATATCTCTGTGCTGTTTTGCTACTTTGCCTGCATTTCCACGAGATAACAAATTTATTGAATTAACACCCTGAACGAGGTCGGCAAAACGACTTCCCCTTGAAGAGCTTTCACACTTGAACCACATTATCAGCAACCATTGCAAGAAAGTTGCAGCAGTCCCGTGATTGGAAATTTTATTTCGTTCGTGTAATTTTTGGAACGTGCAACACCTTTTTTGCTGCATGTCGTTTCTCTTTGTTGATAATGCTAAACGTGCGCACTGGTCATGGGAACCTTTTTTCGCTGGTCTGGCTACAGTTAAGATTACGTTTGTGCGTTACGTATCGATCATGGGTGAGAAATCAAGCAGTTCCAATCATTGAAAGCGCGAACCGCCCTAAGGTTAAACGGGTAGCGGAAATAAATAATAAAAAATGATCGAACCACGCAAGGAAACGAACATTTGCTTGCACTAGTTTGCGAATTCATTCTTGTGCAGTTCAGTCCGTGAGAGAAAGGTAGACGATTCGGTATCGGTAAGGTGGACGAATGGAAAGAAAACAACCACACCGGCCAGCGATAATAAATGTTTGCGATACTCGTGCCCGATCATGTCCAAGGGCAAATTCGCGGATGGATATTAACGCCTATCAATGTTTATGGTATTCATTTTGACGCATTAAAAGGATCTCAATGGAAAAACGAATGCGAACTATACCAACAACAACACCAAAAACACGAAAGCGAAAATCTTAATCGAATCTGTTTTATTCCTACGTAAAATTTTTCAAGCTTTTTTCACCTTCCGGGCACTTTGCAACGGTACTAAATATTCGGCTCAGTGCCTCAGCCAGCAGCCCTGAATCCCGTGCCGAACACGCCCCTGTAACTGGCGTACCGCACACCATGTGCGCTTTGCCGCAGGCTTTTCCGGGGCAGCCGAAACGTAATTCAAGTTGACATTCAATGTGCTTTCGATTCCCTTTCATTTTTGCGACTCCCAAAATGGACCGTCCGACCGACCGGGTCCGGTACGTGCGCGCGAGAATTCCCTTAAGATCGGGAGGGAAGCTGGTGCTTTATTTTCTCAGATAAAGTTGGGCGTTTTCAGCCTAATACAAAAAACCTTGGACCACTGAAAGTTGGACCCGAACGACCAGCGAGCGGATTTGTTTAATAGGTTGATGTTTTTTTCTTCGCTGTCACTAATGCCCGCGTTCATTCTTTTCATTCCGTTTGTCGCATTAATCGTGACCACATTGTGCATTGCATCACTCGGTAGGTTGGCTAGTAATATTGGCTGAGCAGTGACCCAACGTTTGTAACGGGGCAGAACATGACTGAAGTTAAAACAAAAACAATATCCTATCAATACGCTTGGGAAGGCAATTTTATGCTGTTATTTCCATTAGCACATATCTAATATGGGAAACGATTAGATCCGTTTCAACTTTAAACTGACACACTGAAACCATGTGCTGGTGAAGTTCATGATGTCATTTAATTTTTAACATGATTTCTCGATGACAGCACACTGAAATTAACAGGTTTCAGATTAAATAGCATTGTTTCTAGATGTGAATACTTTAAAAAATAAATTTGTAGTTGAAGTCACCTAACATCGACCATTTTTCTTTATCATTACAGGTGAGACCATTTATGACACTGCATCCCAATCCATATGTGTGACAATGGTTCAATCGTACGTAAATCTAATGTATCTATGCAATACAAAAACTTAATTTAAAAAAATCAAATAGATGATGAGAATAATATTTGGAAAATTCTTTGAAACTTCAATTGCTATGACAATGAAACAACTTGTCAAAAAGCAAGTCCAATTATTACGTCTCAGAAAATGTCCTGTCACCTGCTTTAATACAAGCTCACGTACTGCAAAGCCTGAGGTAAATACAGATCATCAAAAAAGCCACGCTGTCTCGCTAGCAGCAAGATGAACACAAGTTTTTGCGCATTTCCTTCTCCACTCGTATTTTGCCTTCGCAACGAGACACATCTTCCGTGCTCGTGTACACGTGGTTAAGGAAACTTGTTGACAAAAAGGAATGAAATTACTTCCCGTTTCTTTGCGTCAATGAGCATTCGAAGCGTTTAACGAAACATGAGGATTTTCGTACCATCTTCGGCACTCAAGCAGCTGGACACCACCATCTCTAATTGAGCGTCGGCATTGCAGGAGGTCCAACGCATGTTGTATGGCGCATTAGATAATTGATCAACGTTGATCAAACTTTCTTCGATCGCACGTACTACACGATCTTCTTTTCCACCTTGTGATACTCGTTTTTTGTACGTACCAACGGAATCTATGTATTCGTGATATATTTTGCACGAAATGTAAAACTAAATTTGCGGTTTAAAATCTGTCTCAAAACGTATCAAAACTATCCACATGAGTCAGGGGAGATAGGGAAAATTCATTAAATATTCATAAGCTCTGCGCCGGGGGGAAGTTCCTGAAACCCTCGCGTCACAAACACACCAGCGCTAAAAAGGTTATTGAACTTACGTGACAACATGCTCGATCACAACTTGCGCTCAACAAATATTGATACACAAAGAGGAGAAACAAAGTAAATGGATGAAGGTGCGTTCAATGGCATACATCCTAGCGATAGTATTCAAATGTGTTTGGATGTGTCAAATGAGTAGTTTAATGGTTAACTATTTTTTGCACAATCAATGTGCTCTGATTGTTAGAGCCTACACCTTTCCAATCAGTCAACAAGATAAAGATTTTATGGGAATGATCAGAAACCTGTTTCAACAGACAAGCCATGACGCACAGAAGAAACATTTGGGTCAAGCGATCCTAAGAAAATATCCTAATACGCTTCTAATCATATTCAAGATACGGGTGACACTGATGGAAAGGAGTTCTATCGAATAAATGTGTCTCGTGGCAGTAGAGGCCAAGCTGCGGTAACGAAAGCGACCTAACCACAGCCAATGCAACAATGTTGTGTGGTTCTAATGGAAGGTGCTGATATCAATTGAAGAAACCATTCTGTACGATCTTGATCTCAGCAGCACTCCAGTGGCTGTCATATCCTGTGGCTGTTCCCAGTGTAGATCAAGCACTGTGCAGAAAAAGCATAGCACATAAATCATATTCACAATGACCACCGTGGCTTCACACCTGGTGCCCATAAACCATATGTGTACCCCGATCGGACATATTCACCCCGCCTGTTGGTATCTACAATCTGTAAGCTTCGATTTGCTTGATAGTCTTTGAACACCGGTTGAGACGCGACTTCTCAAATGTCCTCAAAATTCATTGCAAAAAAAGCTGGGACAAAAAAAAAGAACACAAAACACTATCCACATTCTAGCAAAAGCATACGACTTCGAGATGAAGGCTCGCAATTTGATAAATTTGAGTCACCATTAAGTTTGACATCTCAATCTGCTGCTGCTGCTGCTGTTGCTGGACGGTACGATGCAATGAACGAATTGGAGCGAATGTGTTCTATGACCAACCACCTGGCCTGGACCAAAGTACCTTTTCCATCCACGTCGTTAAATATTCATCTGGACGCAGTCACATTATTCTCTCATTGGGTTTGCTACACTAGTACCTAGAGCAAGATCATCAAAGTCCTTGCTACCCATCAGACTCAAAGGTTGTGCAAAACCGAAACTTCTTCTAGTGAATAATACCCCATAAAAAAAACATGTCAAGTGTTTGTCAAACACTCGTCCCAAAATACTTACCTCACATGAAACGTATATGCATGTGAGTGTGTGTGTGTTTTTTTAGGGGGGCAACACTTGGAGCTGCTAGAAACATCATCAGAGCATCGAAGTGTTTCAAACTATATGTTTGTTTTAAGGTGACCAAGTGACCATCATTAGCTTGATTTTAGGATACAAGAAGAAAGGCCTCAAAAGCACAAGATGATTCTCGTGTGACTTAATAAAGGAATCGATGCTGCCTGCCGGTGTCACGGGCCACCGTAAAGTGGAATTAACCTTTCGCTTCATTTTTTTGTTCCTAGCCGAAAACAATCCGTTTGTTTGCACAGCAATCCATCATTGGTCTTTCTCTTCTAGCTTTTTCGGAGGTCACCAAAACTTAGGAGTGACCACTAGTTGTTCGTGTATGAGTGTGAGTTAGTGTACACGCGCGGATTGAGAAATTTTCACCTCCACCGACACCATAATGTACCGATGTGCGATAAGCCCGAGAGGTGGCACGAGATCTCCCAAACCAAAAACAAAAATTGTCCAATTTGGCTACGAAATAATTGAAACGCCGAAATAGTGAAACAAAACCACAACTAAGCCCCGGTCCCGCTATTGGCACTTGAGCCTACAGGCATGTTAGCCGTTGGGCAAGATATGAATCTTACTCGGCCACTTGTGACTGGAGCGATTGGATCGGCAAACATTGACAAAGACTCGGGCAAGTATGGAACCGAACGGTCCCACTCTTTCGGAGGATAGTCGCACAGCCATGCGGAGGCGAATTTGGTCAATTTACGGCAGTTTTGGGTGTACGAAAATGAGGCAATTAGTCAACGCACGCAGTGTAGTGGTCGTGTGTATTTATACGATTCGGTTCAGGTTGCGCTCGCACACACCACACTGGTAGGGCTCGGGCAGTGCTTTTGTTTGTTCGCCATCGGATCACGGTGTGGACCCGTTGACAGGTCATGCTTACTCAATCATGCAGCACATTTCGCAGCGAACCGATGGCGTCTTAATCATACCGTTCGGATACGCTTTGTATGACACGGTCTGGAAGGCATGTGAAACCGTATTAGCCCCGAATTAATGACAACGATGACAGATCGAGATTTAGCGTCCGATCCGCACCGGGAATCCAAACACATACTTCACGCGCCACTGGCCAACGTCTAGTGGTTGGGAAATTGATCAGTAAAATGCGAATGCAACGATGTAGCCGGTAAAGGGCGCATACACAAAGAAGAAAGTTAGGAAAACTGTAATGCCGTAAGGCGATTAAGATATTTCAAGGTGCATGAATCAATCTGCAAAAAATATTAAAACAAAAATACTTAGCTTACATTGGAAAAATTAATTCTAACCTACGTAGATAGAATATGAGGATGAAACACTTAATAGATTACTGTCCTCTTCCTCCACGTACCATCAATGTTCACTTCCCTTCACCGAAGATTTATTCCCAATTGATTGATGAATGGCTAAGGTCACGCAACAGGAGCTAAAAAATTGTAAATGAAGAGCTTTATAATTGCCAAAACGAATAATAGCTCACTCTTCATAATGCAATGCCCTCGTGAGCCTTGAGCAGTGTATCAAAACAAAACATCGATCCGTCATCGTTTCATCGTGCTGTCAGCCAACAACCCAGGCGACCCAGGCCATCTTCCGAGAAGCTCAGGACGAAAAAGCTCAAGCATAAGACCGTGTGTTACTACAGCAAACGTTCACTTTCATTCCGCACCAGGAGAATGGTAACTGTCTTTTTCGGCACACACTAATTAGTGGATGGCATCCTCTTCTGCACCATCTGCAGGACCTGTAGCCATTCCCGTTCCCTGCGATTTGCCTGAGCGATTCCTCGGTACGATAATCATTCTCTCCTTATACACATCGTTTGTCTTGAGTAGGTTTTTAGTAGTTTTTCGGTGTGCGTCACATTTTTTGCGCCACTTGACGCTGTTGAAACTTTTACGGACACTTTGTGGACCGTATTTGGGGAATGGCTGCGATGCTTGATGGATTTCCTTCGCGAGGAGGAGCGTCGGGAGGTTAGAAATGTTGCTAATTTGTGTGACCCTTCGCCATGATGGCAGATGACGCGGATCTTGGTGCGTCGGTCAGGTTTTCATGGCCATCACCATGTGCCGGGGTGGCCGCATCAAATTGATTAAAGTCATCCTCCACGGCTCGAATACCGTAGCGGCAAATAGGCGACGCATTTCGTCAGCGTAAACGTTACGGACGTGCTCATCGTACGTGGCGAACTCACCTTTGTCCGACCAGTGTCAGTTTGTTGCAAATTTCAGCACTTAAATGCCGCCGAAGTGACATTCGTGCGACATGGTTACGGCCAGGCAAACGAAAGGTGTTCAAAAACGCGGCGATCCTTTCCCTTCCTTGCATAATTCTTACAGCATTGGTTCTTCTAGCGAACCATGTTTACATGTGGCATCGTTTTTGGATGGTTTTTAACACACTGACAAATTGCATAAGCAACTCAAACGGATTTTTTTTTTTCACTTTCCACCAGAAGGAATCGATCAATCCGAACATCTCACTATCCAAAAATTCAAGCTTCTATCCTATTCCTGTTGCAACAACAACTTTCGTAACGAAACTGTTCCCTCCACAACAGTTGGTTGACGGTATGATTTAAGCATAAAAGGCACCGCCAGCCAAAGGTGGTAAGGTGATGTTCCAAAGGGCTTCGTCTACCCGTCAAATGGGTCGCGCTCAATCATCGATATCGCCGGTGGCAACTTTCTTTCACCGTACCTTACCATCTTTTTTCCTGAACCCGCTGGAAAAGGGCGAAGGTATTGGTGTCCGTTTGAAAAATGACCAACTAATTGGACCGTTCGGAGGCTCACTTAAGCCGCCGACAAATTGATGCCACAGAGGTTGCACTGAACGGTATCCGGTTAGACGAAACCATCTGGACCTTCGCGAACGCCTGGTTGGTGGAGTTTATATCCAATTTAAACTGTGTAGTAATTTTGGATGCATTTCATTGCGCTCTAATCGTCCACCGCACAGGTGATAATTGGCTTAACGGTTGCACCGCAGTCGCTATAGTGTTGCATCGTCCAATGGTCGTACCGAATGGAGGGGCTAGTTTTTCGTAAAGATTTAATAGCCATAATCAATAGCGATATGTTTATCCTGATTAATGGCGGATAGTAGACTTCACCTCTGGGAGGATCATAGAATTATTAATTAACGACCTGACTGCGCAAGACAATGACACAACGATCCTAAAGCTTACAGTTTTATAACTGCAAAATAAGAGGCAAATATTCATAAACACTAGCCCTTAAATGGAAAATGATAGTATTACTTTTATTTGCCTTTGCTACAATTGTTCAGTTTGGCCAAGTTGTGATAAGCTAGCTGATGCTTGATTGACCCAATCCTGAAACAGATGTAACAGTGACGTCTTTTCACTCATTCTTTCACTTTGTAATAACAACTTCGGATAGGCTAGACGTGCCATAAAAATTTTGGTCACTTTTGTTAGCTTTCTAAATGTGTTATGGAATGTTTACAGCACAGTATAGTTTGCTACGGGAGTTTGTCAATTTATTTACAAGTCAAAAGTATGCAAAACCAACATTACTTTAGAACTTTACGATTTCGACTGTTACTGTTCACGTTCCACAGATACCATCATGATGGGGCAGCCTGCACATACTCTAAAGGTGTTAACAAACGATCACGTCCCACACTTGGCCATATGAATGTCTTCACAGGTTGCGGAGCTCGACTAGAAAGGAGAAAATTATGCAAAATTCGAGCGCCATCATCCATTATCTCAGCATGAGTGAGACGAACTGCGTTCGCAAAACATCATAAAATTGACTTCTACCTACATTGTGTGATCGATACTCGGTCACAATGCGATCTGTGCGGCGTAAATCGGTTCGGTTTAATTTCTACTAACATGTTCGAATGGATGTGGATTCAATTTTTTGGCAAGGAATATACGGTCGGGAAATTATCCTTCATCAAATAACTCACTAATTATACATTAAAACGCGCGATACATTACCGCTGTGACTTATTCTGTGGTCCATCATTCAAAACTCAAAACGTGTTCATAATACTATAGTTTGTGTTAGAGGTCCAATTGTTTAAATCATTTTTGGTCGTCGAACAATTCAATGTCTCGTCTGTTTGTTTAAAGTGAACGTATTGTTTGTAACATCAACCCAGAACCATTCCACACTAAGCGATGTGTAATTTCAATCTAGGTTAAAGAGTGAAAAACTTGAACGCTTTGCAAGTTAATTCCTGTAAGGCCACGCGTTCCGTACCAGAATATTGGTCGATGAATGGTTCGAGCGCGTTCTGCCCTCTCATTAGTATGCTCGCTATGTGCCTGGCATCCAATGGTAAGCCACCATAGTCACGGACGCGTTCCACACACACACAGGGCCAAATAAAAGCCAGTTCCCTTCCCTAACAGTAGTTCCCTGGAGGAGTGAAATGATCTTGGGTCGTCTGTAAAGGGCTCGTTGGTGCAAAACCAATGGTGAATGGAACTTGCCAAACAACGAGCAAAACCGTTCGCCCAGATTGAAGGCGTCAATTAGAGGGCGCCTTCGAAATATGTCAGTTACCTCTGGGAAAATAGCGCCTACGATAAAAAGGGCAGCGCCTTCCAACGATGCAGCAAAGGGAGTTCCACCGAGGTTGGGACCAATCTATTTAGTTCTAAGTGGATCGTACGTTGTTTGTTTGGACAATCTTGGCTAACCTTTGCAAAGTTTCAGCACACAGGTTAAGTTACCGTTGAGGGTGCCCAGTGTCCTAGATCGATCGCACCGCAAACGACTCCTCACGATTGGCTGCCGAAATGGCACAATCTAGTGGCCAACAGTTCCTACCGCATGGAAACACTCAATGAGTTCAACCGATTTGTGATTGATAGACTCAATGGAAGGCACTGCACTGTTGGACTGGACACTTTGCATCCATATTTGCGAACAATTGATTTTTGATTGATCACACACAACCTCCAAGCATTGGTGTCCGCTCCACGTCGAAAGATCACCTTCGCCTGGACCGTTTCGCGATCGGTGGAAGTAGATCGCTTTGTTGTTGTTTTGAATGGACAGGTCAAAAATTTGAAACCGCCACCGCTTTATTGTTGATCCTCTCAATACGACTGCTGCCGCCTACCATTACGCGCCTTTCTGTTCGGATACATTGCTTATGCAGTTCGTGACCACCGTGAACGGATATCGGGTCTGGACTGCGCCCGTCACGCCGGAACACACGAACTGGAGCAGAGTTCGGGCTCTCGGGAGATTCAGCTGTCAATCAGAGTCGCAACGATCATGGTCCGTAATGACCGCAAGTGGCAACACTGTCGTTGCTGTCGCTTCCCACTATGGAAGCGTTTGTTTGTTTTTCCAATTGTCCAACTAATCTCACACCTTTTGCACCAACAAGTCTTGGGCGGCGCAATTTCGAGGTAACACATATCCCACCGCGTTTCCGTCCCCAGGTAAGAGTGCCCTGGAATGGGTATGTGTGGTCGCTTAGTTTACCTTTTCATTAGCTAGCAGTTTTTTGTTGCTGCTCGCTTAAACTCCATACCGGGATGATTTATGATGAAAAATCGTTAGGATCTATTAAAAATAATATTTGCACGTTCTCTTTCGATTTATTATGTCATGCTCTCGTATACAGTTCCTGACCCCCTTTTCACACCGATAACTTGTAGCTTACTACTTAATGGCCGCTTTTTTGTGGTTGTTGTTTAACACGCATCCTATCGTTCCCATGAAGAAGATTACTGCTTGAAGACGTCATGCAAAGCATTGCCACGACTATCAGTGATCGTGAACCGCGAACAAGTAATTTACCATCTTTTTTCACTGCATACTTGTGATACTATCTAACACCGACTTTCAACGAGAAACATTCAGCGTGCAGAACAATTTAGCAGAAGCCGTTGTCCACGGAGGAAACGTCGAGTTACGGTGGCAACGATCCTGACCTCGCCGAGTGTTAAACGATATTGCTGTCGTTTGGCTGACATGGAAGCTACTATGGCGTTTGCCATTTTTTGCATACTTTTTTATGTGCGGCAGTTATTTATTTTTTTCTTTGTTGACTTCACCTCAGCTCACTAACGTCAGTGCCAAGAGCCAAGTGTAATTACTGATGGCTATTGGTGTGTGGGAACAAATGCTGGATGCGGTGCGCGAAAAATAAGAAAATAATAATAACGCACGTAGAACGAGCTGGTAGTGTGTGGAGACGAGGTTCACAACACTTTGCGCACCTCCGAAGACTTCGGCCATCCGTGCACGGGCCGTATTAATTAAGTGATTACAGGGTTCCCACCGCAATGCAACTCATACACACACAGACACAGGGTGCGTTTGATGGCTTTAGCCAAGAAAGAAATATTCACGCACTCGCATACCGGTGAAAAGGTTTTTCGGTACCGGGTGTCGGAATTCTGACAAACGTCATGCCCAACCGTCTTGCTGTCCCTACCGGCTGCCCGGCCTGGCCGATAGTGCGCGAAATTAAACTCAAACCACCAATGTTACGAAACCTCCCGTCACTCCAATCACTCGGCCGACGTGGAATTGGCCACGGTCGGTAGGGTGGCTGGCTGTGAATTTCATGCCGCACCAGAAACGCAAGACCTGCTAAATAAGTGTTGAATCGGTGATTTTAGCGGGCCCCCGTTGGCAATGCAGCCGCAGCGAGGAGCGCTTATCTAGTGTTCGGTTCGGTCAAAGGCTTCAGCCAGTGATGCGAATTGTAGCTCGGAATCGAAGAGCTGGTAGCTGCTTAGGCGTCAACCACAGCGGAGTCACGCGTGCGTGGGATAATTGGGTTAATTGAGCTTTACCGTCCTGTGCCCAGCCTCAAACACCCTCGAACACTGCGGTCGGTGCTGGTGAGTGAGTGTGGTTCGGTGGATTTGCTACTGGTTGGAACTTGTGGAACGGAAGTACGGCACACCGTGGATCGCGCGAGGCCGCGTGTGTACAATACCTATTTGCAATCGCTGCGGGCGAAGGCCAGCAGCCCGGTCCGGGCGATCTAATGTGTGGAGGCTGGGCCTTTGCCCGACGACCCGGTTTAGATGCAGTTACTGACAGTGGGCTCAACTGGAAAGATTTTTCCCTTTACACGCTGCCACTTCTCTGGGCCTTTTTTTTGCTCCCTACCCATGCAAGTAACGCTTGAGCGATCCGCAACAAATGTTTGGTGATACGCAGTACGCGCTTTTGCTGATCCAAAAATTTGCTAAGCTCCATTAAACGGTTGATTGGAGAGCACGAGGAACAAATGAACCGAATCAACGCGTCACGAATTTTCTTAACCCGCGCTAATCCAACCTTGCCGAATCTGAACCCGTTCCCTCCCTTGGGCTTCCCGCGCGTTACGATGCGAGACCTCTTAAGGTACGAAGATTCCTTCTCGTGATCAGCGGTGCACCACCAGTAGTGAAACAACAGAAAATGAGCAGTAGCCACGCTTGCACCCATACTGGCTGGCTTTCTATTCCGCCTTACGCAATCTCGGACACCGGCCCGCTTGCGTGCTTTCGGGCACCACCTCACACCGCAAACCGTTCGCGTTCGCTCGGATAAGGGTTCAGTTGACAAACGAAGAAGTCAAACAAGTTGCTCACTGCTCCGAACGTTGCTGATCGTGTTGCGTTGCGATCTCTTCCTCGCCTCTTGGGGCATTGGTAACATTTTTATTAAACCACACTGCGTCTGTCCATTTCTTGCATGCGCTAAATCTAGAGTAACCCACTTTACACGGCGGGATTTTGTGCGCGTATTTTTTTTTTTTTTTCGTTGCTCTTACCTCCCTCATCATCGAAGGTGGTGTAGGGTTTGGAAGCGAAAACATAATCGAACTCAAGGCACAAACTCTCACACCAGGCTGGCTTGTTTGAATTCGTTCGACTGTTTGGCGATGCACGATTGTGACATTGGTCGAAAGAGCGCCAGGCCCAGTGTCCCGGAGTGAAACAACATTTCGACTCTCCCTAGGAATCGGAGCACCGACTGTCCGCATGTACCATTACTGTTGGTTATGTTCTTGATCGCTAGAGGGCAGTAGAATTGTGGTTTCGAACGATTTTTCCATAGAAAAGCCGTTGTGCAGCGGGACCGTGCTGTGCTGAATTATTCATGGCATGTAATTTTGCAATCGATCGCATTTAAATAATTCAACGACTGTTTGAGCCGGATTTCTATGGGCCGGTCACGTGGGTCATGCCTTCCTGCTTCTCTCCTTCGGGAATTTATTAACTTCGGACTTGTTTGTGATACAACAATATCCGTCAAATCAACACTATTATGCACTAAAGAACTTCCACGAGAACTGGATCATACTAGCCCTTACCTTTCAATACCTAATCAAGCACCTTTTTACGAACTCTCCAGCATCGTTCACTATTCACGATTATCCTAAACACGTTTGGCCCGATGTCTGTTTCATTCCAAATGCTCGATTTGGATTCCTGCGCAATAATCTCTCTTTCACAATAATACGCATGATGACCGTTGTCATTACGGAGCGTTCTGGGACGGAACGCGAAGCCTAATTTAACACCTGAAACGAGCAATAAGTAGTCGTAATTGCAGAAAAACTGCTGTGCAAAATAATTTGAATTTCGCCACACAAACCGTCAAACGAGTTGTCAAACGAGTCATAGTAGCGAACCTGTCCACCCCTGACCGCCACCGGTCTGGCTAAATGCTTTCATTCAAAAATTAATTATTTTGCTATTAGCACCCTCCGTTAACCTTCACTCTGGCGACTGGTGAAAAAGTTTGCGGACCGCTAAATTGGAGCTTCACATCGATTGGTTTCGCCTGTGCTGGCGCACTGCTACTTGACATTACAATTTTCTGCCCTGGATTCTTCCCTCCTTTTTTTTGCTTTCCACCAAATTACCCGCCGCACATGCGAGCGAATAAGTGCGTTCGGGAGCCAGGACAACAAGAATTGCGCACTGTACGACCGGTGGTCGCGAAAGTGATTTACGACCAAAAATGGAAAATGGTTCTTCAAACTACACCTTCCCTTTAAGCTCTGGCACCGTGTCAAGCGTGTCCTTAATGGCAGCAAACACATCAAGCGAGCCTTCTGCGTGAGCGGCTTTGAACGGGGTTTAATCGAATTTTTCGAACTCTCCGACATCCCGCAAACACGCAGATGCAGTACAGGATAAACAAAAACCGTATCAGCACCCACCGATACAAATACAAAAGTAAATCCTCGCATCGCGCATAGAGCGCAATTTTATCATTTTACGCAAGCCCTGGAGAAGGTGGACAGAACCGTCGCACATTCGAAAGTTCGCTCATGTTTAGGTCCGTAAATGGAGTTTCGCATTAATTGACAACTGGCCACCGGTGAAGGCGGTAAGGTGTTTTGTGGATTTCGAATGCGGTAGAAAAACGAAAATTGAGCTTCCAGCTTCCCTGAGGCACTCACCAGCGCGCGGGAACAATTGTATGAACCGTGTCCTGAAGGTAAAAGAGACCGCACCGTACGCTACGTTTGTGTATATTTGGCATGCCGTAACTTGAAATTTTGCGCCAAATTAAGCTCCACGCGTCAATGCGGCTTGAAGTGGCTGGACCGGCTTAATAAGGGGCGAACATGTCAAATGAGGTTCCGTAGCGTCTTTTTGCTGGTCAACGTTTAAAAGTAGACCCCAACGCCACTGCGTCATGTGGAGCTTGGGGAAGCACCAATAATACGCTCGTTTTGCAGTGCGAAGGGATCTGGAGCTTTTATGGTCAATTATTTCCCTCAAGCATGCCAGTGACGGTAAAGCGTCAACATTTTGCTTCATTTGTCTTTTTATAACAAGCATTAAGCATACATTTTGCTTCGCAGCTTTTGCCTTTAAACCGTGTGTATTAATTTAATTGACTCTCAATTGTAAAAACTTCCAATTGCTTGCCCAAAACTGAGATATTGCTGTACAGCAAGCACATAATATAACCATAACATGTTCAATTATTGGTCGCACGTAAGCGAAAGAGTTCCAACAACCAAAACCCCATATTCCACATGCACAGTACAACTAAAATGCAAGGAAAGCAAGCGCCAACAAAATGGTCCGTTTAAATTGTACCCAAATTGTGTGAACATTTACGGTGTACCGACTCGGATTGCTTTTCCTCGCTCAACTTTTCGTCGCATAACCAACGCACCGGACAACCACTGGAGTGTTGATATTTGTTTGGGCATTTGCTCTCGTTTTTTTTGTTGTTGTTTGGGTTTGTTTCCTGAAGCACCGTCCACCATGCGTTGCATAAAACTCGAGCAACACCTGCCCATTAAGTGAGCTACAAAGTAGCAGGCAGACCCGCTCAGATTTCGTTCGCATTTGCTTCGATTCGTCGGCGTACTTCTCCTTCTCCGACCGACCGTGTACACATTTCCATTTTCCATCTCATTGCGCAATGCTGACAAACACCCTAGAAGTCCTATCCGCCGAGCAGCTCCGGCCAGCGCAGACTTGTCCTTCCGATCGTGGGCATGTCGATTGAATTTTCGATTTCCAATTACGGTGGCATGTTTAATTTTGTTAATTAATTGATTAATTTGCTACAATTCCCTTACCAGCGTCACATGTTCGAAGCGAACGATTTTCGCTTGCCAACGCGAACCCTTTCTCCTCCGGTTAGCCGATAAAGCGAAATTTCTTAAATTGACCCTTTTACTCATCGCCAAACACAAAGCAAAACAAAAGTGAACCTTTCTTCGAAGTACGATCAAGCGCTTTTACCGCAAACGTTTTACCATACCAATGTTGTGTCGCATGATAAATCGTCCGCGGGCGCGAGATTAATTTCCCATAATTCCGACGCACAAAGTGAAAGACATCCTTGCCAACAGGCTCTTGCAGCAGTGACTCTATTTCTTATTTCCTCTCCCGGGTCTCTTTGAACGGTACCGAGTGTAATCGTTTATCGGGTTCGATTTTGCAGAATTAAAATGCTTCAACGCGGGAAAGTGGTGACGGTCCAGGCCGGTCACAGAAACACACGACACGACGACACGAATAAATCATGTTAATTAAAGTGCGAAAACTGGAGAAAACGCAATCGGGCGCACGTTAGTAATTAAATTATTAAGATAACTGAAGACGTTCACTTTTCGTTGGCCGGCATCGGGCGAAAGCATGCAACTGCTGATAGTACGTTCGGTGTGTGGAAGAAATGGAAGCAAAGCGATGCGACAAGTTTTCACGCGTTCGGCTGCAATGGAAGCGACAATGTGTAGACTAAATAAAAATTAAAATGTGACCGCACGGTTACATAAACACATTTATTTTACCTCCCAGCGGAAGAGCTTATCGATAATTTTAAATGACCATTATTTACGTTTCGTTTCTTTTTTCTCCGCTTGCCGTCCTCCCGCAGAGAGCAACAGCTACTGAATGTGTTCGAGGTCGTCGTGTCAACACTCGAGGGCAAGCTGCAGCGGATAGACAACCTCGATAAGGCGGTCGAGCATCTGATGCGTCGCGTCGAGTCGCTCGACAACAAGGTGGCGGACAACATCCTCAAGACCGACTCCGTCATCTCCAAGCTGCGCACCCTCGACAGCAAACTGACCATCGTCGACGATGGGCCCGACCGGCCGAACAGTGTGCGGATGGCCAAATCGACCAACTCGCTCGACAGCCGGTTAGTGTCGCTGGACCAAAAGGTGAGCGACATCGACAGCAAGCTGAACGGGCTGAAGAGCCAGATCGATAGCAACTTCCTGTCGGTGGACGACATCAACGCGGAGGCGAGCGAACGGAAAACGGTCAGCATGAACGTGGCGGAGATCACGAAAGCCATGCACTCGGAGGTGATGGGCCACATCACGAAGGAGCTCGGCCAGCTGCGCTCCATCACGGAGGGCATCGACAAGAAGCTGCAGTTCCACATCAATCATAACAGCAACTACAACAACTATAACGCGACCTCGACCCTGCCACCGTACGTGAAGTCGAGCAAGATCGATATCCTGGTGAAGCAGATCCGCCCCATTATGTCGGTGTCGGAGAAGATGGACGAGGGGTGGGATGTGGTCGTCGGCACGAAGAGCTCCGTCGACCAGCTGGTGCCCAAGTCGGATGCACTGCTCACGCAAAACCAGCGCCAGGAGCGTGCCATCGGGGAGATTCATCACGATCTGAAAACGAAAACGAACCTTATCATCAACAATCTGGATATGGTGGAGAAGCGACTAAAGAAGCAAGAGGATGATGTCGCTGTGTTGGCTCAACGGCCTGTACCAGCGGAGCTGCTAATGGATCCCACCATCGATCGGTTGGTGGAGTATGATCCAAACCGGTAAGCATCAGATCCCTCTACTTGGCTTCTTTTCTAGAACATGGTCTATTAAAAGCATTTTTCTAACACAACAGGTACATCGTGGAGGACTTTACCGAGGCACTGCCCACAACCACATACCCGACGTCATCGTCCTCGGCGTCATCATCGTCGTCGTCGTCGTCCTCATCTTCCACCTCAACTAGCACCGCCTCAAGCACAAGTACGAGCAGTACTACCCAGAGTAACGTAAACATCTCCAACAGTAGTTCCCCCACGACCGGCACAGCAAAGAATGTGTCGCGTAAAGGCGGCATCATTTTCCCCAGCGTTAAGAACAAGCCATCCGTACTGAACAGTACCTTTGCCACTGACAGTATCTTCCTTAAGGACATCAAGGTAAGCAATCAGCTGTAGCAAGCGCCCACTTTGAATCAACGAACGCGTTGGAAGAAATTGACAAATTGAATTATTTCGAGTACATACCAGCTGTAACGTTTCCTTTGGCCGACATGTGTTACTCCGGGGGTTCTGTTTTTTTCAACGAACGCGTTGGAAGAAATTGACAAATTGAATTATTTCGAGTACATACCAGCTGTAACGTTTCCTTTGGCCGACATGTGTTACTCCGGGGGTTCTGTTTTTTTTCTTCTTCTCTTCTTTCGGCTTCTACAGCCGCACGTGCTTTGCGTGCGTTGTATACTTGCGTGTGTGCACTTGCGCAGCTCGATGGCTCTAATTTACGAGGTGTTGCATAAATTGACCAAACGCATTCACACAGTTTCTTGACCGGTTAGTCCTCAGCATGGCGATGTGGGTCTCCATGGCGTCTGGAGCAGCGATCAATAAGAATCAATGCACGTTTGAAGGAATGGTTTGAAGGAGAAGCAAAAAGTAGCAGCAATCCTCATAACGGTTGCGAGGAAAGAAGAATGACGCAACGGTCGGCACTATTCCGACACCAACTCGCGAAACCAATATCTCCGATTGAACCATATACGTTAGTGGCTTTCCTATATTCGAATGTGCATTTAGCTTTGGCAGCACATTCGCGATCGCAATTACCTTTCTCAAGGGACAGCAAAAGCTTAATAGCACTTTACCAGAACCTCATAACATACGCGCTCGGGTTGACAGGGCACTAAGTCACCAACGAAACTGCGCCACGCTGACTTGCAGGCGTTGGTACAAAACGGCTACAACAAACGCGTTGGCAAAAATATCAAGGTGGTAGGTTTTTGTCAGGGCTCAGGGAAGCCGGTATTTATTGCACCAACTCAAAGTGATCAACCATTTATGATTGGTTTCCTATTCGTGTTATTTTTGTTGAGATTGAGACGGGATAAAGTGTGTGGTAGAGTACTGCTCCGTATGTAAGGGCAAATAGTAAACCATAAACTATGAGTAGCCAAAAAGGAGGTTGACTAACTCCCGATAAATATAATGCTACCTTGTACATCAGGCTTTTAATTGTACGCTTAAGGCACCACTAAATACGAATTCCTTCCGTTTCCCTATCTTCATTATAATGAATTTCCTTTTAGATGATTGTGATGAAACCGCGATTATTTAAATATCTTTCACTTTCCTGCGCTTAATAATCCTGTTGAATGTAGCTTGTTCGAACCTATTTCATTTTATATGCACCTTCGCCTTACCACACAAGACTTATTTTCTAATCGCTAATATGCTTTGTTAGCGATAATTTATTTCCAACTACTACTGGTCCCTCCGTCATCGAGGTCGGTAGCGCAACCACAAGAATTTACCTTCCTTCGCAACGCGACAAACGATGATTAATTGGTGTTCGTTATTAAATTAATAGTTTTGGCAAAGCTTCGACAAGGTTCAGTCGAGCGAACCGCAGACAAAGCTGCACACATGTATGTCCAGCCGACGCGTGTGCTGTCCGTGAATGATCGGTACACTCTCCTAGACGCCTATTGAGTCCAACATGAAGATTGATCAGTTGTGCGTTTCTCATCCGGTAGCCGCTACCGAGTACATGGCACAAAGCACCCTCGGAGGAAGGCAAAAGACGGGAGGTTTATTTTTGCAAACATATTTTCGCAAACCGCGTGCAAAAGGGTGCGGCTCCGCTGTCTCGGCTACTGCGGCTAGGATAATCTAATCTCAACAAGCCATAGCGAATGGTGGTGGCTGATGTGATGGCGATGGTTGTGCTTTTCGGTGCTTTCACTTTCACAAACGGAGGTTCCTTCTCGATCAAACGAACATGTCAACAAACACAAAAAAAGGGTACTAGCGTTTCTGGTTAGACCTGTAGAACATACACTGAGCCAAGGGAAATCGAAATTTGGGCCATATGACCGAATAGAAAAGAAATATTGGATGTGCAGCATCCGTCAATTGTTATAAAGAATGTCAGCATGAAAGCTTCATCCTAGTGGCTAGTGCTCCGACTAATAGGAAATGCATTAGCGGCAAGGAAGATTACCTGACGGCGTGTACCGATGTTGTGCAACGATTGGAAGACAGTAAACTACGTATGTCTGTCAAATAAATTCCAACAGTCACGATCCCTTCCCCGATTAGTGCTGAACATGGCTCGTGTACGGTTTCACGTCTGTTCCGAGCGCACGTTTAAACATTTTCATCAGATCGCTTCAACGGAAAGAGCCAAAAAGGTTTAGAAAAGATTCCTTACCCATGTGCACCTTTCTACGCGTCGTATATCGTGTGCTAACCTTTCTTCGCGCGGACCGACCGACCGACTGACCGACGTCAAAAAACTAAAAAGGGTGCTAATAAACATTTCAACCCTGTTATCACATAGTATCACGCGCCTTCTGACCGGCACTCATCAACACTCGGGAACACACGTTGCGTTTACGTTGGAAACGGCCGTCCCGGGTTTCGTCCGGTATGTTTTCTACGATTTTGCTGCTCGTGGTCGAATGGCGATGTCTAACGCGCCTAACCGGGCACCGTACAAAGCTTCCTCTGTCCGTGGGCGTCGGCCGCCAGCTGGGACGAAAGTGAATGTATGACGACCGGCAGGCAGGAAGGTGCTAAATGGATTATCGTTTCCCAACAAACCCCAGCGGCTAATTGACTGCGGTGGGAAGTCAATCGGATTGACATTTAGCTCAACCCTGTGGATTATACTATCAGCCGAACGGGCACCGGTTTAAAAGCGCACAGATTTTGCGTGTTTCGCTGCAGTTTGCGAAGGATATTACACGGTCAAACGTCGAATTAGAGCGCATTTTCATTCGCTACTGACAATTATTCTTTCGTGCAGCGTCCACCACTGCGCCGGACAGTTGGAATTTAACCCACGCTATTGATGCTTACCATGTATGGCATAATAATTATAGTTCTTGGACGGTGTAGCGCACAGTTAGTCCTTTAAAAGAAGTCAATTGAGACACTTAGCTGACTCACTTTGTTGTGGAAAGATCACTTGAAGCTTAACCTTTCTTTCGGTGATCTTTGCACGCCTAATGCTTTATTTTGAATGCACACGGCTTAAGTGCTTTTGTGCATAAACTTTAATCAAATGGTACAGCATTTGGTGTTACTTATTTGATCGCGGAAGTGAAAGGAACGATAACATACGCTTCTTGCGCCAAAGCGTCAGTGTGCTAGAAGTCCTGCAAGAATAATGGAAACAATCTACCCCTGTGCGCCATACATTAAATTGCTAATAGCAACGTTTTGCTCCCAAATTATCATGAGCTCCCTCGTTAAATGCTTCATTCATGCCCACTAATGAAGGACTCCTGATCCCATCTGAATGGCAAAACAGATGATCGTTTGATTTGAGACGAGCAAATGAGAAGCCGTCAGCAGGTCATCCTTAGCCCGCAATCGTCTGTTCGTAGTAAAATGCTAATCCGATCACACCAAACAACCATCGCACTATCGTAGCTAGCGAAACTCCCCCAAAAAAACCTGGCGAGAAATCTGGCCCGCAAAGGTCAGCAGAATAATTAAAGCGCTCGTCCGAAACAAGAACCATTTTGGACGGAAATGCCTTCGCACAGAACTCTTGGTGATGACCTATGAACAGGTTTTTACAGCATACAGACACACACACACACACTAAAACAAATGTACGCAACTGTGGCAAAAGAACAAGAGGTAGAACTCGGCCTTTTGTGCCATTCTACCGCTTTGCCATTTTTGTCACCATCCTCGATGGACATCGATCGTACCATGCGTTTGATACATTTATCACCAAATGACCATTTGGAAGTATCGCCGGAACGCACCTTATACAAACACAGCCGCGTTTTATAGTGTCTCCGCCGCTTCTTTTCGCGCGACTTGTTTGTGTTGACATTGTCTTGTGGTAAAAGGAATTAAGATGATCCTCGGGAACGTTCTTCGCGAGGGCAGTGCGTTCTCTCTTTATGACCGAACTTTTGACATTTGCGCCAGTTTGGCGCTGTTTGGTGTTGACGCACTTTGCCAATTCCACGCAACGCAACGCCGTGTCACACTCATACAACCGGGTCTGGATTTGGCAAATCGATTGTGAAGTTGTTTTTTGGTTAACCAAAGCTATCAGAGAGTTGTGAGAACCTGTTGGAATGCTGCTGATGGATGCAAAACAATAAATCTAACACGTTAAGCCATGACGAGCTTGTCCGCTAACTAAACCTTGATGATCCATTGAACTGTAATTATCGTTTATGAACTGATCGCCGCGCTCATCAACTGTTTCTCACCACCAGCTCAGAGGCCAAGGCCAATAAAGTCCAACTTAACTCGTACGCGCGACCACTAACGGAGCGGTCAATCCGGCCACCGGATCCAACCGCTGTCTGCTCTCAATTGCACACGCTTAGGCGGAAGAATGGATGATGGATGAGAAATGGATAAAATAATCTGCTGCCACCCTCTCATGGTGCTTTAGCTATAAGACTGTGGAATTTGAAATCGTCTTAGCATTAGCGATGAAATATGACTTAAAAACGTGCGCATCTGCCAATTCCGGCATACCATGGCATGAACGATCCTCGGTAATTGGTACGTAATCTGTGGTGAAGTTGTGACGGTACGGATAACAATCTGTGGCTAATCTTTCCGGCAATCATTTGACCAGAATAGATGTAGGAAGGATGCATTTTTGTGTTATGAAGATCGTGACTACATAAGTGCGAGGGATTTTGATTATCTGTAGATTTGCGTACTATACTATAAGAGGGTTATAATCCGCTCGACGTGTAGTTCAGTTAAACGGATTGAATAAGTTATTCCTTAAAATAAATGGATCTTTAGGACCTCATACGACTCGTTACAGTATATGGTTACATGATGGGTTATAACTATTACAAATATGGCTTAATATTAACGTTTAATTAAACTTAAAAACAGATTTTACTATATTCCTTCAACTATGTTTATGTTTTGTTTCTTATTAGGGTTATTCTTGCGTCGATCTAATGAACGCTGGCATGCGACAATCTGGCGTGTACTATCTACAGATTCGTGGAACGACTTACTGGTTCCTAAAGGTGTTCTGCGAACAAGAAATTGCCGATGGCGGATGGACGGTACGGGTTATAGACGGTTTTATTTTTTTTTTTGGTATCGAGGAACAGCATTTACATTGATGAGATTTTTTTTTCGCACGCACAGGTAATCCAACGACGTGACGATTATGGCGATCCGCGGGAAAACTTCAATCGCGACTGGGCCGACTACAAAAACGGTTTCGGTGATCCGGCAAAGGAATTCTGGCTCGGCAACGAAAACATCTACATGCTTACGAATAACGAAGACTACTCGCTGCGAGTTGAGCTGGAAGACTTCGAAGGCAATAAGAGGCAAGTGATTAATTTGATTGGGGAAGCTAGCGAGGCAAACGCGAAGTGGAACTAATTGATTTCTCATTTCCTCTTTAGATACGCACAATATTCGCACTTCAAGATCCACTCGGAGCAAGACTACTACAAGCTGGAGATTGACGGCTATGAAGGCAATGCGGGCGACTCGCTGAATGATCCATGGTACGGTTCGAACAACAGTCCCTTCTCGACATACAATCGCGACAACGATCGAAGTTCGCTCAACTGTGCCAGTATGCTGAAGGTACGTTTGTTCTATCGGCCATTTTGTGACCATATCACTCTAAGCCCGTGGTCTTTCCTCTCCATCACTTCTCACAGGGCGGCTGGTGGTGGAAGTCATGTGGACGAGGACTGAACGGATTATACCTGCACGATCCGCAGGATCTGACCGCCCGGCAAGGTATCGTTTGGTTCCGCTGGAGAGGCTGGGACTACACGCTCAAGAAGGCCACCATGATGATCAAGCCGAAGGGTCCGCAGCCACAAGTGGCCGGCACGACGTAATAGTGATACTTCCGTGACACGAATTGTACAAATTATTACTGTTTGTTTTCACTTGCTCCTCACACACACACTCACACAATCACACAACGAAACATATCATACCAATGGTACACGTTACAACACATCCTCGTGAAGATCATCAAATCAGCAAGCCCCCCATCCGATAGTGACCATCATCATCCATCATCACCCTTCTACTATTGCTCATCTCATTTTTCCTCACTCTAGCAGTTGCTGCGATCGGTTCATATGTTCAAAGGACAAAAAACAAGCAGAATACGTTACAGAAGGTCTTACGATGCTTGTTCGCCATCGTCGAGATGCAGATTCAAACATTGTTGAGCGTTTATGTTGGTCGATTAATTGTCCGCCCCAAAAAAAAAAAAAATGATTCAAACGACCCATCAAATATCTGTCGATTACAGAATCATTTGCCTTCTTCCTGTGTTTGCCTTAAAGTTACTCCCGTAACTCTCTTCTGCACTCTTTAAAAATCCCATCAAACATGGCAAATGTGACTGATTTTAAAAGCGACAATATACTGCCCTTATTGCCGTCAGTAGTGTTGTCGCGAAAAGGGCGCGCGCATAGCAATCGATTGTTTTCCGCGCGTACTTTGCGCTACTATACGCTACACCTTCATGTTGTTTATTTATTAAATTTTGTTCAACAACAACAACGAAAACGTTACGTTACGTGAACGGAAGCTACCACGTGTCACGAGTCCAGGCCACTGGCGAATCTTTAATGCGCAATTCCTTATCGCCGAGCGGTGGAGCCTTGAGCCTCTTTAAAAGCAAAATTATCAACACTTCGAATTCGAACACTTCTTTTCTTATCCTATAAAAGATGGTTTTTATAATGTAGACGAAGAAAAGATGAGAACCAGTGGACCTCTTGTGGACGTAGGAAAAACTGAACAAAAATACTGTAGGAAACGAGCGCGCATGCACGCGCGCTTAATGTAAGCGGTGTCGTTCTGTTGAATTTCATTCTGTAGCTCCTGAATGTTCTCCTGCAGGAAACGAACTCTGCACACACACACGCACGCACTGTAAAAGCATTTTCTGCCTGCGATTGGTTACACGTTGCTCGTACGCTCTGCACGCACCTAGATAGGTCGGTGTAGAAGCACTACCATAGCTGTAATTTAATATGGCCCAACACTTACGGTCGGAGAGCTATGAATTACTTGCGCTTAGCGCTCGGCCGGCATCCGCCATCCGGCGGTGGAAATTGGCAATCCACCCTTGGTGTGCGATATTAATCGCGCTGTTGAAACTTTCGTACCGATGTGTGAAGTGGGCCACTTGAGAGTGATTTGGATTTTTCCTTTGAAGATCGTACGCGGCTTGCGTGCTGCGATTGGCAGAGGGAAACGTTTCCTCATAAATCATCGCAAATTGAATGTTATTGATCCATTTGAAATGTGGCGTACGAGCGGCGCGGCGTTGACCTGTAAGCGTAATTTATCTATCGGCTGGGCGAGATTTCGCAATGCGGATTCCGGGTCGGAAACCCGGAGCCGGTGCACGACTTGTCGTTAAAGGTAGCGCCCGATCGGTTCGATCGCACATTTCATAATTCGCAATCTCTCGCTCTCGCTCGCCCTGCCAACGTTTTGCCCATTTTTCATTCCACAATTGTCGCTGTTTTCTGGAATGGGTCGTGTTTTACTTCGTTTTTGCTCTACCGGCCCGATCAGGAACTGGATGTTGTGGAGCGGTTGTGAAATAATAATAATAGTGATAATAACCGTCAGGTATGTTCGCATGCCTGACGACATCGGCAGGCAGTTTGATGACGACTTGCGTGCTATTTCCCTGAGTCTAGCCCCCGGCTCGACCACTACTACCGGTGGTCATCACATTCTCGTCCCTGTAACCGTCCATCGAAATATGGAAGTTTCCTAAAGAGATGTATTGTAGCTCAGATAGTAGGAAGGTACCTTTTGTAACCTTCGATTTTAAACACAAAACAGGATCCAGATTTCCTCCCAACCCATCCGACGTGACGGATACTCCGTGTATAGATTTGTTAGCATTCCTCTCACATATAGTTTTTGTTTTAGATTTAGCATTTCACTTTTACAACACTTCTCGATAATTGTACGTATGTGACCATTCGCTGCATGAAATTAAGATGCAACAATATTATAACCCGGAAGTTTTAGTTTATCGCACACGTACGATCAAACCTCATCATCATATCGTTGCTTTTGGGGAAACGATTTCGGAAAAATCTGCGCAACGAAAATAACTCTCCTAACATCACTTTACATCGAGACTGAGATTACTTCGGAAGGACAAAGTTCCGTGAGCTGGAATTGTGTGTGTGCCGAAAACATAATAGCTGCCAACAAAAAGTTGAACTCCTAAACCGGTGTGAGCGGCTTTTGCTCCCCTGCTAAGAGAGACGCTTGCCTTTATACTGTATTTTTTTGTTATTGTTTAAGCTAGATTTAAGACGATAGAGAAAAGGCGGGATGATGGATGCGTGACGAATATCAAACTAGAAAATAGCAGCAGCAGTAATATGGGCAGGATATACCTTAAAGCACTCCCAAAGCATTTATTGCTAACCACTGACTATTGTAACAGAAAGCAAAAAAAACCTGGCCGACACCCGACTGTCGAAACACAATTGTGCAGGTTGCTTAGTATAATGTACCATAAATTGTAAGTGATTCACACTACATATCCCCAGTTTCTCGCCAGTGTTCTTGTGAAAGTGGTACGAACTCAACTTCCTCGAACAAACTATTTAGCATTGATCGTTCAACTAACGTTTAGCTGTTACGCGAGTACGAAAAGATCATCGATCGAACGATCTCTGCCAACTGTTGTACCCATGTGCTTCCTCTGTTTTGATGTGCAGCTTTGTAGTTTTAATTTTTCATCACTCCGTCTCAGTTTAGGCCTACCACGCCTCCTCTGTCCATGTGGACGGCCTAAAAGGATTTTACGGGCTGGGTCGTCCGGTGCCATTCTTACGACATGACCAGCCCACCGGACCCTGCCTGGCGAGCTTAATTCGCTGCACGATGGTGAGTTCACCGTACAGCTCGTAGAGCTCGTCATTGTAGCGGTTCCTCCATTGTCCTTCCACACATACGGGGCCAAAAATCCTTCTGAGCATCTTCCTCTCGAACGTTTGAAGTGAGTTGTCCGAAAATAATACGTTCCATTTTACCGGAACATAACCTCCATTCAAATTCAATACGGATTGAAAGAAGCAAACAATCTCTACATATTGATCATTTTGTGACTGATTTTTTTTACACTAATTGAACAGAAAATAGCTTCTCGATTGATAATTTGTGATATGTTTTGAACATCGCTGTGCGGACGTTTTTTTTACTATTTGTTATTGTTTACGTTAAGAGCTGTCACAATTTGCGTATGTGTTGGTGTCATAGCTTGTTGAAACCGCTAGAGTAGATTACATTACGTCTATGTTGTTGTCGGCGCTGACTTTTGACCCCAGATAGGTGAAGTTTTGAACGACTTCAAAGAATCGAAATCGAAAGAAAAAGCTAGCTTATTACTTGTATGTATGTAAGTATTATATATTACTGGCTTAACGTCAGCCAGCCATATACTTATTATTTTTCACATTTGTTACTACCGCTTTGTGAAGCGATTAAAGGAACAAATTGAATCGTTCTAAAGCCGCATCATGGCCACAAAAAACATCTTTTCCAAGCATCTACCAAACGTGAAGCTGGCAACTCGCTTTGATGCGGATGGCAATGAAATTCTTCAAAATACCCCATATGGGTATACATTTAAATCGTCATATAAACGACGATATGACACTCCGAAATTGTTAATACTTAAGTCACACAAAACGATTTGTGGCAGGTATAGGAAGAAATTATAATACTTTATCGTAGTAAAATTTCATTTGATAACAACTGAACGCCTTCCAACAGGTTGAAAAAAGAGAAGACGAAGAGCAGAAACGAAAAGAGCAGGACATTATTGATACACTGGTCGGTGCCGGATACTATCGGGCCCACATACAGGGCCTCTGAACTGGGGAAGCAATTCCTTAATTTCTTTCAACAAATGCACAACACATGCAAGCGTCTGTTCGGCATCACTGATACCAATCAACTGAAGTTTATTTTGACATCCGAACAACTGCCCTTCATCACCTTTACCCATACTTATACCCTACACTTAGCACCGTATGTTAATGAGATTCTAGAGTTGAGAAATAAAGTACAACATAATCAACTAATTCGATTCGTTTACTTACTGGCCAAAAATCGAACAAAATCACATGATCGTAACGATGCACGTGATGAAACTGTTTCGATGAACTGTGACAATTAGCCACAGCTAGTCGGCTGTTGCAGGTTTATAATTGACAGACAGAGGGCGCTAATGCAGTTGTTGATCAAACACAACGTACAGAAGAAAACCAAATGAAAATGGAACAGTATCCACAATTGTTTTAATAGCTCTAGTAGAATCGTTTGATAATCAAGAGGTTGTGGAATAATACGAATATTAATAGAATGTAGTAAACAAAACATATCTGATTGACCTAGGCCATGTTCGAGCCGCCGACTGCTTTTGACTGAAGTGACACGTGCGGAAATGTCGAGGGCTAGTTTCACGCGCTGTCAAACGCGCTGGTAAAAAAGCAAAGCACGTCGCGTTAAGATTATTTTCCTACCTTTATATTCGTAAATCTCCTGCAACAGTGCCAATAAACAGTAACAAACGTTGCACCTTACTGTTCCTAAACTGTTCGTGTTAAAAGTTACCTAACAAACAGTGTATTAACGGTCTCAGCGAAGCAAAACAGCGCAGCTCTGTGTTTGTCTGTCAGCAGCCAAACATACTTTTCAGTGACGGAGCAGAGAACAGTACAAGATTTCTTCGTATATGGAACAAGCGCTTGTACCGTGGTACGTTTTCTTGCAGACTTTACATTTTAGCCATAAAATCTGTACGAGATGCATCGATAGCGGATATGCCGCTAGCAAGAAAGTGCAAGTAAAAAAGCAATCCGATTTGCTGTCCGTAATCAACCTTGTTTACGTGTGGTTGTGTGCGTGAGGATCGTGCTGCGTGTGTGTGTCCCATTGCATCGTTTTGTATGGATCGCTGAGGGACGGAAAACGAAAGCTTCTCCTCGCTGGTTTAAATCGTACCACCGCCAATATGAAGCAGCGACCTTCCGTCCTGCTGGCCGTCCAGTATTATTACGGAATGTTGATGCTTATTGTGCTGCTGTTACCGATTCCGCTGCGATGTCAGGGAGCCGTAGCGTCTTCCAACACAATCTTTGTAAATAGCATAGTTCCCTCGATAAGCAACGTAAGTGTTAGTGTACCGATAAGTTCCGATAACAACCAAGTGCCTTCGGTGGCGGTGATATCTGCTCCCACATCCTTGCCGCCCACTCCATCGCCATCGGTAACGGCGTCCCTGCCAAGTTCCGGCAGTGCAACAACATCAACGTCTACGGGTACCGTAGACTACAGCGTCCAGGAACTGACCAAGTCGCTGGAAACAACATTTGACCATATCCGAAATGGAGAGCTGAGTGTTCCAAATGTACAGGTAACTTACCTTACCTTTGATTAGAAAATGTTATATCTATTTGCGAAGATAGCCAATTTAAAAGAACTTCTCTTTTTGTAGAAATTGTACGACAACATGGAAATAATTACAACAATACATAATGATGTCGAGCTGTTGGACAAAATCGCTCTTAAGCTAACTCGCAAGCTTAACCAGACCATATCGGTGATCGAAGAACTGCGGCGATACATCCAACATACGGGCAGCAAGTACGGTGCCAAGTACAACACGCTCATCAATCCGTGTCCGTACAGTGAGCTCATTAATCCGTGGGAAGATGAGGCCCCGTTCGATCTGCAAAGCTTCATTCAAAGCACGAAACAATCGAACGTTTCACTCAGCAAACCATATTCTCCAACGGGCGATGGTTTGGTGAATGGCAACGGTTTCAACAGCAGCGCAGTCAACGGTTTCCTAGATTTCAGTGCCTTTCCAGCAAATGCAGATTCGGATCGCCCAAGAATACGGGTCACCGATCAGACGATCGACGACAATAATGCCAACCTGCAGCAGTTGTTTACCGAGCACAGCGCTCTAATGGATGAGCATTATCTCAGCTACCGGCAGCAATTTTACCTTTCCTCACTGGATCATGCGAGCGCTTACAAATGTCACTACTATCCCAGGGATGGCCGACTCAAAGCATTGTTCCTGTCGGCCGTGCGCAACAAGCATGTGCTGATTATGCTTGACGTCGGCAACACGATTACATACGACCAGCTCGAGGTGGCCAAAGCTATCAGCAAGTTCGTGCTTTATCTGCTCAACGAAAACGATCGCATTGCGGTAGTAGCGGTCGGTCAGCGCGTCATTACGTCGGATGAATTCTTTGACTGCCGCAAACCGGCTCGATTCGTACGCGCCACAATGGACGAAAAGGATCGATTGGTAGATTTTATCGATTCCTTGAACCGAACAAAACAAGCGACGGATCACAGCGCTGGTTTCCATTACGCGTTTGAAGCATTCTCGGACATTTATCGGACACACGACGACGAGGTTCCGGTAGTGTTCCTGTATCTTGGTCGTGCACTGTTACCGCCCGGATCCGCTGCACCCAAAAACATCCTGCAAACCATCCACGAAGGTCAAACTCGTTTGCCTTATCCGGTCATTATCAACAGCTGCCTAATACTGCTTGACGAACGCGAAGTTGCGCACGAAAAGCAACTGATCGCGGACATCAGCACTCAAAACTACGCCCGATACAACCTGTCGCAGGTTATCTACCCGGCCGGGAAGATGGTAATGATATCGAAACATTCGTTCGATGCGCAGCGGTTTATTGTGGCTTTAATGGAACCCTTTTTAAGTGCGAGTCGCTTCATCGAGGAACATCTGCGAATACATTTACCGTACTACGACCCATCACTGCAGGATACGGTCGTGACCGTAAGCTACCCAGCGGGCGTCCATGGTGTTGTGGGGGTTGATCTGTATCTGAGCGATTTGGCGGAACATGTTGCGTATTATCGGCAGCAGGATGATTCGTACGCATTCCTTATTGACGTACAGGGCAATACGATTATGCATCCTTCGTTCCCGAGACCACTGGCAGCCCGTGGCAGCTTTTACATTACCAACATAACACGTCTCGAGCACGAACATTTCGCGGCTGCATACAAGCGGATGGTGGCCGAACTAGAGGGCAATCTGCGCATCAATCACTACGGCACGAACCGTACCACCATGTACTACTGGAAGCGGGTATATTCCTACATCGTGTGTATCGTCCGAACACTCGGTGTCGATTCTGGATCGAACTCGTTAGATGTGGATGCGTCCCACTCGTTCCACACTCCGGTACAATATCTGCATCCGACGACAGACGGAGAAAGCAGCGTTGGACGTAATAGCGTGGAGTACAATTTCATTGCCGCCAGCAGTGTAACGACGCGAAATTTGCTTTCGACATTGCTTTTTCACCGTATTGATATTTTCCCGCCACAGCTGCAACGACCACCGGCAGGCGATCTGTTGCAATCGGGTGGCGATGGGTCGCTGTGTCGGTTAGTGAAACAGTTAGCCGTTGTGGATGCGAGTACGCTGTACCTGAGTGCCTCCTCGTTCCAGTCCCCGTTTACGCACATTCGCAATAATCGGGACAGTGCCGGTGAGGAGGGGAACGTGCGCACGATACAGAATATAATGGCCTACCTGAAGGACACGTACGGAAAGTTGCTGTTTGCCAACCCGGGACTGCAGCCGGATGTGCGTAGTGATGTGTTAGCATTGCTGCAAATTCTGTACGATTATCAATTGCGCCATGCTCAAAGCAACCTTAGTCGGTACGTCGTAAGGCGTTATGCGGCCACCGTAAATGGTGTGCTGCAGATGTTCCCTGGCGGGTTGCTCGATACGGACCTGGAACCAACGAAGCGTCCATGGTTTGTGAAGGCGATGGAATATCCGGGCCGGTTGGTGTTTACACAGCCCTATCTCGATGCTGGTGGTGCGGGTTATGTTGTGAGTGTTGCCTACGCGATATCGGAAGCAAGAACTGGTGCTGGCAGCGGCAACAACCCTCACAGAGCAATTGCCGTTGTATCGATGGACTTTACGCAGACATTCTTTTACAAGCTGTTGCTTGATTCGGCCGCTGTCTGCAGTATGGACAATATTAAATGCTTCCTAATGGATGATCGAGGATATCTGGTGGCTCACCCGATGCTGGCTGAAGCTCCTGTGCGTTCGAGAAACACGCGACGCCCAATCGAGCACATCACGCACAAAGAGTCGCAAGTTGCCAACGACATTCTCAATCACAAACAGCTGGTCACGAAGAAAATGTGCTACAACTACGTGAACCGAACGGTGCAGCGGTTCTATCAGTTTAACATGAGCCTGTCGGTAGATGACGTGATAACCAATCTTATGTATGGTGAGAAAACGAAGTACCAGATTGCACTGATCCCAGGCACGAATCTGTTCCTCGGCATCGTCAACTCCACAAACGATGGTGGTGCATTTTGTCCTTGCAGTACGGTAAGTAGTAAGAACATTTGCCCACTATGTTATGGCCGATGTAAATTAATTGTTTCGTGGGTGTGTGTGTTTGTACATTTGCAGGTTGGTAACTCGTGCCTCAACTGCAACCGAATGGAGCAAACAGAATGTGAATGTCCGTGCGAGTGTCCTTTAGATTATGGTGTTACAGATGCAGAAGGAAGCTGTACAATCCAGCCCAAGCGCACCAAATCGGCAAATAATTTTCCGGTACCACTTTGCTCTCCACTGCCCGAGGAACTGATATCCATGAGTGCCATCAATTATGAGGCAGATTACGAGCTAAAGAGCTGTACAAGCATTAATTGCGAGGATTACACCACGCAGAGCGAGTGTATGGGTAGGTCGAACATTATACGCTACTGTTTAACGATTATACAGATGAAAATTATCCACTTTCTCTTTTTTTGCAAACATTGCACAGGATTGGTCGGTTGCGAGTGGTGTCAAGTTGATGTGGATGGCGAAAATCGACTGAATACACCGTTTTGCACGGCACAGTTGGCATGTTTTAATGGGATATTTGGAGCACCCACACCGTACGGAGATGCCGCTTATACGGGCAACAATATGGAGTCCATTTTGCCCCCCGCTTACAGCTCGATCGGTCCCGTTGCTGGTGCTATCCTGGCGCTTTGTCTCGTGGTTGGTTTTGCGATGTACTGCTTCCGCCAGAACGCCGATCAAAGCGGAGCCTCGGAACATTTGTACGACGATTTAGTCGCCGATCACTGTCACGGGTTGCCGTTATCTCGTTTCGATCTGGATGATGGCAGCCCGTCCGACGATTGCGACATTAGTCGCACAAATGCGAAGCAAAATCTGCTGCTGAACGGGCAACACAACGCAAACTACATGATTATCCCGAACGTAGCGTCACCGTACCAGATGTCCTCGGATTATCGACGTCCCAATGGAGGAGGTGGAGGCGGTTCGTCCGATCATGGTTACTCTACCATGACGCACCACGAAGAATCGGAGCATTTGTGCCTGTCTAGTGTGGATCCGCAAGGAATTCCGTCCGGAAGCAATGGGCATGGTACTGGGGCGGGCAACAAGCGACTGTCCATGTCGGACAGCGCATCTATCAGCACATCCGTCTCAAGCCCGTACAGCAATCACACGGGCGGCCCAGGTAGCTCCTTCCTGTCCAAGCCTCCGATGCTCAACGAATCGAAAATGATCGGTACGGCAGTGGAACGGTTCACCGACCCGGCCATGCAAACGTTACTGCCCTCACCTACATCCATTTCTAGAACGGGTGTGCTGGGCAGTACGGTACTATCGCCGGGATCCCCCGGCTCGACCACTACTACCGGTGGTCATCACATTCTCGTCCCTGTAACCGTCCATCGAAATATGGAAGTTTCCTAAAGAGATGTATTGTAGCTCAGATAGTAGGAAGGTACCTTTTGTAACCTTCGATTTTAAACACAAAACAGGATCCAGATTTCCTCCCAACCCATCCGACGTGACGGATACTCCGTGTATAGATTTGTTAGCATTCCTCTCACATATAGTTTTTGTTTTAGATTTAGCATTTCACTTTTACAACACTTCTCGATAATTGTACGTATGTGACCATTCGCTGCATGAAATTAAATCGAAGTATCTTCCCAAGCGACAGTTTAAGCTACGCAAAGCTGCCGGAGGTGGATGGATTCCGGTGCGACCCAAGGATGCGGTGGATCAGGAAATGGCTGAGGGTGCCCGGGCATTGGACGATGGAACGGAAATAGGTTTGGAGGAAGAAGACGACGAAGAAGATCTATCAGTGACTACCGAAAGCGAGGAGGTATGATTATGGTCTGATGCAGACAATTTAAATATGTTTGAATATTTTCGTTTCGCTTTCGTTATACATATTATTTACCTTTTATGTTTTTAGCTTAATTTTGATGTTTTATTTAAAACTATTGCGAAAGAGGTAAAACATACTTTGATGTGCACATTTCCCGTACAAACGCAATTTTGGTAATGTACTTTCCGCTCTTCTAGCACAACATTCCCGTCGACCTTACGGATGCAGATCGTTCAACGTTGACGAAAAAATACGATGATATCAAACAGAAGCTATCGACCGATGGGATCGAGCACGTATCAGACCGCAATCGTATCAAATCTCAACTTGCGCTTAAGCTAGCATTAGAGAAAAAGCTGGAACTCGCATTGAACGAACGCGATCTATTACGATCAACGGTGTTAGACGAAGAACAGCAACTACAGGATGCTAGCGAACGTAAAGAAAACCTAGAAGAGGAGATACGAAATCTCGACAATCTAGAAATCACCGAAAATAATCAAAAGTTTGTTGCTCGCATTTGTCAGGTCAGCCGGTACTTTAAATTTATTATTTATTATTACTATTTTCAGGATACTGGACCACGTCAAAGAGTTGCTTTTGAAGAACGAGCGCATGAAAAAGCAGGAGACTCAGTTTAAGGAAAATTGCAAGAAGGAGCTGGCTGAATTGCAGCAGAAAATCGAGTAATTGATGTTAAATTATCATTTAGCAAAGCCATGCTCTTATCATTCACAAATATGTTCTATTAGAAAAGCGGAAGCCTCAACTCCGGATGAGGAAATGGTAGAGCTTCAGAGACAGTTGGATATGGAGCTGGAACGTTTGAAATCGCTTCGCCTGCAGCTAGCGAAGAAGAATCGTTCGTACGTTGCTATTAAACGCCAACTAGACACCGTTCCAGATCGTACGGAATTGGCTCAGTACCAGAGAAGGTTCCTGGAACTGTACAATCAAGGTAAAATGCATCATTTACCACCCCACGCACAGATCAATAACTAACCACCTATCCACAGTAAGTGCCAAGCACCGTGAAACGAAGCAATTTTACACGCTGTACAACACGCTGGACGATACAAAGCTGTATCTGGAGAAAGAAATGTCGCTGCTGAACTCCATCTACGACAACTACGCCAATGCCATGCAGAATCCGCACTCACGCGAACAGTTTGTGCAGCAGTTTGAAACCATCGTCGAGGGAATCCGTGCAACGAAAGCTAAATTGAGGAAAAAGTGTGACGACGAGAAAGCTAAACGCGACGGGTTAAACGCGCAACTGCTTTGTCTGATGGAGCAGCAGCGAAAGTATGCCGCCACGGTCAAGCAGCTCACGATGGAATGCCAACGGAACGAGGCACTAATGCTGCACCTTAAAGGGCTTAAGGCATCATCCCATACCTCCGCTCAGCAGCAGCAGTAATGTGAAGCATTCGGGCAGAACTAAAATATGGCATACTCCGCATATTACAGACGGAGGACTGAATATACTCAAACAAGTACGTGTATAACCAATTATCGACTAGTTGTCCTTTTATTCAACCTTCCTTAGAGGCGTCTCCACCTTCCGGTGGTTGTGGCACTTCGCGTAACCTTTGCATTTTGATCTCTCGCTCAACATAATAGTTAAGATCTCGGAGCGGATGGTAGTAATTGTGAACCACCTGTGACCCGACAAACATGGACAGCAAAGAGGCCGCCATAAAGGTCAGATACTGACGCAGAGGTACACCGGCCGGCATTCTTTCGCAAATCTGACGATCTGATTTCACCGTCTTGCACAATCTACTGTTGTTGTGGTATAGGTTCGAGCTGATGTAAGCGCAATTTTTCTTCCACGATCTCTTTCGCCTGTCGTTTTTTGAATGTGTTATCTGAAAAAGTAAGGAACAGATTAAACACGCAATCAAAGTATCCTCAAACCATCCGCACTAATAGCTTACAGAAATTAGTTTCTCCTACACGCCAGTGGATCATCGAAAATTCCAACGCCGCACCGAGTCCAAAGAAGATAGGTAGGAACCGATAAATACCGAACATCCGTTTACCGGGCCATCGATCCAGAATCTGTTTTAGTGTAGTGCTTTTTCGAATTATCATTTATTTTGATTGTAAATTCGATCTACATCGAACGAATGGTACGTGAAATTGAAAACATTTATTCGTCCGCTTTTTACATAATTCAATGTTGTGACATTTGGCCGAACTGCTGACGCTCCGTTGTAGCCGTCACTGAAGGGAGAAAGAACATTTGTAACCGTTTCCACAAGGATTTTACAAACAACAACATTGCGCTGCCAAAATTGACAACTCACCGAACATTTATTTTCACGTGTTTTGTAGTGCGGTCGTGCCTAAGCGTGCTTTTTTAAACAAATTTAGCCTAATATGACGATGGAAAGCGAAGATGAGCTTGATCATATCAGCACCAGCCATTTCAGCGATTTGCGGACCAAGAAGGATGTCCAGAAAAAGACCTATGACGCTGATAAATCGTCCAGCGAAGATGAAGCCTCGATCAAGTCGGAGAGTGACAAGGAGTTGCCGCCTTCCGCTGCGGAACATGCATTTAGCGAAGTGTCCATAAAGTCGGAACCAGAATCGCAAAGTGATGATGATGATAAGGGTGATGTCGTGAAAAATGCACTTATTTCTAGCTTTCTTACGGAATTGAAATCAAGAATGGGCTACGCGGATGAGTCAGATGAATCGTGCGACGAAGAGGAAGGAATATCCATCAAGTCAGAGCAAGTAGACGATGTGTCGATTAAGTCCGAATCCGAAGCAGAGGACGAGATGCAGCAGTCTGATCAGGATTCGGATGAGGAAAAAGAGCAAACTACGGAAAGCATTGAGATACCGAATAGAGGGAGCGCTACCGAACGGGACGGAAACAAATCGTCGGATGGAGAAAACGCGATACAACTGCAAGAGGTTTCACACGAAGGTAACATGCAGGATGTATCGAAAAAAGGAAAAAAGAATCTGAAAAAGAGGAAAGGCAATCAACCCGGAACTAAGAATGAAGAGAAGCTCATGTCGCTTGTATTTGATGGGAAGCCGGCGCATGGGTCACATAAGAAAGACGAAGCTGCTACTACAAATGAAGATGTACGAAAAAAAGAAAGCAAGTTAAACCCAAAACTGAACAAGAACAAAGATTCGAAAAAGGTAAACATTGATCAACCGAAATCAAACATGGAAAAGGAGCTTATGTCGCTTGTATTCGGTGGCAAAGCTGCACTTGTGTCCGAACTAACCAACGAAAGCGAGGAGAAACGCCAAAACAAAGAACATTCAGCTAAAGCTTCAAAAGTACGCAAGACGCGCGACAAATCAACGGCCAAACGATCCGCCATTTGGCACGATTCAGATGATGATGATGACGAGGATTCGTCTAACATAAAGCGAAACAAATTCAGCCGTGACGAGCTGCCGGAACAGCTAACAAACGAAAGACGGCGGAAACAGTTCGAACAAATTGTCGGCAAGCCAAAGTGGGCTGATCTGGATCGCGAACGCGAGCAGGATTCCGACGACGAGATTCTTCAAACCGTTGGACACGTGGTGAAGGGAACGGCATCACAGGGACTGGCGAAAGGTATGATCGAATTGAAGAAGTTAAAAAATCTTAACCGGGAAACGAAAGCGGAAGGCGAGATTAGCGCCATCAATTTCCATCCGACATCGATGGTAGCGATCATAACCGGCAAGCGTGGCCTTGTGTCCATCGTCACGGTCGATGGCGTGCGAAACGAGAAGCTGCACACGATCTGGCTACCGAAGATGCGTGTTGTTTGTAGCAGTTTGTCACCGGACGGTAACGAAGCCATTTTCGGCAGTTACCGCAAATTCTATCATGTGTACAATTTGATCAGCGGACAGAGCGACACACTCAAGATTCCGGAGCGAGAGACGTGGTTGATGAAACACTTTCGTGTGTCCCGATGTGGCAAGTACCTGGCTTCGGCTGGCGACTGTGGCGAGGTACATCTGATGAGCGCTAAATCGAAGGAAGTACTGCAAACGATCCAGCTGCGCTATCCGTGCCAATCGCTGGCATTTACACCCGATTCACGATACTTGCTGTGCCACAGCAACGATACGGAAGTGACCGTATTCAGCCTGGAGCAGAAACGAATAGTGAACGTGTTCCAGGACGATGGGTGTGTAAATGGATCGTGCATCGCTATCTGCCCCAATGGACAGTTTGTGGCAACCGGTAGTCGACAGGGTGTCGTCAATATCTATCCACTGGACGAGACGTTATCTCAGAAGCAGCCAGTACCGCTGAAGACCATCAACAATCTGACCACGTATATCGATTCCCTTTCGTTCAATGTGACCTCCGAGCTGCTGGCGATTGCATCGTCCACCGTGAAAAATGCGGTAAAGCTGATCCACGTCAAGAGTGCCACGGTGTTCCGAAACTTTCCGTTACCGATGACAAACATGGGCCACATAACGACGGTCGAATTTTCTCCTTCCGGCGGATATCTCGCGCTGGGAACGAAGGAAAGCACGGTATTGCTGTTCAGAGTGAAACATTATCCCAATTACTAAGCATTAAAAATAAAGCACTTGGCAATAGTTGTGTAACGGATTATCGTGAGTACGTGTAGTACGGTTATTATTATGTTGCAATTTAAAAATCATCCATATCCATTGCTGACATTTGGTTGAGGAATTTCTTGTACAGCGCCATAAACTGCGCCACGAACGCTTCCAGGTGGAAAATGTGCTTGCTGCCGCGCTGCATCCGATGGTCGTACAGCCCGGCGAAGCTAAGTGTTTGCGTCTTCAAGCTCATATCACAATTCTTAACAAGAATCTGTACCAAGCCTTTGAAAATGATATCCGCCGGTATGCCCTGGGACAGCAGCTCATACAGTCGTTCGCGGACGACTTCCATGCGCTGGGGTGTTTGTTCCTGCACGATCATATTGGCCGTCTCCTTCAGGTACGTCTGCCAATCCATGTCGGGTATTTCCTGGTTTGCGGTGAACGGATACTGCATCACTTTGCAGGCCTCGAGGGAAAGTATAGCACGACGCAAGTTGCGTTCCGACTTTTGTGCTATCCTCACCGCTAGCTCAGGTGGAATGTGGAGGTTCTCCTTTTTGCAGATCGACTATGGAATGAGGAAGGAGCAAAATGAATGTTGATGCCACGAAGAAAGACGCAAAGGTGCTGTGACTTACATTCATGATGGAAACAATTTCATCCTCGGTCGGTGCCGATACGCGTATCCCCAAACAACGGCTTTTCACCGCGGGTATGATGCGTGACGTTGAGTTAACGCACAGGATCAATCGGCAGGTGGCCACATACTTTTCCATCGTACGACGCAACGCATGCTGTGCATCCTTCGTAAGTTCGTCCACCTCGGACAGGACGATCGTTTTGAACTCGCGTTGCCCGGATGGATCGATTTGCTGCGTTTGGGCGATCTGTTTGATCATGTCGGTAATCACGACCCGATCGTATATGCCAACATCGGACGGGTTCACCTCGATGTGATAGTTACTGCTGACGGTCATGATTTCGATCTTTTTGTTCGAGGGTGTCGTAAAGTTCATCACCTCATTTCGAAGTCGCTCGACGCCGGGACCGTACAGCTCCCGTAGAAGGCAGATGATGCGTGTTTTCTTGCCAGCGCCCGATGGACCATAGAACATCAGATGTGGAAAGTCACCTTGCGAGCAGAGATTTATCAGTTGATTCGCCTGGGTTTTGTGGTAGTCGAGCTTTGCTAGCTCTCGCGGCCGATAGCGATCTACCCAGAGTGCCATCACGTTGCAAAAGGATTTATTTAACTATTGAGGTGGTTTCACTATGAAGCTGTTGATACAGTACGCTGCCGCAAACTCGGTTTGAATGGCGCGCATTTATCTTTGTTGACAGTACGCATGACATTCAACAGGCACCCTCTAGAAACGTATTTCAAAACAATTGCTTT
>KZ061822.1:234689-253899 GCA_002091835.1 Anopheles maculatus
CTGTGGAGAGGTACATCTGATGAGCGCTAAATCGAAGGAAGTACTGCAAACGATCCAGCTGCGCTATCCGTGCCAATCGCTGGCATTTACACCCGATTCACGATACTTGCTGTGCCACAGCAACGATACGGAAGTGACCGTATTTAGCCTGGAGCAGAAACGAATAGTGAACGTGTTCCAGGACGATGGGTGTGTAAATGGATCGTGCATCGCTATCTGCCCCAATGGACAGTTTGTGGCAACCGGTAGTCGACAGGGTGTCGTCAATATCTATCCACTGGACGAGACGTTATCTCAGAAGCAGCCAGTACCGCTGAAGACCATCAACAATCTGACCACGTATATCGATTCCCTTTCGTTCAATGTGACCTCCGAGCTGCTGGCGATTGCATCGTCCACCGTGAAAAATGCGGTAAAGCTGATCCACGTCAAGAGTGCCACGGTGTTCCGAAACTTTCCGTTACCGATGACAAACATGGGCCACATAACGACGGTCGAATTTTCTCCTTCCGGCGGATATCTCGCGCTGGGAACGAAGGAAAGCACGGTATTGCTGTTCAGAGTGAAACATTATCCCAATTACTAAGCATTAAAAATAAAGCACTTGGCAATAGTTGTGTAACGGATTATCGTGAGTGTGTAGTACGGTTATTATTATGTTGCAATTTAAAAATCATCCATATCCATTGCTGACATTTGGTTGAGGAATTTCTTGTACAGCGCCATAAACTGCGCCACGAACGCTTCCAGGTGGAAAATGTGCTTGCTGCCGCGCTGCATCCGATGGTCGTACAGCCCGGCGAAGCTAAGTGTTTGCGTCTTCAAGCTCATATCACAATTCTTAACAAGAATCTGTACCAAGCCTTTGAAAATGATATCCGCCGGTATGCCCTGGGACAGCAGCTCATACAGTCGTTCGCGGACGACTTCCATGCGCTGGGGTGTTTGTTCCTGCACGATCATATTGGCCGTCTCCTTCAGGTACGTCTGCCAATCCATGTCGGGTATTTCCTGGTTTGCGGTGAACGGATACTGCATCACTTTGCAGGCCTCGAGGGAAAGTATAGCACGACGCAAGTTGCGTTCCGACTTTTGTGCTATCCTCACCGCTAGCTCAGGTGGAATGTGGAGGTTCTCCTTTTTGCAGATCGACTATGGAATGAGGAAGGAGCAAAATGAATGTTGATGCCACGAAGAAAGACGCAAAGGTGCTGTGACTTACATTCATGATGGAAACAATTTCATCCTCGGTCGGTGCCGATACGCGTATCCCCAAACAACGGCTTTTCACCGCGGGTATGATGCGTGACGTTGAGTTAACGCACAGGATCAATCGGCAGGTGGCCACATACTTTTCCATCGTACGACGCAACGCATGCTGTGCATCCTTCGTAAGTTCGTCCACCTCGGACAGGACGATCGTTTTGAACTCGCGTTGCCCGGATGGATCGATTTGCTGCGTTTGGGCGATCTGTTTGATCATGTCGGTAATCACGACCCGATCGTATATGCCAACATCGGACGGGTTCACCTCGATGTGATAGTTACTGCTGACGGTCATGATTTCGATCTTTTTGTTCGAGGGTGTCGTAAAGTTCATCACCTCATTTCGAAGTCGCTCGACGCCGGGACCGTACAGCTCCCGTAGAAGGCAGATGATGCGTGTTTTCTTGCCAGCGCCCGATGGACCATAGAACATCAGATGTGGAAAGTCACCTTGCGAGCAGAGATTTATCAGTTGATTCGCCTGGGTTTTGTGGTAGTCGAGCTTTGCTAGCTCTCGCGGCCGATAGCGATCTACCCAGAGTGCCATCACGTTGCAAAAGGATTTATTTAACTATTGAGGTGGTTTCACTATGAAGCTGTTGATACAGTACGCTGCCGCAAACCCGGTTTGAATGGCGCGCATTTATCTTTGTTGACAGTACGAATGACATCCAACAGGCACCCTCTAGAAACGTATTTCAAAACAATTGCTTTAAAAAAAATACTTACGAAAGAAACGAAATGCGAAATTGTTTGATGAATGTTTAAAACTATTTCTGCATATTATGTTATTGTAATGCAGTAATGGATCCTCCTCCGCGATTCTGAAATCAACAGATTTACAGATGCGATAATTTAGCAGTCGGCAATATTCCACTGTGCGACCAAAACAAAGCTGTCACTCTGTCATTCTGTCACTCCACGTGAGAAAAAGTTAAAAGCCGGTTATTGTTAATGCTGTTTGCTTAGCAAAAAGGGTCCTTTCTTTTATTTTAATACAACTTTTACTACTACCTCCAACCTTTAGTACGATGGCAACAGAACACAAAGTGAACCCCTCGGTATCGTTATACCTCAACGCGGCCTGCAATCTGGTGACGGAGATAGAAAATGCATCCAAGGTAAACTGTAGCTCCGTTACCGTACCCATCGTGCACTGGAACTACGAGCGAGAATTTGTGCGAGAACCACTCCGCTCGAAGCACGTGCAATTTACGCGATCGGATCTACTGCTTTCCTCCTCTCAATGGCTAAACAGAGTGATATGCCGCATTGGAGATAATCTCGATCTGGACTCACCAATCGATTGCATTCGCAGACAGGCAGAACGCACCATCCGGCAGGAATTGTCATTCGCCGAGCATCTGGTACAGAATGGGTACATGTACACTAGGTTGACGAAAGGGGACTGCACCAATTTCGCACGGATAGTTGGCTGTGCCGTATCGAAGGGAACGCTGCTTGTGGAAGTGCCTCTTACCAACCCGAAGCTTACGCAGAACAGCTGGCGGCGCGATATCGTCGTTGAAGAGGAACAGGAAGTGGACAGTCCGTGGCACTGGTGGAATACCTTCCGTACAATCTCGATCTGGACTCACCAATCGATTGCATTCGCAGACAGGCAGAACGCACCATCCGGCAGGAATTGTCGTTCGCCGAGCATCTGGTACAGAATGGGTACATGTACACTAGGTTGACGAAAGGGGACTGCACCAATTTCGCACGGATAGTTGGTTGTGCCGTATCGAAGGGAACGCTGCTCGTGGAAGTGCCTCTTACCAACCCGAAGCTTACGCAGAACAGCTGGCGGCGTGATATCGTCGTTGAAGAGGAACAGGAAGTGGACAGTCCGTGGCACTGGTGGAATACCTTCCGTACGCATGCAGACTCCAATGCAGTGATAAAGGTAGCACTGGAGCTAACGGCAGACGTGCCTAAGCAGGATGAAATATATCGTTGGTTGGGTGAACCGATCGACGTCATCGTAGTGCCGGCAAACATTTTTCTGACCAATGCCAAAAATTATCCAGTGCTGTCAAAGGCTCACCAGTCGCTGTTGAAACAGTTTTACCAAACGTTTGGCTGCCATTTCGTACTGAAAGCTAATCCGGCCGACGGTCATATAGAACACTACGTTGACTACATTAAGCATATTATACAGCAGCGGTTCGCGAAGGATCCGACCCAAGGTTACGAGGATTATGCTCAGACTCCGCTACAACCACTGTACGACAATCTGGATGCTATTACGTACGAAGTGTTCGAGAATGACCCGGTAAAATATATTTTCTACCAAAATGCCATCGAACAGGCTCTGCTCGACCGGGTCCCGAAAGAAGAACGCGAAACGAGGGTATCGATCATTATGGTGGTCGGTGGCGGACGCGGACCCCTAGTTCGTGCTGCCCTGAACGCTTCCAAGACAACGAGCTGCAAGGTGAAGGTGTACGTTATAGAGAAAAATCCAAATGCGATTGTCACGCTGAAGGCGCACATTAACGAGGTGTGGCAGGATGGAGTGGTCGAGCTCATCTCGACCGATATGCGAGAGTTTAATCCCCCGGAAAAGGCCGACATACTTGTGTCCGAGCTGCTCGGTTCGTTCGGTGACAACGAGCTTTCACCGGAATGTCTTGACGGGGCACAGAAACACCTGAAAGACGATGGAATCAGCATACCGTGTCAGTCTGCTTCCTATATTAATCCTTGCTTTACCTCGAAGGTGTACAATCAGGTGCGCACGTTGGAGCGACCGACACAATCTAAAGACCGGGTAATCTCTTCACGCCACATGGAGCAAATGTACGTGGCGTACCAGAAAAACGTGTACCACATTGCCGATCCGCAAGAACTGTTCGTATTCGTCCATCCGAACAAGGACAGTGATCCGATCGATAATAGCCGGTATCGGACGGTACGGTTCCGCGCTACGCTCGATTGTGTGATGAACGGGTTCACGGGATACTTCGATACGGTGCTGTACAAAGACATCGTGCTTAGCATTCATCCATTTACGCATACCAAGGCACTGGCGTCCTGGTTCTCGATGTTTATACCACTGACCGATCCGGTGCAGCTGAAGAAGGGTGATGAGATAACGGTCCATTTCTGGCGCTGTGTCGCATCACACAAGGTGTGGTACGAGTGGTGTCTCAGTACACCGGTCGCGACGCATGTACACAATATTGATGGCCGAGGGCATCCGATTTGGCTGTAAAACATGCACTACCTCTGGACAATTATTGTAACGTATTTGCGGGTGTATTTTTTATCGCTTCAAAGAAGTAAAACTAAGTGTTGTTTGGAAGTGAAATAAAAAGCAATTTTTAATATCTTGCTATATGAAATGCAGCAACAAGTAAAGCATCAAGAAAAGCATGCACTTTCCTCTCGCAATTGAAAGAACGTTGACACGGTTTGTCCATGGCTAAAACAGAAGTAACGTATCAGAAGGAGGTAGACCATATTGCACAATGAAACATCGTAGGAAAAAGGATAGAAAATGTTGCAATTATACAAGATTTTGTATTTTTTAATTTTTATCGCTAAAGTAATCCAATGTAATCCCCTACGAGCTGTACGGTGATCTCATCATCGTGCAGCGAATTAGGCTCGCCAGGCAGGCTCCGGTAGACTGGTCATGTCGTAAGAATGGCACCGGACGACCCAGCTCGTAAAGTCCGCCAGAACGGCCGTTGCAGCAGGCCAAGACCGCGAAGCGGTTGTAGCACCTGATAAGTAAGTAAGTAATCCAATGTTCATTTGAAAAAGATATGAACTAAATGACATGCTTTTGAACGCCAACGGAAAGTACGCATATTCCGTGCCGTATGGTGTTCACACAAGGCCTAGGCAAGGACGCTATAAATCGATACAAAAAAAATCTGGTTTTACGTTACGCAAGCCCTGGCTTAACTAGAAGAAACTAGAATTTTAATTACGGATCGACCATAATGAGAAACTATACTCCATTCATTCCATCCATTTTCTGGCTAATACTTCAAGATCGACTTGTCCCTTTCGATGGAGAGATAGTTGGAAACAATTCCAAGCGGATTCCGAAACGGCAAATCAACCACTGACCAGATCTTCAACCATGCTGCAAATCTTGGAGAAGATGGCGGAGCAGCAGTTATACTCCTATCATTTCTTCATTGATTTTAAAGCCGCATACGGTAGCATAACCAGGACAAAACTATACGATGCAATGAGCTGATTTGAAACCCCGGCCAAGCTTACCAGGTTTGTAAGAATGATAATGACCAACATCACATGTCATGGTAGGATAGATGGAAAACTTGTCAGGGACCTTTGTTACCATCAATGGCCTGCGCCAGAGACGAACTTGCTTGTCTCCTATTCAGTCTGGCGAGGTGGAAACTTTGGGGGCCATCTTCTATAAGTCAATCCAGAAGCTTACCAAAGGATGAACTGAACCTTAAGGTTGGAGAGTAACGAGGCAAACACCAAAATGAACGACCTTTTTAACAAATACTAATTTACGCAGGGGTGATGTGGAGGTAGGTGATCGTGCCTTCTAAGTTGTCCAAAACATCACCTATATGGAATCAAAAGTCAACATCGATATCGATATACCTCGGAGATATCAGATATTGGCACGCCGTAACAACATTTATGTTGAATAACGTAGGTAATGCATTGTTCAGAGACCGGGAACGCAGATGCAGTGAAGTTGTTTGATGTAACTTTAGATCTTTGAACCATGAGAGATTAGAGAACAAAAAACGTGCTTATCGACAAAGCCTTTAGGTCGATGGGGGAATTTCGACTAGAAGATCTTATGATCCAAGCCTCTTCAACTCCGACGTCTTATGATATCTTAGAATTCATGACGAGGTACTGCATACTCCGAGCTCTTTTGGTAGTCGAAGTTTTCTTAGATGACGGATTCTCTTTGCTTACGAGGTCCCTTGGTAGTTGACATTTCGACAACGAAGCCCCTTTTACTCCATGTATATTTGGTAGATGGAATCAATTAGATGACAAGGTCGATAAGGTTTATAAGTATGTTGATTACCTACTACATCATTTACCTTGGACTCAAGATTCCTTGGTTGAAATAGCCGCAAAGTCGACACTTTCCCTGCGACAAGCAGGATTTTTTGAAATATTTCGGAATCTAGGATTGTAAGACTCCCGGCCCTTTTTGGATAACGAGGCTCCTGCCGGACGTTCACTTCCCAACTGTTAAACCAGTCACGCGCATATGCTATTGAAGAGAACTAAGCAAATATGCCCAATATAGTGGCTAAAGAAACAATTGAACATATTTCTAAAATACACATTAAGACATTTAATATCAATTAAGTAAAGCAGGAAACAGCCACAATAAAAAGAAGGCGAAACTTTTCTGTTTTTTTAACCAAGTCTGACCCATTTTGCATAGTATACGCTACTAAAGATGTTATCGTACGCTCACGAATGATACTTCACCCGATACAACGTTTTACAACTTTAATCTCATTTTCAACCCACTTGGCAGCTCATCCTTTGGACAACTTTCAATCAGATCACATTGCCACCGATAAGGATAACAACGACCACTAACGACTAGCGGTGATGATGGCGTTGAACGGTCCCTGGTAACGCTTCACGACCACAGAGGTAGTAAGCAATGCTCATGTTGCACACCGACGCTGACTAGACTCGGGACACGCCTGAATGAAAAACCGGGAACCTCCATACTTAAAGCACACAGCGCACGTACGGCTCACCAAGGCCAGACTCACTCACTCACACACACGCCGACGAGGGCTTGGCTAGGGCTATTCCGGAACGCGAGGGACCAGACCTGAGTGGCACCTTGGTTGTTCCGAAACCGGTGGGAAACGTTTCGCCTGATAATGGATAACAGTGCTATTTCAACGCTTTACGAGTGTTATCATTTCGTTCCGGAGCTCGTATCAGGCGTACGTACACGTATTTTACCGAAACCGAAGGAACGGAAGGACGGATAGAGATCGTGTGTCCGTGTGGGTTGCCAGCAGAAACAAGAGCGCCCATACTGTGTTGCGAGAGTAAAACCGGCCTGATGGCGCCTGAATTGCTGAATGCACAACACCGCACGGGTTATCCTGCGGGTGGGATGACAAAACGGGGGTGGTACATTTTCCGAACCGGATGCGTACGAGAGCGGTCCTTTGGCGATGAGCAAAGGGAATAAATGAAGTTTAGAAGCAAAAAAAAACGAGCATTACTCAGCGCGTACGAACGAGTGTGAGCAAACCAGCAAACGATTGCGTGAGCGAGTGCATACCGCGTGGGAGATGCTGCGCGCACGCTTGAGATCAAAATCGTGAATCAGTGTTCGGTTTCGTCACCGTCATCAGCGTCATCATCATCATTCAGCAAAGTGTTCGGAAGCCGTGTCTGCGCTCTCGGGGACTACTACGGCTTTCCTCCGGCCGCAGTCTCTCCGGCGGTCTCCACGCTCTGCTCTCCCTGTCTTCCGTAAAGCATGGCCGTGACATCCTGTGGCTCTCCCGAGACGTGTCCCGAGCGAGCGATGCGAAGGGCGCCAACGCATGCCAGAGCCGGGCGCGGACGGTGTGAGTTATTCGGCTTCCGATCCGAATCCGAGCCCGCGGCGTAATGATGATCCTCGCGTTCCTGAATGAAGGCACGATTCCGCCGAGCCGTCCAGTCTCCGATAAACAAACAATCGCATCGGCAGCAAGCTCACCGACCAAACCCGTATCGGTTGCGTGCTAACCGTGGCAGTGTTGTTCGGACTGACCGTTACAGTCGTATCGTGTGGTCGGTAGACGGGCCCAGTGATAACAGGGAAATAAATAGAAATAACACTTCCATCACTTTGCCCAAACCTGCGTCCTGTCCCGTGGGTCTCTCGTTTGCGTCCAGACGCGTGTACGAATTGGATTAAAACTTGCACCATTAGCAGACGTGTGGACGTGTAGAACAATGATGCTCTAGTTAACGGATTTGTGCAATCGGTGATGAAAACGTGGTCGTCAAGAGTGCTAAATTTAAACATCGTCAAGCCCATCGCTTGTGGTACGTGGACTTGCGAATTGTAGCAAAAGTGCACTGTGCAAAAAAGAAATACGACATATTGCAACATTTAATGCACGAAAACCGCAAAAAGGTGTGAGAATAGAATGCGCTGCCCCGTGTTTAAGTGCTTTTCCTAAAGTTTGTAGTGCAACGGCGGTTTCTTTCAGCCAGTTTCTGTGTGCGCGTGTTTGTGTGTGTGTAGTGCGTGTGTGTGTGTGTGTAAGTGTGCATTTCCAAGGCCACATTGGTAAATTGTTGGTGTGTTCCCGCTTCCCAGCGGAGGTCAAATTGGTACGTCGTGCAACCGCGAACCCCTTGCATCCATTGGAAATAGGAAAATTTATTGCAGAAAGTGGAAAATAGAGAGTGGATAATTAAATGCAACTTAATGAACTTCTCGAAGGAGCGAGAAGCAGTGTTGATGGTTGAGCGTGGCCACTAGCGCTTGTTTTTCGCTTGTACAGGCCGCGTTTCCGCGAAAGTTCTGCGACGGACCTGCTTTCGTGGCTCCGAAACCGATCTAACGAACATCCCGAGACATCCCGAGACAGTGCACCGTTCCCAAGTGCATTCTCCGTTGTGTTGCGTTTCGCGCCCAAACGTCTCCCACCCGTCTCTTGCTCCTCCTCGCACACCGAGCTTGTGCAGGAGAGTGTTAAAGTTGGTGAAAATTTATGTACCAAGTCCGGGCACCCGGTTTGCATCGAACCTAGAGCCGTCATTCGGTGGTATTGGGCTGGGTTGCATCAACGACAGTGCCGCGTGTCGAGTGAAGTTGGTCGCTGGTTTGGTCCTATGGTCCTATGGTTTCATCTTGTTAGTGAAATTGTTACAAATTCTGTGCTGAAAGTACGACGCCTTCCAAGCTTAGGTATGCGAGTGTGCAAATGAATTTCTCCTTTGGTTTTGGCTCCGTTGTGCGGAGGGATGTGTACGATTCTCGAGAGTGAAAATAAAGTTTCCGTCAAGGCGAAACTTGTTGATTAATTTCACTCCAAGTCCTGTAGTGGGCAGATGAAACAGGAAATGAGTACCAGCAGAAGCAGCAGTAGCAGTGTACGGCAAGATTGCGAATGTGTGTTGTGCTGCGCAAAAAGTGAGCGGTTTGTGTGAAGTGTAAGCTTAGTGGAAACTATTCTACATCCGCCATCAGCACCCGGACAGCGGATTCTGCAACTGCATTTGAGTACAGCAGCAGGTAATGCACATACAGCAAATCGATCAAAGTTGACCGTAGCTGGCAGCACATCAATCATTAGCGTTGCGTTTTAAATGCTCCGTTGCGGTTAAGACACAACGCGTTTCGTACGCTGTAAAGGTGAGATGGCTTTGATTTATTGGCATTTCGTCGCCGATTCGTCGCTTGCGGTTGTGGCACAGCGTTTCGGTGTGATGATGATTTAATTATCTCCCTCCGCTAGTGCTCTATAATTACGGAACTCCATTGATCATGGTACTTGGGGTGCAGTTTTCCGACAGCGAGCTGACGCGTACTTTATGTTCTGCGTGTTCGTTTGGCAAAATGTCAGATCAATCAACTGCCATTGAAATGGTTGATGAAATGGTTGGTAATGTACAACATTTAGATACCAGGTGGATGATAAATGTGCTTGCAGTAACGTGATCCGACCACTGTAATCTTTAAATCTTGAACTGTGTTGTAAATAAAAAAAAGCTTTGTATGTGCTTACAAGCTTCTTACAAATGAGATGCTAGTATACAAAGGGCATGAGGGTAACTTCAAATATTGTCAATCGGTGCTTATCTTTCTGCTGCATGCCAAGTATCTTATCGTAAAATGACCTCGTCTTTTGAAACAATCAACGAAACAACCCCGATGCTCAAACAACCCAGATTATATGCCATCGAACGGTGAGCTGGTGAGCTAATGATAGTAAAGCTGTGCCCAAAAAAAGGCACAGCGGGTCAGATATAATTTCCAATTTTAACGTCTCCAGGTACATTTTCACTAATCTGGTAACAGGGGACACCAAACGTTGTCGTGCTTCAGAATCATTTGGAGCAGCTATTGGCACAGATCAATTCAAAAGGTTTTAGCAGATGACTCCTAGCACTGAAGTGAGCTAAACTTACATTTCTCCTTGTCGTTCAGATATGGTAACATTATCTGTCGTTCAACGATTTTGAACGTATCGTCACCATCGTTGCAAGTTGCGCATCTTTGTGGATAATGCAATTTTGAATTTCCAGCCACTAGTCTATACCATCTATTTCACGCCAAAAATTAATTGCGATTTGTGTTTTTTTACTTTAAGAACTAAACGAAACTAAGCCTCTTGTAATTCACGCGTTAGTTTACTTCATGTACTTACCCTAATATATACTGTTCTTGTTATAATTCTTAAGGACAAATTAGTGCATACATTGTACGTGTTAAAATGGTTACTTAAGTGATAGAAACACTTCTAACATCTAAAGACACGTGTCCTAAAGTCTTTTTAATAAAAATTATTAACGCTAACTGTCAATGGGTTGAATACCAGCTTAACTTCGATAAAAAAGTTCGTTATATCTGATGCAATAAGTGTCACAGATCAATTCTAAAGGTTTTAGCAGATGACTCCTAGCACTGAAGTGAGCTAATTTTACATTTCAGATATGGTAACATTATCTGTCGTTCAACGATTTTGAACGTTTCTTGTCTAGCTTCGCGATAACTGTCGCCATCGTTGCAAGTTGCGCATCTTTGTGGACAATGCAATTTTTAATTTCCAGCCACTAGTCTATACCATCTATTTCACGCCAAAAATTAATTGCGATTTGTGTTTTTTTACTTTAAGGACTAAACGAAATCAAGCCTCTTGTAATTCACGCGTTAGTTTACTTTATGTACTTACCCTAATATATACTGTTTTTGTTATAATTCTTAAGGACAAATTAGTGCATACATTGTAGGTGTTAAAAATTTATACTTAAGTGATAGAAACACTTCTAACATCTAAAGACACGTGTCTCAAAGCCTGTCAATGGGTTTTATACGAGCTTAACTGCGATAAAAAAGTTCGTTATATCTGATACACTAACTGTCACTTAATGCCCTTGTTTGATTTATTGCGTTTTGAAAGCATAAAAATCTATTTATCCTAGCCCAATCGATTCCAAACCGGTTTTTACTTAGTTGCGGACATAATGTATAATGCTTTAAAAAAATTGTTTGTTGTTCATAATCATAAAACAAGCACGAATGCAAACTGCAGGTTCATTCCAACCGAAACCCACCCAAACCCACAAACGTGACCGTATCTGGTTGGGACATTTTCCGAACCGAGCGATCACCACCACCTTCAACAGCCACCATTTGGGAATAGTGGAATATTTATACGTACCAGATGATGCCTCATTTTCATTCTGCACACAAAACACGTGCATGTTTACGCTCGCGACAAGCCACTACGCAATGTGCCGTTGTGTTGTGCCCGAAAGGGCAGTGTAAAAATGTCAATTAATTATGAGTTTTCCAAGAAGGTGGTGGTTCGAGTGTTTTATGCACACACAAATAAACAACACTGGCTCTGCAAACGATGGAACCTGCGTGGAACTATTAACCAGTTCAAAGCTGGTTGGAAAAAGGGCCGATTGTTTTCCATTCGGCAGGGTTTGATGGTTGTGCCACACACACACACACAGACGCACACACGCACACACCAAAGAAAAGCTGAATTAATTTACGATATTTCAACCGAATCATTGGTCCCGAAGCCATTTGTACGATTTACAGCGACAATAATTATATTGTCACACAAAGAAAAAGTCACATAAAACGTGGCCATTTTCTCGCTATAGGGGGAGAGCTATAAAATTTAAAGTCATCGGTAAATCAGCATCGCAATAAGCGCCCTTTCCGATAGCAAGATATAGTTGGTGAAATTCACCGAAAGTTTCTTCTTTGCCAAAGCATGACAGCGGAAGTAGCATGACAGCGGAACAGCTTTTGGTGAAAATTAAGATATAGTCATTATAAATCGTTCCGCCCCATCACCTCACGTTCACGGTGATCACGACAACAAACGGTCACGGTGGTGACTACTGACGGGGTGGTATTGTGGGAGGGAGTGCGGGATGCGGCCAACCCGTTTTCTAGGAAAATCGCAATCCAAACATCGCACACGGACACGGAGTTCGATGAGAGCGTTAATCACCGCGCATCACTTCCGTCCGGTGCACGAAGGTGCCGAGCGGGTTTCGGATTTAATTAGAACTGGATGTTTACCGAACCGGTTCGCTTGTTTGTCGTGGTACGAATCGTCCTGGTCTGCACCAGACAGCTTCGCTGAGGTTCTATCCTTCAAGGCTGCCCCGGGACGGGAATCTTCTTCGTTCGTTGGATGGACTGAGGTCGATTGAGTAGCTTGCGGGTGCACACACACATCGTACAGTTTTGTAGCGTCTACTTTGATGATTAATCTCGTATCCCTAACGCTTATCCAAAAAAAAACAAAAGTTGTTTACTGATAACTTATCGATACATGCTGTGTCATCCGGGTCAGGGAGAGTCACTCATATTCTGGTTTAATCGTAGTATGCAAACGTGAATATAAGAGTTTCTTTTTTGTAAATTAAAGTCGAAAGAGAGTTATGTCTTGCGTCCCAAACTCTGATCTATTCTGAATGAACCTGTTAGGTTAGAATAGAGTTAGATTTAGGATATCTTTTGAATATATGGAAGTACATGTAGTTAAACTTATTCATCAAATACTAATACAAAAATTGGTAGAATAATTATTTATTAATTGAGATATTTGTAATATAACTCTTCTCTTCTTAGTAAACATTCGATCTGTTAGTTGTAAATGAAAAATAAATCATGTTGTTAGTTAGCCCCAAATATGTATCGTTGAAACTAAAACTAATGTTCACTTATTTTGACCCGATCTTGCCGTATGAAAACCGGCTGTAATAGTGCAGAAATTCGATAAAACTTTTACTTTCAGTAAAACCTTTATTGAAGACCTTGACAACATGAAGATATCATTGCATTCTCCTCCAAGGACCAATGGACATCCAAAGGGCTCTCAGTGCAGCCTAAGGACATGCAGAGTGAGCGCAGAGATACTCAGTATATCTTTAACAACATAAATATAAATCCACATGCCTTAAATGTCTCTCAACTTCATCTCTGCTAATTGTCACGAAAAAACTTACTTGTCACTTAAAAGCTTTAAGTTTCGAAAATCCGCAATAGTACATTGCAACAATCTGGAGAATTCCTTAGGTTCATTATTTGTCATTCTGAAGAAAATATAAGCCTAAAATATGTTGATCCACAAATGAAAACTACTCAAGAAATTATTGTTTTAGATATTTCTTCCATGAATTTTAATTTACATTTTAAGTCTTATTCCGGCCAAATTCGGTTCTTGTCCTGCCTTGAATAAATGATCGTATTATGTCAGTAATTTCTTTTACTTTATTTAATAGTTTTATAATCTTGCCAGCAAATGTATTTGAACAGAACTTTAGTAAAAGGGAACAAAAGCTTTTTTCATGTTTTCAGAACATAACTCACACCTGACCAAATAATCTTGATATTCTAAGCTTGTTTGAATCGTGCATGTTATTGACCCGCCATTTCTAGTTTCCTTAATTGGATTGCATAATTGAGAAGGCTCGCATGAACGCATCGATTAGCATTCATAATGCACTTTTTTGCATTAAAAAAAAAACAATTAGCTAATGACAGGTGAGATGCATTTGATGATAAAATGTATTACCATGCTCTTTCCGGTAGTATGTAACTCTACCTGAACTCTATCTTATCGAGTTTAAAAATAAACATTACCATTTTCCATTAGCTTTAAACCACATCTCTTCCACAAGATGCAATTACAGTGCTCGGTGTACTTCCGACGTGTGTATGATAATATACGCAAGATTTATTTCTCTTCCCCGAAAGAAAAGCGCCATCGGCAGAGCTTTTGCAGCGTCTCACCTCCGTGAAACATAAACACCGTTAATCGTTTTTCCATTCCTTTTTGGGGCGAACATAATTCATTTAATCCTCTCCGTCTTATGCCACCCGGGCGAAGGAACCGTCCGGCGAAGGATCCGTCGGGCGCCGGTTACGATTTGCATGAGCATGATAATCCGGATGTTTTCATGGGTGGAATTTTCATCCCATTCGAATCGTTGGTGCTGGTACCGGCATTCACCAGTACGGCGGCATGATATTCTTTTCTCTTTAACATCTTCCCGAAACATTGTCTATTGTATCTTTTGTGCGGGCGAATGTTGCCGTTGTGTCACATTGCAGAGGAGACACACAGTGCGTAGGTATGGAAAGCGTCGTCACAGCTTTCTCGTCCAAAAAAAAAAGCACACAAATACGCACACATACGTACACATAAAAAAAGACCCTCGGGAGACGATGGCATCCCGGTGCAAAGATTAAGAAAGTTTATCGATAAATAAAACTTCTCCCGTCTGTCGTCTGGCCGCGTCGGGATAAACAGGTTCGCCCGGCGCTGTGCTCGTCTACCATCGTTGCCTTTTGGGTGCTTTTGTGTTTTAAGAGATCAAAATTTAAATACCGTAACTCCTCTCGAACGTTTCCCGGGCCGTGCATGGCCTCGGGGAAAACTGTGGCTAGCTGTATAGGATGTCGCACTGTACGTAGGAAGCTTTTTGATCCTGTTTTAAAGACTTAATTCTTTCTTGGAAGAAAGCAATCAACGCAACCTTAGTATCGTCCAATCAATTGTTTATGTATCGCTTACCCGGAAACTAGTGTTTCTAGATTTTTGTCGAATTTTCGCTTACCGAATGTATGCATTTTAAATATTTAAGTATTTGCTAAATGTTAATTAACTAAATGTTAAGCTTGAACAAACGAATTATGATTAACTACGTCATAAAAAAACAAGGAGTTAAATATGATATTTCACGCTACATTACGTATTTAAGTTTTTGTGACAAGTGGGTTTTAATATAATGCTAATGCGTTTGGATTTTTGGCAAAGTACCAATACGAACCGAGAATATTCAAAACCACAAAAACACTTAGCAATTTTGAGTAGCAACTCATAAAACATACGCTTCCTGCTAAAACAAATATACTTTAAGTGCTAAGTGTTTTTGTTTCTACTAGATTTTTATGATCACACCATGTATTAAATAGCTCTCCGTGATAGGTTGTTCGTGCAATGGAAATACTCACTCTAATTAGTTTCAGCGCAATGTTTAATGAAACTTTGAAACAAGGTTTAAAATGAAGTAACCCATCCCGTGTTAATACTTTCCGAGTTCTTTCCAATTTCTTGATCATACCTAGTGTCTTACATTCTTACGCTCAGAAAATGTTCGATCTTCCAAGCCGTGTGCTGGTTATCGCAAAACATAGAATCTTTCTATCTACGCTTCTTTTCCTTTTCGAAATGTAGAAGAATGCCTGTTGCATTCTTCCAACACTGTCGGGGGTTGTATTTGCTCATTAGTTAATTAAAGTTTTCCAGCTTCTAACATGAAACTAGATACAGCTTCACTACATTACAATGGATGGCGTTTTTCCTCGAAGGTAAGAAACTTTCGACATGTACTGAAAAAATATTGCACCAACATAGTTCCTTCACGAATGTGGCTTTGTTTCAGACACAGACACACACAACTCGACGCTTGGCTAATGTACGTGCGGTTCTGTGTGTGTGTGTGTGTATCAAATGTCAGCTAGTCCTGAGAAGCGATGTAAAGCGTTGCCAACTTTTCACAGAACAAGGTGTGTTAAATGCTTCATTATATGACGGTGCGTATGGCGAGTGCAACTGAACGCTTTTCCACCCCACAGTGAAGCAATTGTTCACAAATTGGAGCCAATCTACCCGTCATAAAAAACGGGCTAAACGGACAAACACGGGCCAACACTTGTCGAGGGTGCATTCGAATGGTAAATTAGTGTTGACCGTGGCGCGTCATGCGGAGACAGATCCTGGAGAGTGTGCGTGGAGAGAGTTGAAGCTGACTGGGAAATGGGATTGGTGCTTGTTTTGCTGTGTGTTTTGAGCCGTAAATTATGTACACAAGTCCAGCGCCAGCAGGATACTAACTTGAAAGACCCGCACCATCAGATGCCGGGCGTTCGTGTCCAGAGGACGCTAGAGGGAGCATTGAAAATGATTTAAAACGGTAATTAGACGCCATAATTTATGGTCATCGGATAAGGTCGTGACGTCGCGTCGACCTGTCAAAAGGTGAACCAGTGCCCGGAGATGATGTCGTCCCGGGAGAGCGTTCTTCCTGTGGCGTTGCTCGAGTCTGCCTAGACCGGTGATTGACTTCTTGGTGCGCTACCGGTAGGAAAGTGGTCGGGATCAGATCGGGCCGCAGTGTCCTTTGGGAAGTGAAATAGTTTATTTATCCCATTGTTCGATTATGTCACTTCCGACAGCTGACGACGTTGAGCAATGTTTATACTCCCGCGAGAGTGGATAATTACGAGGATCTTTCATTTCGCAAATGTCAAGCTCAGTTCTCGGGAATGGTTTGTAGTAGGGGAGATAGAAAAGAGAAGTTTAGCAGGACTGCATTACGAATTGCTAACAAAAGTAAACTGAAAAGAATAAAGAACTCGTGAAACTCTTCAGAATCAGGATATTTTTTTGCAGTCTAACACATTCATATATTTTTAGTTATAAAATGTGGAAATTATAGTTACTGCTTAAAATATGTAATATGGTTTATAAATATGTGTCTACGCTGCAAACAAAGTCATCCCATTGCGAGCGAAAACTCTCAAAAAATCCATCGTTCCGTTGAAACACTAAGCTAACCATCAATAAAAATGTCCCTAACACGAAACTCTTCCAACGAATCGCATCGATTCCATTTCTGCCGGTTGTTTCATTAGCTAGAAAAATATCATTATATTGATATCTAATTTTACATCACTTCCACTTCAAAGACAAATCCTCTCTCCAGTCAGCCGGGGTGCGATTTAACACGAAATTATCAAGAGGATGAGGAAACACAAACTCGAAGTAAAGGAAAAGTATCACAAACAAGCAACAACAAAAAAATGCTGGAAAAATATTCGTCTCGGTTGAATGAAAATCGCAAAGAAAATAGCCACAGGAAAAAGAGCTTGTCCCCGCATAACAAAACTGTCCGCCCCGGGGATGGTGGAGAATGGTGGTTTATATCTTCTTCCTACGATTGAAGATATCATCGATCCGGTTGTTCTTTTTCCGGACGTTTCGAGGCGGAAGTTGTGCCAGTTGTGCTCTCCGCCCTTTGCCATTGCTCGCGTTCCAGCCGCCAGCTCTATCTGACATGCCTGTCAACGCATCACACTTTGTCGCCAATTCATTCGATGCTCAGTTCCGACAAATTTTGTCCGCCAAATCGATTGCACGTTCATCGCTGGGAGAGCACAACGGAAAAAAGGGCATCACCGAACCAAGCTTAAGAAGCTGAGTCTCAAACAGTCGGAACAGTCGGGTTCGGGCGAAGGCGAAAAACAGAACGACCAGGAAAGAAAAAGCAGTGCCGTCTCCAGGGCGTCGGCTCAACTTTTTTATGTGTATGTACATTTGTCCCCCTACACGTCGTCATGCCGAGTGTCGCACCCATTTTCCGGCGTCTCATAGCATAGGCGAGTAGGCAAACAAATCTAGTATGGCAGAAGCGGGAAAAGAAATCGGACTGTCAAGCGAACGGAGCAGCACGGCACGATCGAATCGAGCAGCTAGCTGGCACTTGGCAGCCAACTTCGCAACGACTCGCGGCGAGCCGATGGTAATTGAGACGGAAGCGAACCGACTCGCTGGAACCCGTGAAACTGGCGATCACGGTCCGCGACCATCCAATCCACCGTTGACGGACAGCAACCGCGCCCGGTTTTGACATCAATCCATGATGAGACGACGCTTATGTGTGCAGTTTAAGGGGGTGATAAGGATGGAAGGTACCGGACACCGGCTGATACGTTGGTGTCCAGGAAAAATATGCCGTACCGTGTGGACCAGTCCAACGGTGGCAAACAACACTCAGCGCAAGGGAGTTGCCCGGTCGAGAAATCGAAGGCGACTGTGCAAATGTTTGTGTATGATAATAATTTTTGTCACATCATTTTGAAATTAATACCACCATCACCTATCCGGGCAGCACCCGGTTGCTTGTTTGAAGATTGCGAACAAGGTTGCTGTACGTGGAGCATCGAAAGCAGATTATGCTACACTCTTCCACACCGTTTTGCGTCGGCACGAGTGAGAACGGCACACTCATAACACAGCACGGGAGGAGTGATTTTCGTCCGGTGCGATTACTTAACTGTTTGCGTCACCACATGCTACAAGGATAATTAAGCCAAGCGAGGTAGCCAATGCGTCTGAAACCGGTCCACTTTGGACATTGATCGAACGGAGTCGGAACGGAGCGAAGCGTAATTAATATGTTCACAAAGGCAGACAACAGAGCAGGTGACAAGCTTAATAGGCTTCTTTTTTGTTGACTGCTTAACAAACATATTCTAAATGGTATAAATGAGCTTATGTACCAGTTGCTACTCGTTTTCCTTACTTTGCTGATAGTAGGGCGCCCTAGGATGCAATGTAAGAAAGTGTGCGAAATATATCGTACAGAAAAAGAACTAAGAAGTAACTGCATTATATTCAATTGATATTTTTATTTCTATACTCTAAATACCAAACAAGAAAGTTTGTTAGACGATTGGTGTTCAAATCGATGGAGGCGCCTGGTCATTGGTATAATGGGACTATACATGTCTTTATCATACATAGCTGTTATAGTTGTAGTTTAGTGTTTTATTTTACAAAAAAATAGTTTCTTATTAGTCTTTTGTTATTGCAAAAGATGCTTCAGGAACAAACGATTTCAAACAATTATATCAACGTTAACGGATTAATTTATGTATACAAGGACTTTGCTAGTAAAACCGCTC
>KZ061822.1:265881-281264 GCA_002091835.1 Anopheles maculatus
GCTCTTCCTCTGTCTGTCTCTGAATTGTACGATAGCCGAACTATCTCTGAACTGTCTTCACGGCAGGTCATCTCTGTTCCTTTATTTAAAAGCTCTGGATGGTGTTGTTGTGCTTACATTGCTTTGGTCTTATCTTAACTTTCTAATTTCTTGCAACATTCTGACCTATTTCTGATGTTCTAGATAGTTTGGTGTTTCCTCGCTCCATGTTGTCTTGCTTAAATTAAAAACTCTGTATCTGGAATACGTATCAAATTATTCTTTAAGGTCTATCTCAGGAGAGCATCTTGATTTCTTACACAAATATGGCAATAAACACACCAGAATGCAAAAAGAAAACTCATTACATTTTTTGACATGATAAGAAGTTAATATGCCTAATAGTTAATGGTTTAAATTTGGTTGTCATTTTGAGCGAATTACTTTTTTATCACTTGCTGAACAGTTTACACTGCCATACAATGCGTGGGAAAACTTTATTCCATGCCGGCGAGGTACAGCCTTATAATAGCTTCAAATAATTTAAATTGTATTACAAGTACTTTTTCCGCGCAATTTCTCCAATGACATTTCGTTCTGAGCTCGCTATAAATAGGGTTTCGGTACTAAGCTGCTCCAACAGGCGGGTCCAATTAATTGTTGTGTAATGAGATGATTTCTAATTTTATCTTGTTCCGCCGTACACTTCAGCAGACAACCTTTCCAGTTCCAACTACTCGACAACGCAGAGCTGGGCTCGGATGGGAAGGTTTCTTTGTCAATGATGCGCAATGAGTATAAAATAATACGCAACAAGAAGAAGCGAAAACACGTTATTGTGCATTCTGACAGGGAATGTCATTTAGCTTGCCACTGTTTCACGTGTTTTATTGTGCCTAGCCGTCGAAGTAGCAAAGATGCACCAGTGAATGTTTCGAGTGTTAGATTATTTAACATTTCGCAACTCTGCTTAAAGCTAGCTCTGCTCGTAGTGCCTCACACCATCGTCTCCGGTTCCCGGGCCGGCCGGATCGTAATGGTTGAGCGCGAAAATGTTTGTTAATTAATTTCAAATTGATTTTTGACAGTCATTAGCATTGGCGTGACATTCGCGTGACAATGCCGTGTAGAAGCAAACTCGGCGCACCCTTAAACATTGGGTCGTAAAGCATGCATCGGGTACTTGCGCGCGACCAAAGTTTTCTTGAGTTGGTGGGTCTCGTCAAGTTGGCCGTACAATCTTCAGTCTTCTGGTTGTCGGTTGTCGGATATCGGTGTTCGGTCGGAAAGCGTGACAAGCGTCATGAATATTTAATGAACTGAGTTGTGCACTCGGTGTACCCTTCCGGTCGCCGGCAGGATGGTTTGGGCCTGCTGCAGAAAATTGAAGATCGAAGAAGATTCGACTGGCAGTATTCCAAAATGGTGTTTCTATCCGGAACTTAATCTTCTCATGCAACAGCTGAAAGCGCGACCTGCTAAACAACTCCACCAACTTCCGGCACAAAGTAGGCAAAGATGTCGGAGCGCAATAGCGATAGGCTGTAATTAGATTAAACATTTTAATGATTGAATAGCAATCGATCGCTGTCGAGCGAGCGGGCCCGATGGTGTGAGAGATGTGTTAAGCCTGCCATACTGCCCGAATCAAGCCAGTGCGCCATTTTGGTTGTTGATTTATGATAAAATATGAAAAAAGTTTCTCAGCAAAACGGCGCTGATTATTGGATAAGGCACAGGCACGGTTGATAAATTAAGGCAGTGTCTCAATTTGGTCCAGCTGGGTTCCTCACCGATAACGCCAGGCTGTTTCGTGATGAGTTTTAAGAAATGAAGCTAAAATGATCGATCGAACCGTATGCGAAAGATACACTGAAAAAAAAAAGAAATTAACATCTCTTACAAAATATTGACAGAAAATGCAAACTAATCGAATTTATTGAAAGTGTTTTTCAAAAGTAAAGTCTTATCACGCTTCAAAGAAACGCTTGTAAAACGTAGCACGCACAGCAAAAAGGAATTTATTTCAAGTGATACAATGAGCATCACCAGCAATATTGAACCAGAAACTGTAGCTTGCTCAGCAGAATCTCAGTTCGTTGGCCTTTGCTTCGATGTCCATCAAATTTCCGGTTGATTAGCAGTGAGAAGAGCAGTGGCCACGGTATTCGAGTAGCCTAAGCAAAAGGATATTGAGGCTGCGAATGATACTGCCAATATCATCGATCTTTCATTCCTGTGGTTGTGGCACAGCGTTTCGGTGTGATGATGATTTAATTATCTTCCTCGGCTAGTGCTCTATAATTACGGAGCTCCATTGATCATGGTACTTGGGGTGCAGTTTTCCGACAGCGAGCTGACGCGTACTTTATGTTCTGCGTGTTCGTTTGGCAAAATGTCAGATCAATCAACTGCCATTGAAATGGTTGATGAAATGGTTGGTAATGTACAACATTTAGATACCAGGTGGATGATAAATGTGCTTGCAGTAACGTGACCCGAAGACTGTAATCTTTAAATCTTGAGCTGTGTTGTAAATAAAAAAAAAGCTTTGTATGTGCTTACAAGCTTCTTACAAATGAGATGCTAGTATACAAAGGGCACGAGGGTAACTTCAAATATATTGTCAATCGGTGCTTGTCTTTCTGCTGCATGCCAAGAATCTTATCGTAAAATGACCTCGTCTTTTGAAACAATCAACGAAACAACCCCGATGCTCAAACAACCCAGATTATATGCCATCGAACGGTGAGCTGGTGAGCTAATGATCGTGCATTACCCAAAAAAAGGCACAGCGGGTCAGATATAATTTCCAATTTTAACGTCTCCAGGTACATTTTCACTAATCTGGTAACAGGGGACACCAAACGTTGTCATGCTTCAGAATCATTTGAAGCAGCTATTGGCACAGATCAATTCTAAAGGTTTTAGCAGTGAGCTAATCTTACATTTCAGATATGGTAACATTATCTGTCATTCAACGATTTCTTGTCTAGCTTCGCGATAACTGTCGCCATCGTTGCAAGTTGCGCATCTTTGTGGATAATGCAATTTTGAATTTCCAGCCACTAGTCTATACCATCTATTTCACGCCAAAAATTAATTGCGATTTGTGTTTTTTTACTTTAAGAACTAAACGAAACTAAGCCTCTTGTAATTCACGCGTTAGTTTACTTCATGTACTTACCCTAATATATACTGTTCTTGTTATAATTCTTAAGGACAAATTAGTGCATACATTGTACGTGTTAAAATGGTTACTTAAGTGATAGAAACACTTCTAACATCTAAAGACACGTGTCCTAAAGTCTTTTTAATAAAAATTATTAACGCTAACTGTCAATGGGTTGAATACCAGCTTAACTTCGATAAAAAAGTTCGTTATATCTGATGCAATAAGTGTCACAGATCAATTCTAAAGGTTTTAGCAGATGACTCCTAGCACTGAAGTGAGCTAATTTTACATTTCAGATATGGTAACATTATCTGTCGTTCAACGATTTTGAACGTTTCTTGTCTAGCTTCGCGATAACTGTCGCCATCGTTGCAAGTTGCGCATCTTTGTGGACAATGCAATTTTTAATTTCCAGCCACTAGTCTATACCATCTATTTCACGCCAAAAATTAATTGCGATTTGTGTTTTTTTACTTTAAGGACTAAACGAAATCAAGCCTCTTGTAATTCACGCGTTAGTTTACTTTATGTACTTACCCTAATATATACTGTTTTTGTTATAATTCTTAAGGACAAATTAGTGCATACATTGTAGGTGTTAAAAATTTATACTTAAGTGATAGAAACACTTCTAACATCTAAAGACACGTGTCTCAAAGCCTGTCAATGGGTTTTATACGAGCTTAACTGCGATAAAAAAGTTCGTTATATCTGATACACTAACTGTCACTTAATGCCCTTGTTTGATTTATTGCGTTTTGAAAGCATAAAAATCTATTTATCCTAGCCCAATCGATTCCAAACCGGTTTTTACTTAGTTGCGGACATAATGTATAATGCTTTAAAAAAATTGTTTGTTGTTCATAATCATAAAACAAGCACGAATGCAAACTGCAGGTTCATTCCAACCGAAACCCACCCAAACCCACAAACGTGACCGTATCTGGTTGGGACATTTTCCGAACCGAGCGATCACCACCACCTTCAACAGCCACCATTTGGGAATAGTGGAATATTTATACGTACCAGATGATGCCTCATTTTCATTCTGCACACAAAACACGTGCATGTTTACGCTCGCGACAAGCCACTACGCAATGTGCCGTTGTGTTGTGCCCGAAAGGGCAGTGTAAAAATGTCAATTAATTATGAGTTTTCCAAGAAGGTGGTGGTTCGAGTGTTTTATGCACACACAAATAAACAACACTGGCTCTGCAAACGATGGAACCTGCGTGGAACTATTAACCAGTTCAAAGCTGGTTGGAAAAAGGGCCGATTGTTTTCCATTCGGCAGGGTTTGATGGTTGTGCCACACACACACACACACACAGACACACACACGCACACACCAAAGAAAAGCTGAATTAATTTACGATATTTCAACCGAATCATTGGTCCCGAAGCCATTTGTACGATTTACAGCGACAATAATTATATTGTCACACAAAGAAAAAGTCACATAAAACGTGGCCATTTTCTCGCTATAGGGGGAGAGCTATAAAATTTAAAGTCATCGGTAAATCAGCATCGCAATAAGCGCCCTTTCCGATAGCAAGATATAGTTGGTGAAATTCACCGAAAGTTTCTTCTTTGCCAAAGCATGACAGCGGAAGTAGCATGACAGCGGAACAGCTTTTGGTGAAAATTAAGATATAGTCATTATAAATCGTTCCGCCCCATCACCTCACGTTCACGGTGATCACGACAACAAACGGTCACGGTGGTGACTACTGACGGGGTGGTATTGTGGGAGGGAGTGCGGGATGCGGCCAACCCGTTTTCTAGGAAAATCGCAATCCAAACATCGCACACACGGACACAGAGTTCGATGAGAGCGTTAATCACCGCGCATCACTTCCGTCCGGTGCACGAAGGTGCCGAGCGGGTTTCGGATTTAATTAGAACTGGATGTTTACCGAACCGGTTCGCTTGTTTGTCGTGGTACGAATCGTCCTGGTCTGCACCAGACAGCTTCGCTGAGGTTCTATCCTTCAAGGCTGCCCCGGGACGGGAATCTTCTTCGTTCGTTGGATGGACTGAGGTCGATTGAGTAGCTTGCGGGTGCACACACACACACACACACACACACACACAGACGGGCTACCCGATCGCTACTGGATTGGCTTTATGTATACAAGTTTTCCTCTCCAATGGGATTCGATCTGTTTCGCTTTTTTTTTGCTGTTTTATATTTAATTTCGATTTCTTCTTGCTCTGTAGTTTTCTTGTGGACATTCTCTCCAGTTGCAAGAAGGCAACGCTTAAAAAAGGAGAGTTTTTTGATTGCGCAATCGGTTGTTGTAGCAAGAAAGTGTTTTCCATCAAACGTTTACCAACGCATAGCTACGTTTCATCTTGAAAGTAGGCCGAAGATTGCCCTTTCCTACACATGCACGCACGCACGCAAGTATTTAAAAAAGGCTCTCCATATCTCGGGTCAACCTTCGGACCTGTCTGCCGATTGTTTTGCTTTGCGTTCCTGAGATGCGTAAGTCTTGAGCAAATACACTTAAACCTAGTAGATCCAATGGGTCTCTCGCATCTATGTTGCTATCCGTTGTACAAGCGTCGATGCACACTGTATACACATCTCGTCGGAAGTGAAATAGGTTTTCGGATATGTTTGGAAGAGTTGTTATTTTTGATACGTGTACCGACGGTTTTTCCTAAACTGAAATAGAAAATATTCCTTTCAAACAAGGGATCCGTCCCTGCAGAATGTTTTGCTTTGAACCGTCCCTTGGGCAACATGCGAGACCGGGTCCCAAGTGGGCGCAAGAGCAAACGCTACAAACACACCGGGAAAGTGACCATCGATCCCGAATTCGATCGATGCTCGTCGTACCCTTGTCCAGTGGGCAACAACACTGCTGCTACTGTTGCTAACACTGTATTAATTTTCCTCCCTGCGTGACAACGGCGTTGATTGATTTGCTGACTGATTAGAACGGATTAATTAAGCTCGGGAGTTTTGTTTTTGCCTTCACTCTACTCCCGATCCTTTTACCGGGTGAGCTTCCGGGGTACGTCCCGAATACGAAACCTACGCAGGACATCTTCGTCAATTGACGCATGGGTAGGTTTGGCACATTGGTACCCCCTGTTTCGATACATCCTGTCGTCTGTCCCGTGCGGTTAATTGATCGGACCTCGCTTACGCTACAGGGCAGCGTTGGGGACGGGCGAGTGGATGTTCTAACCGGAAGGGTAACCGAGGTTATCCCACGCGTTGGTTTCGGTGGTTTTCCGCCACAGTGGTGTTTGTGTTACGCACCGAAGGGTGCCATGTGTGTGTGTGTAGGTTCTTTTTTTTGGAAATAGAATCGAAACTCATTTAATCCATCGATAGAGATCCCCCTGTATGCTGGTAGTGTATGTAATGAAAACACTTTGAAATCCAAACGAATAGGGTCGTAATGAATTGGTGTGAAACGTGCGGCTAAAAGGAATTGGTTTCGTGTTGCGCTAGAAATTAGTTTCAAGCCGGTAGAATGGTGGTTGTTTTTGTTTTGTGTTGAAAAATTGATTGATTATCGTACAGTTTTGTAGCGTCTACTTTGATGATTAATCTCGTATCCCTAACGCTTATCCAAAAAAAAACAAAAGTTGTTTACTGATAACTTATCGATACATGCTGTGTCATCCGGGTCAGGGAGAGTCACTCATATTCTGGTTTAATCGTAGTATGCAAACGTGAATATAAGAGTTTCTTTTTTGTAAATTAAAGTCGAAAGAGAGTTATGTCTTGCGTCCCAAACTCTGATCTATTCTGAATGAACCTGTTAGGTTAGAATAGAGTTAGATTTAGGATATCTTTTGAATATATGGAAGTACATGTAGTTAAACTTATTCATCAAATACTAATACAAAAATTGGTAGAATAATTATTTATTAATTGAGATATTTGTAATATAACTCTTCTCTTCTTAGTAAAACATTCGATCTGTTAGTTGTAAATGAAAAATAAATCATGTTGTTAGTTAGCCCCAAATATGTATCGTTGAAACTAAAACTAATGTTCACTTATTTTGACCCGATCTTGCCGTATGAAAACCGGCTGTAATAGTGCAGAAATTCGATAAAACTTTTACTTTCAGTAAAACCTTTATTGAAGACCTTGACAACATGAAGATATCATTGCATTCTCCTCCAAGGACCAATGGACATCCAAAGGGCTCTCAGTGCAGCCTAAGGACATGCAGAGTGAGCGCAGAGATACTCAGTATATCTTTAACAACATAAATATAAATCCACATGCCTTAAATGTCTCTCAACTTCATCTCTGCTAATTGTCACGAAAAAACTTACTTGTCACTTAAAAGCTTTAAGTTTCGAAAATCCGCAATAGTACATTGCAACAATCTGGAGAATTCCTTAGGTTCATTATTTGTCATTCTGAAGAAAATATAAGCCTAAAATATGTTGATCCACAAATGAAAACTACTCAAGAAATTATTGTTTTAGATATTTCTTCCATGAAGTTTAATTTACATTTTAAGTCTTATTCCGGCCAAATTCGGTTCTTGTCCTGACCTTGAATAAATGATCGTATTATGTCAGTAATTTCTTTTACATTATTTAATAGTTTTATAATCTTGCCAGCAAATGTATTTGAACAGAACTTTAGTAAAAGGGAACAAAAGCTTTTTTCATGTTTTCAGAACATAACTCACACCTGACCAAATACTCTTGATATTCTAAGCTTGTTTGAATCGTGCATGTTATTGACCCGCCATTTCTAGTTTCCTTAATTGGATTGCATAATTGAGAAGGCTCGCATGAACGCATCGATTAGCATTCATAATGCACTTTTTTGCATTAAAAAAAAAACAATTAGCTAATGACAGGTGAGATGCATTTGATGATAAAATGTATTACCATGCTCTTTCCGGTAGTATGTAACTCTACCTGAACTCTATCTTATCGAGTTTAAAAATAAACATTACCATTTTCCATTAGCTTTAAACCACATCTCTTCCACAAGATGCAATTACAGTGCTCGGTGTACTTCCGACGTGTGTATGATAATATACGCAAGATTTATTTCTCTTCCCCGAAAGAAAAGCGCCATCGGCAGAGCTTTTGCAGCGTCTCACCTCCGTGAAACATAAACACCGTTAATCGTTTTTCCATTCCTTTTTGGGGCGAACATAATTCATTTAATCCTCTCCGTCTTATGCCACCCGGGCGAAGGAACCGTCCGGCGAAGGATCCGTCGGGCGCCGGTTACGATTTGCATGAGCATGATAAACCGGATGTTTTCATGGGTGGAATTTTCATCCCATTCGAATCGTTGGTGCTGGTACCGGCATTCACCAGTACGGCGGCATGATATTCTTTTCTCTTTAACATCTTCCCGAAACATTGTCTATTGTATCTTTTGTGCGGGCGAATGTTGCCGTTGTGTCACATTGCAGAGGAGACACACAGTGCGTAGGTATGGAAAGCGTCGTCACAGCTTTCTCGTCCAAAAAAAAAGCACACAAATACGCACACATACGTACACATAAAAAAAGACCCTCGGGAGACGATGGCATCCCGGTGCAAAGATTAAGAAAGTTTATCGATAAATAAAACTTCTCCCGTCTGTCGTCTGGCCGCGTCGGGATAAACAGGTTCGCCCGGCGCTGTGCTCGTCTACCATCGTTGCCTTTTGGGTGCTTTTGTGTTTTAAGAGATCAAAATTTAAATACCGTAACTCCTCTCGAACGTTTCCCGGGCCGTGCATGGCCTCGGGGAAAACTGTGGCTAGCTGTATAGGATGTCGCACTGTACGTAGGAAGCTTTTTGATCCTGTTTTAAAGACTTAATTCTTTCTTGGAAGAAAGCAATCAACGCAACCTTAGTATCGTCCAATCAATTGTTTATGTATCGCTTACCCGGAAACTAGTGTTTCTAGATTTTTGTCGAATTTTCGCTTACCGAATGTATGCATTTTAAATATTTAAGTATTTGCTAAATGTTAATTAACTAAATGTTAAGCTTGAACAAACGAATTATGATTAACTACGTCATAAAAAAACAAGGAGTTAAATATGATATTTCACGCTACATTACGTATTTAAGTTTTTGTGACAAGTGGGTTTTAATATAATGCTAATGCGTTTGGATTTTTGGCAAAGTACCAATACGAACCGAGAATATTCAAAACCACAAAAACACTTAGCAATTTTGAGTAGCAACTCATAAAACATACGCTTCCTGCTAAAACAAATATACTTTAAGTGCTAAGTGTTTTTGTTTCTACTAGATTTTTATGATCACACCATGTATTAAATAGCTCTCCGTGATAGGTTGTTCGTGCAATGGAAATACTCACTCTAATTAGTTTCAGCGCAATGTTTAATGAAACTTTGAAACAAGGTTTAAAATGAAGTAACCCATCCCGTGTTAATACTTTCCGAGTTCTTTCCAATTTCTTGATCATACCTAGTGTCTTACATTCTTACGCTCAGAAAATGTTCGATCTTCCAAGCCGTGTGCTGGTTATCGCAAAACATAGAATCTTTCTATCTACGCTTCTTTTCCTTTTCGAAATGTAGAAGAATGCCTGTTGCATTCTTCCAACACTGTCGGGGGTTGTATTTGCTCATTAGTTAATTAAAGTTTTCCAGCTTCTAACATGAAACTAGATACAGCTTCACTACATTACAATGGATGGCGTTTTTCCTCGAAGGTAAGAAACTTTCGACATGTACTGAAAAAATATTGCACCAACATAGTTCCTTCACGAATGTGGCTTTGTTTCAGACACAGACACACACAACTCGACGCTTGGCTAATGTACGTGCGGTTCTGTGTGTGTGTGTGTGTATCAAATGTCAGCTAGTCCTGAGAAGCGATGTAAAGCGTTGCCAACTTTTCACAGAACAAGGTGTGTTAAATGCTTCATTATATGACGGTGCGTATGGCGAGTGCAACTGAACGCTTTTCCACCCCACAGTGAAGCAATTGTTCACAAATTGGAGCCAATCTACCCGTCATAAAAAACGGGCTAAACGGACAAACACGGGCCAACACTTGTCGAGGGTGCATTCGAATGGTAAATTAGTGTTGACCGTGGCGCGTCATGCGGAGACAGATCCTGGAGAGTGTGCGTGGAGAGAGTTGAAGCTGACTGGGAAATGGGATTGGTGCTTGTTTTGCTGTGTGTTTTGAGCCGTAAATTATGTACACAAGTCCAGCGCCAGCAGGATACTAACTTGAAAGACCCGCACCATCAGATGCCGGGCGTTCGTGTCCAGAGGACGCTAGAGGGAGCATTGAAAATGATTTAAAACGGTAATTAGACGCCATAATTTATGGTCATCGGATAAGGTCGTGACGTCGCGTCGACCTGTCAAAAGGTGAACCAGTGCCCGGAGATGATGTCGTCCCGGGAGAGCGTTCTTCCTGTGGCGTTGCTCGAGTCTGCCTAGACCGGTGATTGACTTCTTGGTGCGCTACCGGTAGGAAAGTGGTCGGGATCAGATCGGGCCGCAGTGTCCTTTGGGAAGTGAAATAGTTTATTTATCCCATTGTTCGATTATGTCACTTCCGACAGCTGACGACGTTGAGCAATGTTTATACTCCCGCGAGAGTGGATAATTACGAGGATCTTTCATTTCGCAAATGTCAAGCTCAGTTCTCGGGAATGGTTTGTAGTAGGGGAGATAGAAAAGAGAAGTTTAGCAGGACTGCATTACGAATTGCTAACAAAAGTAAACTGAAAAGAATAAAGAACTCGTGAAACTCTTCAGAATCAGGATATTTTTTTGCAGTCTAACACATTCATATATTTTTAGTTATAAAATGTGGAAATTATAGTTACTGCTTAAAATATGTAATATGGTTTATAAATATGTGTCTACGCTGCAAACAAAGTCATCCCATTGCGAGCGAAAACTCTCAAAAAATCCATCGTTCCGTTGAAACACTAAGCTAACCATCAATAAAAATGTCCCTAACACGAAACTCTTCCAACGAATCGCATCGATTCCATTTCTGCCGGTTGTTTCATTAGCTAGAAAAATATCATTATATTGATATCTAATTTTACATCACTTCCACTTCAAAGACAAATCCTCTCTCCAGTCAGCCGGGGTGCGATTTAACACGAAATTATCAAGAGGATGAGGAAACACAAACTCGAAGTAAAGGAAAAGTATCACAAACAAGCAACAACAAAAAAATGCTGGAAAAATATTCGTCTCGGTTGAATGAAAATCGCAAAGAAAATAGCCACAGGAAAAAGAGCTTGTCCCCGCATAACAAAACTGTCCGCCCCGGGGATGGTGGAGAATGGTGGTTTATATCTTCTTCCTACGATTGAAGATATCATCGATCCGGTTGTTCTTTTTCCGGACGTTTCGAGGCGGAAGTTGTGCCAGTTGTGCTCTCCGCCCTTTGCCATTGCTCGCGTTCCAGCCGCCAGCTCTATCTGACATGCCTGTCAACGCATCACACTTTGTCGCCAATTCATTCGATGCTCAGTTCCGACAAATTTTGTCCGCCAAATCGATTGCACGTTCATCGCTGGGAGAGCACAACGGAAAAAAGGGCATCACCGAACCAAGCTTAAGAAGCTGAGTCTCAAACAGTCGGAACAGTCGGGTTCGGGCGAAGGCGAAAAACAGAACGACCAGGAAAGAAAAAGCAGTGCCGTCTCCAGGGCGTCGGCTCAACTTTTTTATGTGTATGTACATTTGTCCCCCTACACGTCGTCATGCCGAGTGTCGCACCCATTTTCCGGCGTCTCATAGCATAGGCGAGTAGGCAAACAAATCTAGTATGGCAGAAGCGGGAAAAGAAATCGGACTGTCAAGCGAACGGAGCAGCACGGCACGATCGAATCGAGCAGCTAGCTGGCACTTGGCAGCCAACTTCGCAACGACTCGCGGCGAGCCGATGGTAATTGAGACGGAAGCGAACCGACTCGCTGGAACCCGTGAAACTGGCGATCACGGTCCGCGACCATCCAATCCACCGTTGACGGACAGCAACCGCGCCCGGTTTTGACATCAATCCATGATGAGACGACGCTTATGTGTGCAGTTTAAGGGGGTGATAAGGATGGAAGGTACCGGACACTGGCTGATACGTTGGTGTCCAGGAAAAATTTAAGGCAGTGTCTCAATTTGGTCCAGCTGGGTTCCTCACCGATAACGCCAGGCTGTTTCGTGATGAGTTTTAAGAAATGAAGCTAAAATGATCGATCGAACCGTATGCGAAAGATACACTGAAAAAAAAAGAAATTAACATCTCTTACAAAATATTGACAGAAAATTAAGGCAGTGTCTCAATTTGGTCCAGCTGGGTTCCTCACCGATAACGCCAGGCTGTTTCGTGATGAGTTTTAAGAAATGAAGCTAAAATGATCGATCGAACCGTATGCGAAAGATACACTGAAAAAAAAAGAAATTAACATCTCTTACAAAATATTGACAGAAAATGCAAACTAATCGAATTTATTGAAAGTGTTTTTCAAAAGTAAAGTCTTATCACGCTTCAAAGAAACGCTTGTAAAACGTAGCACGCACAGCAAAAAGGAATTTATTTCAAGTGATACAATGAGCATCACCAGCAATATTGAACCAGAAACTGTAGCTTGCTCAGCAGAATCTCAGTTCGTTGGCCTTTGCTTCGATGTCCATCAAATTTCCGGTTGATTAGCAGTGAGAAGAGCAGTGGCCACGGTATTCGAGTAGCCTAAGCAAAAGGATATTGAGGCTGCGAATGATACTGCCAATATCATCGATCTTTCATTCCTGCTTATTGCTTCCTTCAATGGCCGGTCGGTTGCCGTCGCCAACCGACTACCGAGAAGACATTTGCGATAAATTTATGTTTCCCACCGGCTAATGTCCCTTTGGTGAGCGGGAGTGGGCCGGCAGTGTGGATAATGTTTGGATAGAATTATATATTGATTGAATAAATTGGCTAATACGCTCTACGCTTCTCGGTCGTATTTCAGAACACTACAATGGTCATGCGAAGCAAATGGCAAGCGGATAACGTTTGTACTACGAACCGGAGCAAGAAAACAGCGCAACCAGTTGTAGCAAAAAAAAAAAGGTGGTTTCATTTCAAATTTGTAGTGCCACTCGTTCAACAACATTGCACCTCGCGAGTGTAGAATTTATTTCGCTCTTTTTTCTTCCGCGAGCGAGCTGTCTCAGCAGCAAACAATAACCAACATCGATGAACGTGGTCTCAGAATTGTAACCGAACAGTACGAACACATCGGATAATGGAGGGGAATTATCGATTAGCCAGTAACGTTGTAAATCACGAATCAAACCGTACTGATGCATATGGTGTGCGAAATGGTTAGATCGCGCGCTAAAGAAGTATTGGCCAGGCGAGTGATAAAATTACACGTTATTACCCCGGCAACATTTCCATTACAAGAACCATCCCTTCTGGATGCGGTAGATTCTTTGTGTCTGTCGCTGTATGTTTAGCACCCCGTTTTTTTTTTTTTTGGATGTTGTTTGCTAGACCATGCTAGACACCAATGGTTAGAGCGTTCTTTTGATGGGAAAACTTTACCAAATCTTTTCTGCTACCCTTTTGCAGTAAGGAAGAAACAAGATGCCCTCTATGAATAACTCGGAGAGTCAGAGTTTGCAGTTAAAGGTTTGTGATTTTTGGCATCTTTCTCTTAACTTTAATGCACACACACACAGATACAAATGCCACCCTATGTTTGCTTGCAATTTTCGCCAAAAAGCAATGGTAGAGTTGAACCAAAAAGCTTGCTACTTTTTGCTGTTTCAAGAAAGAACACTGAAGACATGAAACACACAGAAGAAGGATACCCGTTCGACATTGTCTGTTAAGTATGAAAATTGATTCAACCTAATTTGATTTTCACTCGATCTCGATTTCGTCGTTAGGTTGAGTGTAGACACACACACACACACCATTGTGTTCTGTTAATTGGTAGTGTCATTTAATCGGGGTCGTGAAATCACATCCTTTTCTCATCGTTTTTTTTTTGTGAAACAAGTTAAAAGGTGTTATTTTTTATAAAACAAAAGTTTTTTGAAAAACTTTCTCCAAAAATCTTTAAAAATCAATAAAACTGCAGTGAAAGAGAGATAGTGTAGTCGTTGTTCCAGATTTGTTGTTTTCCTGCTGTGCATTGAGGTAGAGTTTACTCCAAACATCAGTAAATTGTAGCAAACACCAGAAAAAAAAAACAGGAAAATAGTAGATCATGCCAAGTTTCAACAGGATGCGTCTCACTCCCTGTAGTGTAGTCTCCCGATGGTACGAGCAGCTTATCGAAATTCATATTTCACTTCCAATTTATAGCGACTGCGACACCCATCCCGAGCACACCGCACAGCCTCCAACGTCACGTCTACTATTTCGATTATAAACGACTCCGGAAACAGTCGCAAATATCGGATGAATGGTAACGCTTGTAAACTTTTGTCTGCGTGTACAGGCATTTGTCCGTGCCCGCTACACTGGCACACTCATGCATAGATAATCAGGCCAGAGCGCTAGTCGCTGGAGCACGATCGGTTCCGGCACGGTCATGATGTACGCGGGACCCGCCGATCCAACTTATTATTTGCCCACGATTCGTCAATCTGGCCCCACTGAGCCGTGAATCCGTTCGGAGACACCCGGAATCGGGTAAAATCGGGCCCTGTCACTGTGCATTGCGTTCGCAATCAATAATCGAGCTATTATTAATGGTGGGTCATACATTTTTTCTTCGCTTCTCGCAACCCCACCCCAACCAAGCGAACGATTCGTCGCTCCATGGCCTCAAATATCCGGACAGATTTTAGCCAATATCCTTCACATGCGACCAGCCAGCGGTGTGGTTGGGATCTTCTCGGAAATCGAGGAAATTCGGAATTATTGGATGAAGGCCTGGAATCGATAACGGTCCCGGGGCCGGAACACGTTGCTCGAGACATGTCAACGGCTCACTGTGTTGTGCTGGACGTTCGTCAATTGACACCTGGGATCATCGCTTTGGTGCCATCAGTCGACGGGCTAAAGTTTCGAGCAGTGGTACCATCGCCGTCTGCTGTGCGCGAATGTCCTTGGCTGCAACATGCGATGGTACTTGCCCGAGAAAACCCCATCGTTGGCAATACTTTGGGTTTCTCCGATACACGCATCGTGTCATACATATTTATGGCCAGTCGTTGTCAGATCATTTCAAAATCTCATCCCATCGTTTGGATTTCTCGATTCCTTACCGATGCTGGTGGAGTGCAGTGCT
>KZ061822.1:284273-307384 GCA_002091835.1 Anopheles maculatus
TGTTCCAGATTTGTTGTTTTCCTGCTGTGCATTGAGGTAGAGTTTACTCCAAACATCAGTAAATTGTAGCAAACACCAGGAAAAAAACAGGAAAATAGTAGATCATGCCAAGTTTCAACAGGATGCGTCTCACTCCCTGTAGTGTAGTCTCCCGATGGTACGAGCAGCTTATCGAAATTCATATTTCACTTCCAATTTATAGCGACTGCGACACCCATCCCGAGCACACCGCACAGCCTCCAACGTCACGTCTACTATTTCGATTATAAACGACTCCGGAAACAGTCGCAAATATCGGATGAATGGTAACGCTTGTAAACTTTTGTCTGCGTGTACAGGCATTTGTCCGTGCCCGCTACACTGGCACACTCATGCATAGATAATCAGGCCAGAGCGCTAGTCGCTGGAGCACGATCGGTTCCGGCACGGTCATGATGTACGCGGGACCCGCCGATCCAACTTATTATTTGCCCACGATTCGTCAATCTGGCCCCACTGAGCCGTGAATCCGTTCGGAGACACCCGGAATCGGGTAAAATCGGGCCCTGTCACTGTGCATTGCGTTCGCAATCAATAATCGAGCTATTATTAATGGTGGGTCATACATTTTTTCTTCGCTTCTCGCAACCCCACCCCAACCAAGCGAACGATTCGTCGCCCCATGGCCTCAAATATCCGGACAGATTTTAGCCAATATCCTTCACATGCGACCAGCCAGCGGTGTGGTTGGGATCTTCTCGGAAATCGAGGAAATTCGGAATTATTGGATGAAGGCCTGGAATCGATAACGGTCCCGGGGCCGGAACACGTTGCTCGAGACATGTCAACGGCTCACTGTGTTGTGCTGGACGTTCGTCAATTGACACCTGGGATCATCGCTTTGGTGCCATCAGTCGACGGGCTAAAGTTTCGAGCAGTGGTACCATCGCCGTCTGCTGTGCGCGAATGTCCTTGGCTGCAACATGCGATGGTACTTGCCCGAGAAAACCCCATCGTTGGCAATACTTTGGGTTTCTCCGATACACGCATCGTGTCATACATATTTATGGCCAGTCGTTGTCAGATCATTTCAAAATCTCATCCCATCGTTTGGATTTATCGATTCCTTACCGATGCTGGTGGAGTGCAGGGCTGGCTGTTCGAAAGTAAATGTGTATGGGAGAGGATATTTTTGTTACACATTTTTTGTTGCTGCTGAGTGTGCCACTGTTACGGCTGCTATATGCACGTGGATGTGGTAAGGATACAGCGATGCTTTCCACTCGGAACCGGTCATTGTTTATGGAAATGTTATGGTTATTGGAATGTCCTAAGTAAATTGCCTGGAGTGGTCGTACTACTTACGTACAACAGTTTTTGTACCTTGCGTTTATCAGAGAGTCTTTCAGAGAGAGACACAGAAAGAAAGAGAGGGAGAGAAAGAGAAAGATGGAAAAAAAATGAGATGAAGGAAACAATCTAAGGGAAAAATGTGTCAGAAAGCAAATATCTATGGAGTGCAGGACACCAAGTGAAAATGGAAAAACATCAAAATGAAATGATTTATGGTTGAGTATGCCAGTAGCATGATCAAGTTTTATTGCAAATTGTACTGCTTCCAGATTTATGATACTAAAAGTCGATTTCAGAGCAAGCCAATGTATTTCACGAACACTTTTTTGTGATTAAGGCAATTATATGCACTCAGAATTGCCAATCCATACAACATCTGTTTTGATGTTATTGTAGTGTTTTTATATTTTTTGAGTTAATAATGTAATGGATATCAGTAGAAGATGAAAGCTCGCATTTTATTATCTATCCACCATGAGCTTTTGGTTCGTTTTTCTCAACTTGAGATTATGACTATTGAGGTCAAACATACAAACCACAAAGTAACGTATTCTAATCCACGCTGAACATGTTGTTTAGTTTAACGATATGCAATATTCAGTTGCACAAATCAATCAATCCTGAACACTGATGATAGAAGCAGATGCGCATAAAACAAGCTTTAAGATTTAAAGTACCAACATCAACCAACTTATTTTATGCTTGAGAAACGTTCCACGAGACATGTTGCGAAATCAATTTTATGTAAATACTGTATCACTGCTAATCGACTCTGACTGGGATAATTGCCATATGTGAATTTTAAATACCATCCATGAACGTGATTCCCAAACCACATACCTGGATGTAGAGGCAAGCCTCATCCAAATCCAGAGTCACACGGTTCCCTAATTCCCTAATGACTTCGGTTGATTTGTAATGCCGGGGATCACGCTAGGCAGCACTGTGAGCACAAATTATGCTGAGCTATATCTATGGCCGGTGCTCGGTAAGCAGACATAGTAGCAGCAGCTGTGATGAGATTACATGTAATCGCCTTGTAAGCTGACGGGGACACACCCCCATCTTCCGAGGTCTCGACCACCACGCACCAGAGGAACCATCCAGCCGTAGAACCAAAAACGGCGCTGCCGGTTGGCTGAATGTGATAGTATCGTCAATGTCAAGTGCATGATATTCGAGAGCGTGGCAAGTTAAAAACATTGGCTCGAGCGATATGGTATGATAAGCGTTGCTGACGAGCGTAGCCCGCCGTGTCGGATACGTACTATTGTGTCTATCTATTTCAGCAAAGTAATAGAACCGTACGCTCACTTGGCTGCTGCATCATGGGCGGAATTTGCACACACACTCGTGTGCAACGCCGTACAATACCATTCGTAAAATATCGTTCTACATTTGAATAAAGGCACAGCTCAGACACACGTACGTACGCTTCCTTTCAGCAGCAGCAGCTTCCTTTGTCCAGCGTAAACCTTATCCAGGATTTCGTGAAGTCGCCGACTTGGTAGACACAAGCCGGGCGGAACGGGGAATGACGGACGCCGATCGCCGTGCGCATTAACTGATGCAAGCCCGGCGACACTTTCGTTCCGATTGCCGAGCAATTGCTAGAACGTAATGCATTTGTTTTGCATCTCATCGCAAGGATGCATTTCATAATGTGTTTCGCCTGTTTCCATTTGTTTTCTCACTTAGCTTGTTTCTTCTTCTTGCGCAACAAAACTGTGGAGAATAAAACAACTTCAACCGCACACGACAGACAAAAACTCGCCCGTGGAAACCGGAGCTGCTAGAGAGATGCAGTTTGTAACTTTTAAATGAAATAACTTATCATTCTGCAATGTTTTCGTTTCGCCTTGCTCCGTTGCTGATTTTTCAACCTGACTCAGCGTACATTTTTGGTGGCAGAGTGAGCGAAATAGTTCTGCTGGAAGGTAAAATAGGTTTTCCCCCCCCCCCCCCCTTTTTGTTGCTGAGTAGTGCAAAAATACGATGAGAAAGTTTTCGCTAAGGGTTTTATAACAGGTAGCTGCTATTTGTTCGGCATTTTCCGCTTTACGGGAAAAGTACTACTCCGTTCATTGCATTTTATTTATGCAACCCGAAAATGTATCTCGTGAATGTGGGAGAACCACACAACGGGTGGGTTTTGGTTTTTCTTCGTGGACACGGAAATTCGGTTGTGTCGGTCGATGTTTCAATCCACACAGGGGCCAGAAATGTTACAATAGAAACAGACGCTTGTTAAATTGGAAACATTCTGACCGATATATCTTTGCAATGCATATATTTACATAACAGCATAGATAAAGTATTAATAAAATTTATATTTATCACTTTTTCTCATATAAATGTAAGACTAAAAGAACTTTTTATGAAGCTTTATATAAAAAATAAAAAATCACACAAAATAGAATCCACAACAGGACACCGAATGCAACTCAATTTGCACATACGGAAATGCAACTTCTGATGTGTGGCAAAAGATGTTCACCGACCCAGAAAAACCACCTGTCAGTATGTGTATGTGTAGTTGCTGCTGTATTTTTATCATTTTTATTTTCCAAATATGCTTTGGTATTTCGTTTTTACCTTTTTTGTTTGTTTGTTCTCTTTTATCCACTCCCATGGTTGGTTGTGCCAGTGTTGACACAGCATGGGGCCGTTCACCATTTTACGGTGAACACCCAAAAACCAGAAAGGTGTAAAAGCTGTGACACTTTTTACACTTTCCACTTTGAGTGCAAGCCACAGCTGCTAGTGATTCGGTAAAATTCTGATTTTCATTTCGAACAAGATGCTCTTTGATAGTGGTACACTTCGTTTGCATGCGAATTGGTGGCCTTGTTCATGGCCACCGTACTGGTAGTTTAGTGTTCGGGTTGGTGGCTCAAATTTTGTAGAAAATGTCTTGTTTGTTCTATTTGCAAATGGGGAAAGCTTTCATCAGAATGAACTTTTGAGCCTCATATTACGGATTGGTCGTACCTGTTATCATGGAAATTCGAATATCTAGTTCAAATTTGTTGGGCCAATCCGTATTGGAATGAAAAGGTAAAAAGTGAATATAAAGGTCGTTCACTTTATAGTTGGTTCGCTCAAAATGACTATGACGGGTTTTGAGAATTTTAAAATCATTTTCAACAAAGATAAATCGAATTTTATTGAGTATCATTTCACAGTATTTAAATAATTGCCTGTTCTAGTAAGCTATACGATTCTTCTTCCTTCTTTGAATGAAAAATATTTATAACGATATAGTTTTGCGTTTCGTGAAAGAAACCCCATTTCAATTCTAAAGCTCAATGCGTTAAAACACTTAAGCTTTTATGTTGCAACAACTCGTCCCATCGCAACACGATTCGTAAGTTTCATCTGGCGGTGATTTTTTTTCTCTTGAACCATTGAACCACTGATTGAGCAAGTTTGTTACACAACCGAGCGTGTTCTAGAACTGACGGAAGATTTTTGTTTCACCTCTCACTGCTTTGGTCGAACGGCTCACCGAACAAAACACATCGATAATCCTTTACCGACACTTTTCCCTGCGGTTGTGGAAAATATTGCTACAAAAAAAAAAACAACTACACAAGCCCTGCCTGCGGAAAACCAGAAGCCAAACAAGCTAACTTCGGATGGTTCGGGTGGCTGGGCGCCATAACCTTTGCAAAAGTTATCTCTATAGTGAAAAGAATGAAGGCTGATCCACAATTGTGGGCCGTTGGTCACGGATTGACGAGGTTTTGCGATTGAATGTGGCAAAGTTTTGCTCCCATTTAACGTGGTAGCTGTTCTGATTGTATTGCACTGTGTGCGGTGTGGTATTGAGTACGGATTTATCTGCAGTATTTTAAGTGGAAAGTGGATGAGAGTTGGCACAGAAAATGTGCCGAGTGTCATTGATTAGCGGGCTACATAGTTGGGTATTGTTTTACAGTTATCGTAAAATGTAATTAGGTCATCATTTTTAACAGAGCCACGAATCGGTTTTCCTATGCCGACTGAGGTGCATTTTAAAAGGATTGAATTGTTTAATTAATTGCTGCAAATGGGCATGACAAAAATATTTTAAACAAATTGAAGCAAAATACGAGATACTACAAACGATACTAGAGTTATTTTTTATGCATTTTCTTATAATAGTAAGTATTACCAGAATTGCAATTTTTATGTTATAACATATAAAATAACCGAGCGACATTTATTTGATAGTTTTTCGGATGAATAACCAATTTTGGAACGTGTACAGATGTGAAAAACGAATGTGAAAATGGCCAGATAGTCTAGATGTTGTAAATCTAAGTTCACCTAACAAATAAGGATAGTCAATAGTGTCCTGAAGTAGTCCTGCTATAAATGTGGTTTGCTCCAAATAACCACCGATGCTCTAAAGTCAAGATGCCTATCAGTAGTCAACGACCACCAGAACCAGAGGACCAGAAGGATCAATCTATCCTAGCTTGCACATAGTGATACCGTGTAAAATTTATTTGAATAGCTTCAAATCTGTTTATCCTCTCATTTATCTCTCAAGATATCACACAGCTGAGCAGTACTCAAGTAACGATCTGACAAAGATTTTTAAAATATCAAATAAAACACATAAGTCGCACGTTTGTGTAGTTCTTGAAACGCATATACCGTTTTTATAATAGTATTCGTGCAAATTCTGGAGAAGCGCAAGCGTTGAAGCTTGTCAGAAGACAGCGTGCCCTAAAGGTATGGTATACAACAAAAGGAGCTAGGATGAACGAGAAATAAAAAGCAGTAGAAAATTTAACACAACGTACAAAAGTTTGTACAACGAAAGCTTCGATAAACAGTCCGCTTTAAATCATCTCAAAAGTACCAGCCGCGCCTTTAAGTAGTTGTAGCTGAAAATTGAAAGTCCACGTAACAAGCCTTTATTTTGTCCATAGTTATCATGAATTATTTAAATAAAATGTACACGAAATTTAGTATGCTCATCAAAGGTTCATCTAAAAGAGTGGCCTATCACACTACCAATCACCCAGTTACCACAATGAGCCTACAGTTGCAAGCAGAACTGTTGGGCTCTACTTTTTGCTAAGATTTATGTATGTACTTTTCCCCAGGTCGGAAAAGAGATATCGTTGGACTGTTGGCATGCCTATCTGTACTGAAGCTTGCAGGTTTCGGGCCGACTAATAATGATCAGATAACGAAACCAAAAAACTTTCCACAAATCTGATGACAACCACAGCCTCTTATGTCTTTGGCCTGGTGTTACCCAAACATGACCTGCCTCACAAACGATATGCATTCGGACTCTACGATTGTGTGTGCGAGTGTGTGTGTATGTGTGTGCTCAGCTTCCGACAGGTATCACCGGGCGTTTGTGGTTTTGCTTTCATGACAAGACGCACGCATCTCGCCAGAGCGGCAGAGCGAGAGCGAATGATCGTAACAAAAGTTTTTTAATTAAAATTCCTGCTTTCGTTCATTACCCATTCAGTCGCCAGGCTCGTCCTTCGGCAGACTAAAGGTTCGTCGGTCGATCGTTTGGGTGACATACACAAACATACACACACACACACACACATTCGTGGAACCACTCGAGCGGGTTTCTTTTCCGGGCTCGTTCGGTAGGACCTCTTCCAAGAATGTTGCCTTGATACATGCAGCACACGGTGGTGTAGGTTCGGTGCATGGAAGATGCAACCAAGGCCACAATGTCCACCGTGCTGGCTCGTGTCGCTTGGAGTACTCGGTGGGGTGGGTTGAGTGTATGCGGGCCAAGGATCGTGATAATGAAATTAAAATCAACTCCATTCAATGTGCGAAGCGTGCGTCGGATTCGATGTGACTATGCACCGTTGTGAGTGTGTGTGTGTGTGTGTGTGTGTGGGTACTCGGAATGTACGTGTTTTCTTCTACTTGCGGCACAGTGCCAGTGAGTTGTGTGCATTTTGTTTTAGAAAAAAGTTTTTCATCACAATAAAAGAGAAAGAATCACAATAAGGACATGTGTGAATCGCACACGCAGTGCAGGGCAACTATTAACAAATTATGCTTTATGCATTGATTATCTGTGTCGCAGCATAGCAAAAGAATCTGCAGGTACAACAATAGCAAAGAATCTTTCAAACATTTTTTTTTTTCATTCTGCTTTCCAAAAAAAAACTCATTTTAATAATAAAAACCAGAGAACTCACTTAACTTGTACGACAAGCTACAACGTAAATAATTGAAAACAAACGCTCCTAGTCGTGAAAGGTCAAGAGCTAATAATATGCAAATAAGGGTCTCATGTACCGCTCAGCTTTTATTTATAGAAACCATTTTAACATAATTTTGTATCATGTCTGACAGCTTGCATACCCCAATTATAGGACCAGCGTCAGCTTTGCTGCGAAATGAACCACATACTTCTTACATTTGATTTAATGACTTACCAAAAAAAAAACACATAAAAGCTATAAACGGTTGTGTGCTGTTGGAATGTGAAGCCTTTTCTAGCTCGACAATTTCTCCATTAAAATATTCATTTTTCTCGTTCTTGCAAACGCACAAAATCGGGATAATGGAGGTCTGTGTTCGCCCGTTACGGTGCTGCATTTGGTAGCGATTAAGCTCCTTTCGGAAGAATGTGAAATACATTTTCATTCTCGCGTCACACTTGCGTAGAGTTCGTAGAATGTGAGACACCGAAAAAAAAAGACAGAAAATCGAAAACAATGTATTATACAAAACAACAGTGCTGGTGGCAGTAGAAACGGCTCTGTGGCCCATGGCTTTGATACCGGAAGATAGCATTATCTTCTCTGATGGATGGGGGATGCAAAGCGAACCATTTTGCCACACCGTTTTTACCAGGACTTTGCCATTCCATAGAGCAAAAGCTCATGTATTTCGAAAAATGTCCCATTTAAATGCTAATTAGTGCGCATGCAAAGCGTTGCCGTTTTTCGCGATTCTAATAATGAGCATAATTTAAGATAAGAGAAAATCAAAAAATCTCACCACCTTCCGGGAACGTTAACTTTTTTCTCGTGCTGATAAAAATTCTAACAGCGTCGGCAGCAGGGAAGAGCAGTCACTCTAAAGCGCTTGACTGAGATTCCAGTTGTTTCCTTTAGGCTCCGCACGACGTAAGAAAATCGTGCCTTTAATTAATTGATATCAACCGTTCATGCGTCTGGCATCTTTTCTAGAGCATACTTTCCCCGGCCAGGTGCGAAGATGTAATTATAAAGCAGATGGTATATCGCTTTTAAACTTACGCCAACAGTTAATCCACTGTAATGAGAATTATTTCTTCTTTTTTTAATGAAGTTCCAATTTTCAGAGCTATTCTTGTGTTTCATAGCAAGTTGTAATTAAATTTAGTTATTTAATTTTACGAAAATATCCACCAAATGAACATTTAAAGTGGTTAGCTTATCCTCTTTCGACACGACTCCAGCTCCATTAATGAGTTTCTTTTTATCAGAAAGAAAATCTTCATTCCATTAACCTACGGAGTGCAGGGATAAAAATTTAATCAAATAACAGCTTTAAAAACGAGCTCATGAATAATACACTGAACCGAGAGCCATGCATGTGACTCCGAGCCACTCGGGTAGCACCTAACGAGTCTTACGCGTGTCTCTTATCTTACTCTTATCTTACTCCAAATAAGATTCAAGCACATTTTTTTTTCGCCTACCGCAATGAGTGTTTTGAACATTTTCAGCTAGTGTCAAAACAAAGCTCGTGTAAAGTGGTTGGGCGTGATGGTGCCTATGCCTTTTGTGAGGACACCTACCACCCTACCGAAGAGGATCTTTGCGAGGAAATAACTTTTGAAGATCGGAAAAGGCTTGGAAAAAGGCAAGTCCCCGAAGTCGACGTAGCCGAATGGGGTTGGTTTCTTCGGTCGGTGTGTCGTTATCCATGGTTGCTTATGCAAGCCTTGCGCTTTCCACACCGGACTTGGACCAGTTATTTGCTGAATGTTTAGAAAGCTTTCGCGCTAGCCTTTTCTTTTTCGCTCCGGTGTTCATCCACACTCCAAGTGGCGATGCAATTGTGCCGACCGGCAATTCTTTTGTTGGTGGCCGTGCGACCAAGTATTCGTTTTATGCTTGCCGTGTGCGAAGTTGTTTCTGTTTTTCCCTTTTTGCACCACCGCTCCATTCATGGGAGTTAGTCGAGCGTGTTACGTGAGCAAAAGTTGTTCTCTTTCGCCGGATTACGCCTGCTTGTTGCCAAAAATAAAACTTTGGCTTAGAATAAAGCTTTACGCAACGACCGCAAGAAGGACCCCCTTGAGGAAGCCATCTTTGGAAAGTTGGCAGCAGTGTTCCGGTGTGGTTAGAAGGTTTGTTCTGCGCCAAGACGGGGTGTCTCTTTACTTGTTTTTTGTTTTTTTTTTGTACCAAAAAGTAGTTGGTTAAGAAGTAAGCACCGGTTAGACTGGAACATTAAAAAAATATTTTTCACTCAACTCAACACTACAACAGCATTTGGGCAGAGTTGTTCCCATGTTTTAGATGGAGTGTGTTCCGAGCTGAGCTAAACTATAAATGGTCGACATATGAAACTATTCTGTTCAAAATGTTGATACCTTCCACCGAAAAGAAGAAAACATAAGATAACTTTCACTTCTAACAAACACCGTTCAAGTGCACAGAATGCATTGGCAGACTTTTATTGTCAATAAACATTTATTTTCACAAACCTACCATCTACTGGCGAAGCGCATCCCGGAAATCAGTTAGTAGCAGAGTGCTTCGTAAAGGATATTAAAGCCTCTTCCTTCGACACTGTCCAGTGATGGACGGCATGGGTATAGTGCACGATCACGAAGGCATTGTGTGTATGTGTGAATCTTATTGCAAGAGAGGGAGCAGATGAGGAATATGTGTAGCTGCATGTGTGTGTGTGTGTGTGTGTGGATGGGAGAAACGGCACACAGACCGTTATTGAAGCCCAGGAAGCTCTCCATTTTCAACGATCCGAGAATTGCATGTTTACAAAGCATTTCGATCCTTGAACCCACGAGCACCGTGCACATCCTGCCTGCCACACAGTGACTCTTAACTGCACTTGCAGTTTACTTGATTCCGTCCGTCCCTCCCGCAGTTTCTCTTGCCCTGCTTGTCCTTCATTTCAACATCTTGACGTTTGCCACTCCTTGAAGAAACCGCACTGCATGCGCACGAGTGTTTCGATGGGCGCTGAAGATGCTGGGCGAAATACATAAACATAATATTCGTGCTTGGCCATTCCGCTTTACGGTACCCAACCGACAGGGTCCAGCAAGCGAAGGAGAAAGAAGGTGTGGGGAGGCCTCATCTTGACTTTACGTGTCGAGCAGTTTGCTAACGCCGCTGATCTGCCTCTCCAGAGGTTTTGTTTTGAAGCCTTCTTCAAGACTGCTTCAACCGAATAATGTAATACGTACACGAGCTTCTAGCTGCCGCTCATCTGCCACACAAGGAACGTACTTTCGGCGCTCTAACTCCTTCCCGTGTGTTCCTAAAACCGAACTGCAACATTCCGACCCCGCAGATTCCTTACACAGAGTGGAATTTCGCCGTTTTGCACAGCGAACAGACTAAATTAAGATGACCTCATTCGCTTGTCCTTCGCCTTAAGAGCATGTCATTTCCATTGCTGACTGGTACGCGCTTGGGATGGGTGAAAAAAAAAACGCCCTACACAAGGGTAGAAGACGGTTATTGTTTCGACTGCTTGTGCTATGTTTTGTATCCTCCATTTTGTCAACGTGTCCCTGTGCCCTCTGCACTGCGTTTCGCTCCACAGCGCGCGCTTAATCCGCGGATGTCGTGAGCACTGTGGAGGGAAATTGCGACTCACGTCGTGACGTGGCATGATGGGTTTATTTTGACGAGAGTACTGACGGTACCGTCACTGCTCGCTGGCCGTACGAAGGCATGCTCATTACACTGTTTTTGAGGTGGGATTAGTGGGCGCCCCAAAATTACGGGCCAAAGTTGATGAACAAAATTAATCGCCACTTGGCGGCTATTTTTGTTGCGGGTTGTGGCAGCTTTCTGTGACATTTGAACGTTCGCAAGCGACTTGCTCAATATCCGCGGTGGTCACAAGGATGGTTTTAATAGGCGTGTTATGAAGCGTTGTTTCGTTTTTAGGGACCTCCGTAATCTGCTCAATATCTCCAATGAATTCTTTATTTAGCTTTGAGTGAAGAGCATCGTGTTTTGATGATAGTTCGTCTTTTTTATGATTGTATGGTAGAAGTAGTGATTGATAAAATTATATGTTGTTAGATCAGTCGACGTTGCGGCTTTTTTGGATGCTTTTGATTGTTTTCAGGAATCAACTCTAGTTTGTTCAATTCTGAATTCTAGTTCAGGAATCAATTTACTGTTCGTAAATATGTCTTGTTGGCACTGAAATCACGGAAGATATTTGACTGTCTTACTCAAACGCTACTACGCTAATCAAAACTATCAACTAAGTTCACATATCTAGTAGAAAAGACCTGGCATTCGTAGGATATAATGCATGTTTCTGTGATGACATTTTTCTTAGTTTTTTTTATTTTAGTTAAATTTGCTGCGAATGAATTATTATGCCGCTTTTGTCATTTTAGTATTTTTACCTGACATCTACAATATACTCTTACCTGTTGTTCTGAAAAAATCTCTACTTGGATAACTACTAAAATACTTCGGATTAATCCTTACCTACTTATAGTATCTTTTGATACCTATTTTTGTATCTTTTTTCATGTTTAAGGTTTAAGGTATTACATTCTCTTTATCATCTCAATTCTTCTGCTGTATCCGTACGGCGAGTTGACGCCACATCACTTGCAACACCCATCCCGACCCAATCGCTGGAATAAACCATCCAAGTCTCATCCTACTATACTCGCGTTGCTCCAAGTAACAGCACGCGCAATGCAACCGGTCTCTACCGTATCCGCACGCGTTCACTGTGTGTGTGTGTGTGTGTGTCATCCGCTTCATGACAAACAGCTCCATCAGAAAATGCACCAAATGGTGCGACCGGGAAACAGCATTTGCGCGTCCTTTCCGCGTGGTAACAAATTGTACGACATTCGATCCGTGTTTGCGCGCGCCAGCGTCACAAACACGTGCCACCTTCTTCTTTGGTGCCGGTTCTTATAAGCCTCCTAGCTGTCGGCGTCCCACCAGCCGGCCTCCTTTGGTGCGTCCGTCGGGAAAAGAGGTTTCCTTTGTTCAGCCACGGCTTTGGCTTTGGCTACGTTCCGCAAATATCCACTCTCTTTTCGCCGTTTGTGTAGTATTCAGCTGAGGTTTACGGAACGGGTGCTTTGCATACTGATGTTTAATTCATTAAACGATGCGCTTTTCGCAGTGGAGGACAGTAAGGAATATGATACAAGTGCGGACGATCCATTTGCATGAATATGTTTGCGCTTTTACTATGGCTTTTTGATTTGTTGTTGCCATTCCGTTTCGGTTGTCGGTTAGCACGCGTTGCAATGGTACTGGTAGTTTTTTCTGCGTCCAGAATGATTTTTCTCGTCTCTTACTTACTAATATCTAAAGTATAGCGAGCTTAAGATAAGAAAACTGTTAGCAGTTGTCACCAAACTTAATTTGCTTGTGTTGTTAAAAACTTAAGTTCATATTACAATTAAACATCATTGTTCTTGTCGTATCAATCGCTTAAAATTTAATAAATTGAAATACTATCGAAAGCAACCAATTTACTGTCAATAGTATCATTATCAACTTTATTGGATCGCGTATGCATCTCTTGAGAGTAATGAAACTCTCAAAAGAGAAGATATTTTCCTCGAGTTACGGATCGATTCACAACACGCAGCGTAAAGGGAAGTGAAAAAAGGTACACCGTTTGCGTGGCATTTTACTGCATTGTCAACGTGGGAAGCTAACGTTGGCATTCCAGTGCTCTCTCGAATGCACTTTCGCCAGCTCTATCCATTCGTCACCCTCCACCGACTGTGGTTGACACCTCGCTTCGGATGCCATTAATGTAGCGGTTTTCCTCTGCCTACTTATGTCACCACCCACCAGCAGTACATACGCACTGTCGTTCGGCAGCCCAGGCACCCAAATAACACGCGGCGAAACGATCGTTCCAGTGTTTTCCACCTTCTGGTGAAGCTTATCCAGTGCAGGGATGCTGCACAATGTCCGTTGCAGTGTTCGCGGTTCAGTGCAGCAAATTGTCTTTCTATACAGACGCGCGCAATGCCATTTCAAGTGCACTTAAACACTCAAGATCAGTCAAAGTCTTGGTGATGATGGTACGCAAACGTCACAAAATTGCGCCATTTACAATGTGTCTTGATGTTGACGCCATGTTCAGCTGTCGGTGAACTGTGTGTTTGCATCTGATGTTAGATTACAGAATCGAAAAAATACTAGCATCTCTGTTTCAAATCTGCAAATTATGTCGTTTAAAGAGGTGTGCGACAACATGACAAAACCATCTTTTTTCGTAACTGATTTACGGTTGTTTCATTTGCAAAATTATGTCCAAAGAGCAGTTAGTTAGTAATCTTACAAAACAGTACAATGAAACATAATAAAATAATAAAGCCATTTTATTAAAATTACATTCATTGAAAAATATGTAACATTTGTTTTGTTTATTTTCTCCATATATGCTGATGGTGATTATCTATTGTTGCAAACGACAGTATTGATTCAAAAATTTTCCACTAAGACAATTAAGCATACACTTATTTTGAGCATCCGTCCTTTGGCACAAAAGCCATTTCTGCCGTCTGGCCGTCGTTATTCAGCGACCTTATTTGCATACAAATGAATTATGCCGTTGCAAACGTGAAATTAACTTCCCTACGTACGTTGGCAGATGAACCAATTGGCGGAGGTGTGGTTAAAATAGATGGTCAGCTGGTATGGCACCTGCGGCGAGAGCATTAATAAAACTGGACTTATTGTATCAAATATCGATCGCGTGAGGTCGGGTTATCTTGCCCGGTGGCGTTGGCGAATCCAATCCCAGCACCGTACCATGTGTGCTGATCGGTTTTCGTTTTACCGGTATTGAACTCTAATTTTATACTGAAAAAGATTTTATGGGAAAATTCCTGGGACTAACAAAAACAAGAGATAGAGAAGATGAGGTTTTTTGCTGGTAATGTTGGTTTTTGGAGACAATCGCTAAGCGACATCGTATTGGGTTATATTTGTTATACACGTTGTTCTACAGATGTTACAGAACTAGCTATCCGAATAGTGAAACGGAAGGAACGCAGATATTGTTTGACGTATTCCAACAGTTTTTGTATGAAATTTTGATGGTATCTTGTATCTTTTAACACTGATTCAAGCTTAAATATTGCTTAAACAGAACAATACACTGATAGAAAAACGTTTTACTGATTGTGTCTCAGATTTTTTTCATCGTAATTATTACACGCTTACTTTTTAACTGTGGCTTCCACGATGAATGGATACGATTCTCGTTGTACCCAGCTGCTCACCGTACTGTGTGCTGCGTGTAAGGTATCACCCAGCGACTATCATCTGCTAACCTTTGCCGCTTCTCGGATCACCACCGTTCAGCTGCTATTTGAATAATTTTCCCATAAAACCAACACCAATGGCACCGTGCGGTTGAACGAATAAGGGGTTTTTCTCGTGTGTTTTCTCCCGTTCGATAATACCGTACGGAATCACAATCTACCCAATCTCCCACGGGATCGTTGCGTTGTGTGAACGGGAGTTCATTTGTGCATACGTTGCACGGTTTCTAATATTATCCAAAGGATAAAATCGATCAGACCACCGCGCGTTCGACGCGCTGCTGTAAACACACAGACAGAGGGCAATGAATCGAAAAGGAAGCGATAGAAAATTAACCTCACCTCGATGCTGGTGGACACCATTGCAATCAAAAGTATCCTTGAAAACCGACTACAAGTCCTATCAGTACGCAGGTATGTTTGCGTGTGTGTGTGTGTGTTTTGTGTGTCTGTTTTTATACAAAAAGCAAATTCAAATCGATACTCGTTGATTGGCTCGGTTGCCCGGGGCTACGATTTATTGCCGAGACCGTCTTTTATTTTCAATCATGTAGCAAAACTCAACCATGCAGAAAGCATGAAGCGGCTGCACCAAGTGGCACATTAAATTTTCAAAGCAAAGATCCAAATATTCAGTAACGAAACCTTTTTTCTTGCCATCTCGATGGAGACGCCTGGTGGTTCAATGAAATGGAAATGGAGGCGCCCAGTTGCGTTTCTCTCCTCTTCTTAGCGTAAACTCTCCGATCGTTGATTTTTTTTCCTTTCCTTGTGCTTCACATTAGTAAGATGTTTCGGCTTCTAAGATACACCTGATAAAGTGGCTATGAAAAATTCAATAAACAATTTTGATTACCTTCAAATCATCCGTAACGTACTCGTACCTTTTTCCATGTTTGCACTTGCCCGACAGTGTGGTTAGCAGTCGTACCGAAATATGGCTCGTTAGCTGTACTGTCTAGGCTGAACCCACGGTGTATAAAGTGTGGTTAAAAATCATACCACGTTGCGTGATGTGGTGATGATGAAGGTGCTTTTCCGCCTGGCGGCTTCCGATCCAGTGTTTGCTTCCTGCGGGTCACCGAGCGCGGGTGCTAAAAGCAATAAACTCACACACCGTAGCAAATGCGGAACATAACAACTCACCTCTTGTTGTTCGGGCATCGGGTAGCTTCAGTCAACCCTGAAACTGGTGCATGTTGCTTAACATAAATCACTCATCCGTTAAAGTTATGACAAAATTATTCCTCAATCACTTCTCCGAGGGTTGGCGGCGGCTGAAAAGGTATGGCACGGTAGAATAAGGGAATGATTCCTTTCGGCACACACACACACCCTGTTTGGCTGGAGGCGTTTGAACGAAGGACCGAAGGATAGGGCATCCTGCTGAGTTTAAGGGGGCCTGTAGGTGACTGAATGCTTTACATCGCTTAATGATGCTATAACGTTCGGCCACGCTTTCTACCCGATACCATTCTAGTAATCTCAAATCTGGCTGGATTATAAGCATAACAGAGAAACCGAGTGGGAGAACGTGAACAGATTATCAATGGGTACACAAAACACACAACAAAGTCACACCGGGAGGTAGAGCTGCGGCACTGCTCAGCATAATGGAAGTGTGAATGCAAATTTGAACGATTTTCTCCCAAGATGTGCAAGCATTGGATATTAATGTACGCCTACATTGATTGCCAATCGGGGCCGATGGAAGGAGGCCGATAAGGATAATTGCTTGTACTGAATCGAAGAAACGATGCTATTGAACCGGCAAAATGTGGACCGCACTAGGTGAAAAAGCTTGCCACAGGTTCAAACATTTTAATTAATTTGTAATGTATTTACTCAGTTGATTTCGCATTTAAAGAAAATCTGTTTTCATACGTATCAATTGTGAGTGAGCTGAATGGCTTTAGATTTCGTGTCTTTTTAAAGCCAGGTCTTGTAACAACGAATAAACGATTACATGTTAACGTTTACACTTTAAAACTAAATAATTGAGTATCTCACAACCATTTGTCCTGTATAGTCAGGCATCTTTTCTAGTTGAAGATGATTTCTTTATGGTTTCTACGAAACTGTAGCGTCAATATCAGCACGTGTCCCAAACGTAGTTAGATCAATGACTCGTATCAATATGTATCGGTGTACTATCAATCCTATCCTTACCTGGTATTCCTCTAGCTTCCTTTTAATTTGACCCGACATGCAATCGCGTCTCCGGTATTGTGTGATTCGTTACCCGATTTCCGGAGCTGCATCGGTAGCATCCGGCAAACATCCGACCGGAAATGAATAGATCCTCCGTCTGCTTTGAGACGGGGTTCACACATGTGTTTAGATACGGGAAACGCGCAAATCCCGTAGACAGATGTTTCCGCCACCAACGATTGCAACATTCGACGAAGGAGCGTCAAATGGTTCGTTCCGTTCATCAAAATGGGGGCGCAAAAATGATCTGCACGTACAGCGCTGTTCGCAAACGGTCAACAAGGGATTTAATCGGCACGAGTACACAGAAACATTCAACACAGTTCTATTACGTACCGGAAGTGTAGCAAGTATTTAAATGCGTTCCGGTGTCGTTGTATGCTAGCGATAGGAATGATGCTATTTACCTAATCGTCTTGTACAAAATTTGATTTTCATCACTTTCTATCAAATGTTGTTACATGACACTTGACTGTTCTTCTACAATCTTCGGCAAATACAGAATTTTTAAAGCATAAGTCAGGAGCATCAACTCTTAAGACTGGCAGTTGGTATGTGAAAACAATTCCTTGGTATGGTAAAAGCAGCAGCCAGCAGAAACTTAGAAAATATTTCAATCACAGCTCATTTCGGTTCAACAACAAATGTCTGCCCAAGTCATGAAACTGTTTTAATTACTCAAAAAGGTTTATTTTCGCTCCAGTACACTGAAAACAACAGTGTAGACCACTGTTGTCAAACTCATTTCACTTGTCGGATTTCATGCATGAAATCGTTTCGTAGGGTGCTCAGAAAAATAGTATAGAACAGTAATTGTATACTTAATTATTATTAGAATTCTATAAGGCGTTCTTCAAAAATACTGGATAAAGACACGTAAATTTGAATTCTGTTTCTATGTCTGTAGACTATTTGACAACATATAATTCTTCTTTAAACTAGGTGCAGTTCGCGATACGGCGCCTACACACTTATGAGCAATCTGAATAAAAAAAGATTGACATAATTATAACGTATTGTATATGTATGATGCTCTGCTTAGCGGTCGGGAAATCACTTCAAGATAATAATAATAATAATAATAATAACAATAAAATAGACGACAATACGGCCTTCGGCCGTCATATTGTAAATTAAATAAAAAAAAAAAAAATAACAATAAAACAATGAATTCATGATCAAACAACATTCCTACACAGGAAAAATAATCAACCGACAGCAAACAAAAGCCAGGGATAATGTGTTTATTTTTTGCGTGTTCTCTTTTCTGTTCTGTTTTAGATAAAACAAAAGCTTAACAAAAAGTACAGCCTCAACCCAACCGCAACTGGCACTGCTGCCCTTTTACAATGGAGTCGAAGCGAAACTCGCCCTGAAACGGAAGCATGCAAAATTTGTTGGCCCTCACTGTTGACATATCTTATTATTTTTTGACCACTTTCTATGGCATTTTACCATTTCACCCAACGAAGCCACAACAGTGTTTGAGCGAAGTGAAGCTTTTGTTGGCTTTCGCCTGGTGGGTTTGCATAGCTCGGCGCTGCTCAAGAGGAACGAAAGCTACTTCTTTTCCAACAGTTACAACAAACATTGAAAACTCTGCCAACATTCTGTTTGCTAACGCAGAGTTGAAGATAAAGACCGAGGGTCAACTGACCAACTGACCGGCACGATAAAAGGAGTTGTGGCGTAATATTCTTTCTTTATTATTTCTCCCTCATTGTTCAATCGAGCACCTGATTCCCGAAGGTCCTTGATGATCCTTCAGTAGCTTCCCAGTACGGGAAAACCCGGATCGGACGAATTCCTGCAAAAAAAAAAATCCGAATCGAATAAAATCAATTCCTTTCCGATGGACCTTCGTATTTCTGTTTTTCGTATCTTTGCCACTGTTGCTGGTTTGGATCTGTCAGTTGGGTAAAATCGGTTTATAAGAGCCTGATGAGAAAACATCCTTCCGCAAACTAGTGTGATGGCGAATGAAATATAAAAAGCAAAACCAAAAAGAACACCATCACATTCACGGAACGCCTAGTCACGGTTAGCGAATAGTAAAAACAAAAGTAAAATCCCAAAGCGAAAAACAATTTCTCTCGCGCGTCACTTTTCCATGTTCTGTGAGCTAGTCGGTGTGTGTGTGTATGTTTTTTTTTTGGTTTTGCTGCCACGGTTGTAACCCACTTTTGGGTATAATATTTTTTTAATCTTCTCCGACGGATTCGTTTTTATGCCCGGTTCGGATTCGGTTGGCAACATTCCATTCGGCGAGGATATCCGCCAGATAACGGCGACAATGGCGATTAATTATGTTTGATAAAGAGCATAAAAAGCGAGAGCGAAAGTTTTATGCTCGGGCACGATGCGCAGCATCCTGCACGGAGCAAATGGTCCGGAATTGGATGCGAGTTATACTTCGGTGCGAGTGCGACATATTTCACAATTGAATTGCTGTAGGTCGTTAAGCAACGCATGATGGATGGTTTAGTTTTGACAGGAAGTCTAGGAAAAAAACAGAGAGAACGAAAGAACAAAACGCGCTAAAACTTTATGACATGGGTGTGTGTGTGTTTGTGAGCGCTTGTAAAAAATAGATTTTCTTTTACCCAACATTAGAAACTAGGTTAATTGGTTACAATCGTTGCGAAGAAATCGATGGTTTTCAGTTAAACGCGTTTATTAGGAATGAAACGATCATAACACGACTGTTCAAGGTGCAATTTATAAGATTTGATAGCATAAATTAAAAGTTTTCATTTGTTCAAACATTCTTTCGTTATCGTAGTTGAACTAGACATGTACGAGTTATTAAAAAAATATGGTCAAAATTAAGCAGAAAGTTGTAAATTACACATTCAAAAAGATTAATCCCGGAGACGCTATAATCTCCTTTTGTATTATTTAACACAAAAAGTTATTTAATTTGAAAATGGTCATGATTCTTCACAGTCACTCAAAAACGCAGCAAGAATAAAAAACCGTTCTTAATGAAAATTAAACTCGATCCTAACCTGAAATCGACACAGCAATAAAAGCTCCATTATTGCTACCTAATTGTTTGTCAATCGGACCCTCGAGAGCTTCAACCCTGTTCCCAAAAGCAACAGGTTGTTTTTTCAACCGCGCGCTAAAGGTAGATGCAACTTTCGCTCCTATTTAATTGAGTTTTGTAATAAATGGGTTAATGAGGGCAATGCAGGCGTGAAAAACGGTGAATTGGATTCATTATTGAGCTGAAGTGTTTGACAAACTGGGAAAAATACTTTCCCCATTTGTTCTGTGCTGTTCGGTGCTGGATTCCGAACGTACAACTACAAACAGGTCAAAGCCGTGAAGGAAGAGAAGCCATTTTTCATACAATGAAACGGAGACAGTTACAGCACCGGTGTAAACTGACACAAAGCGTCACACTAAACTGAAACCCCGGGAAGGCATCGGGATGAACGGGTGATAAAAACTTTCCAATGAATGGATCATCGATTATGCTTCGGATGGGGTGGATGCGTTACGCTTTCGCTGTTTGCTGCTGTTGCTGACAGGTTGAAGAATAGCTTTACCGCCCGTTGATGGAAGGAGTGTTGGAAAGTTTTACGTCACGCCTGCAATGGTAAGGCGTCGAGATTATGCAGCATAGGATGTTTTGCAGCACGCTACTCTCGATTAACTTGGCTGCACACTTTCGTGAAATAAATCCTTTGCTGCAGCGTTACCACGGCTCGCCAAAAGCGGAACTGTTAATGGGAAAGGCCATAAAATGGTTCGTGCTAGTTTGCCAGATAAAACTTTGCACTTACTGCTGCTAATGCGTTGCTTTCGGTATAGTTGCTACGAAGCGTTTCAATCGATTTGATTTCAATTTCAATTTTACTAAAGTCGAGCGAATAGCTGGTTCGCTAGGTTTTTACATAATTTACTGTAATTAGGTTCATTTTTATTTTATAAGAATTTATTCTCTACTAAAAGAAAGTGATGTTTTCTTATGATTGTTTTACCTGTGTAAATGTTCCGTACAATAGTCCATAATAATGAATTTTTCATCTGCATACATGAAAACAGAAAAATTCATAACACACTTGCGTTGCAGCATTCAAAAGCAGCCTTTACGATCTGCTCAGTATGTAAAGCATCATATCCCGGTGTTGCCTCAGTAACGGAGCAGACAGAATGTCTGGTGCTGAGATTTCTGCGGAAAATACACAAAGAACCCGTTACATTCTTACTAAGAACCATAAACGAGACTAGAAACGAAAACAACCCTTAACGGTGATGACCGGACCAAAAAAAAAATACGCTACAACAGTCCAGCGTTGTTTTTATGGGCTGTATAGAAAAAGCACAATATTAAAATGGTTTCCCAAGAAATTTTGGGGAAGACTCACACACTCCGCCCATTTCTTTTGCGCTCTGAACCCTTTCTAATGAAAGGATAGACGAGAACGCTTCCCTTTTTATGAGGGTCACAAATCCGAAAAAGATGTAAATTTGAGGGATAGAAAGTTTAGAAAGTATGATACAAAAAATTGTAAAATATAGCTCATAGAATGAACGTAAGGCACAAAACTATCCAGATACTTGATGTGATATAATCATCATCGTGCGTTTTGTACAAGTACTGAAAAAGTAACGAAATTGAAAATGTTGTCAAATTTGTGTAATACATTTCCATAACGCTAAAAACAATAATTTATTTAATATTTTTTTAATTTCTTGTTTTTACCATAGTTATTAGCCATTTTTTTTACCGTTCTCCGACATATCATAGTCTAGATTGCAATAGCAAAACACATAAACGTTCACTTCTCACTCTGCGTCCACTCACAGCGAGTGCTTAAAGTGTCGAGTGTTGTAATTCATCTCCATCATCCTGCGTAACAGAGCGATCGAAAAGTATTTTAACGTGATTCAACACGTTGAACACGACAAGGATCTTAATCTCGCCGACATTTAATAACGATCGTGAGCAATACTCAAATCCCCGAAACCCCAAAGAGAGAAAAACAACGCGTAACGAAAAAGTGCTTAATAAAGCGGTCCAAAATAACACAGCTACGTACAACGGACACGTTCCGGGCACGTGAAACTCGTTATCGCAGGTGCTTCTTTCGGCAATTATCGAACCATCAGTTCGCACGCTCCGTAAACATATACACACACTGTGTTACGATTGGTATGAACGTCTTTACAACGAGAAACATACACAACTACATCGTTAAGCAAAAGCAGAAAAAAGAACAGCCAGGATATTACAGGGACGATCAATTTGGGGCAGCGAAGATTTATTTACAATTTCACTTCACCAGTATTTGGACTTTTGGGAATGGAGGTGTTCAATTTTTTCCTCTCTTACTGTAATAATTCTTGCCAACGATACGAACGCAAAGCCGTGCTCATCATTACACGCACCATCGTTTTATGTGTATCTAATCCGATTGCCGAAGCGCGATATTGGCGTGGTTTGTGGGTTTCATCTCTTCCAATGTTCGTGTCTCTTAGACAGATTTCAATTTTTTTCCCACTCTTTACTAGGTCGTCATAAGCGTGTGCGTTTAACTTTTCTGAAGCTCTCTTTTGCTTTCCATTTTATCTTCCACAGTTAAAGGAGCATTGAACGAGCTCACAATATAGGCGTTTGGAGACATTCCGATGACGATAGCGATAGCAAATTGACACGGTTGCTGAACTCGTACGTTTCACCTACAAACCTGATAAATTGAAACCCGCATTTCGACCGACGACAGCATTAGAGCATCTGTTTCAACAACCTTGACCCGACGGTTTTCCATGTGCCGCTAAGTACGCATCTCTAGTAAATGCTGGTAGAACGACTGAACGTTTTTCCACACATCAGCCTGTGAATGCGTCGCAAGTGAACGATACGGGTACGATTTCGAAATAGTTGCCATTTTCGAACCCATCAGTTAGACTTGTCAGTTTCAATCTGCTTACCGTCGAAGGTGTAAGGTGTTTCGTGTAGCACACCAGTTTGTGTGATTGCTTTGTTTGCCACACAGTTCCCGAAAAGCGACGACCAGCTTGGTTTTGCTCATCGTTACCGAAGCACTGG
>KZ061822.1:310307-326377 GCA_002091835.1 Anopheles maculatus
TTTTTTTTTGCTTCGTCCTCTTGCCTCCCAAGCATACACGCCAGCAGAGCAAATAAACAATCTTTACGATTTGCACTTGGCAATTTTAAAATTGATGTGCAATTTGCAAACATAACGAACACTCGTTTTGTATTGAGCGAAGTTTTACGATATGATTTTACCTTTTTTTTAAGGCTTCACATTCATTTTGAATAACTCATCTTGTGGGATTTTCCATTGTTAAAACCGCGGTCTCTTGCTATCGTATGGAGTGCTTTTTTTCTTCCCATAAAATGATCCATTACCCGACTAACTTCTTCCAATATGATAGAGTTTATTAATGAAATTTGCCTTAAACGCGCATGCCCGTGGCGTCCTTACCTTTATCTACGTTCTTTTACTTTTTTCCTCTTTCGATGTATGGAGAAACTGAATGAAATAACCAGTTGATGAATGAGATCCTGTCCAATGGTTGAGATACAAAACATCTGAGCCGTAATTAGCTCGTCATTTTTTCATTACTGTCTTCTTCGAGTAAATTATTTAGTGTTTAATTTATAACAAAATAATACATTTAGAACTTTGTGTAATTTACTAAGAGTTCCACTTGATTGTAAACCGGATAAATATTCACTTAAATGTAAATATGAATGTATTTTTGCACAACAAATTTACGATTTGCATCAACTCAATTACTCCATCGCACCAACGTTTACAAAACAATCCTTGCAGACAGACATTGGATGGAAACCAAGTTTAGTTTTTTATTTTTTGCCAAACCTTCAAATTTTTAAATTCATACGAATTTATACACGATTGCACTTGAAAATCCTCGCCGTATTACCGAAGCTGCGTACACAAATACTTTTTTTGTTATAAGCAACCATCCTGGACCATTATTGTTTGAACGGTTTTCCAGCGCTTCCTGTTTGTATTTGTTCAGCAGTCAAAGCGATTTGTAGAACAATTGCGATGCTTCCTGTCTAGTGCCAAAAATTTTGCCATTTCCACGAATAAATCAAGTACAAGATCACTGCTGGGAAAGGTACGGTTTGTTTTAAAACATGGCGTGCAAAGCAGTAATAAAACAAAAAAAAATTTGTTTACCCTCGCATTTCGAACTAGTGGATGCTTTTGTGTAAATAGAATATGTTAAGCTTTGTTTAACCTGTTTGAAGTTTATTATTGATTTTACGTTTTGCATAAAGATTAAATAAAGTTTTTTTTTGCTTAAATTTCATTTGTTGTACGTGTGCAGTTAAACTAGCCTAAATTTAGGAGAAAAATAATCTTGTACGCAACGTTAGGTATATTAGTTGAAAATTGCATATTTTAATAAATATCGCAATAAACGACTTCAAGTAGAATTCAGGATATAAATAACTTGCGCTATGATTGAAATTGAAAACTCTAGACATTCAACGCTGTCGTCAGTTTGGGTTTATTCCAAGAATTCACTTCTTCTGCTCGCAACAGGATTAGGCTCATATTTCTCTGGCGATGGCATCCATTTAAATGCGTTTGAAGCATATGAAATTTGCAAAACCCAGTCGGAGAAATTGTGGATAAGTTTTACTAGGAACGTTCCAACCCAATTCCACCAATGACAATGCCCTTGTGATGCTGGCTGTGTTCGTCATTGTGCTTTGTTTTCATTATCTTTGTAATTTATGCGCCAAAAAGCATCTGTAGTGTGGTGTGAACTATTCTACCAGCGGATTGATGTCAGATGAGCATTTTGCCGGAAACACACTAGGATTTAACCAACTACTGGCGTACATCAAGCTTCCGCCAGACGAATACATTGGAACGATTCAACGACTAGGATCGTTATTAGTGGCATTGGCAAGGAAGGAGAAAAATTAGCTATAGTTTTCAGTCAAACAAACGAGAACATTGAGTCTGCGGATGATGGATAAGGGATTGATCACCTTTCGTTCAACAGAAATCGTTCCTTTTCGATACGCACACATAAGGACCCGTTTTAGATACTGTTGGTGGTGGCGGAATGTTCCAAACAGTAGTAATGTTGTGTATTTTCCAATACATCGCTGCTACAAATTGATTATCAGAAGTTCCGATAGAAGAAACCATCAAATAGGCTCATTCATCAAATCATTGTGACTTACTTCGCCGTGGTTCAGTTTGGCTCTATGTTGATGTTTGAGCAAAAATCTTCGTATAATTCTCACTATACGCTGGTTGAGAAATTAAAGACCAACTTAATTGCATCTTTGCGATGTATACAAACATTTTGGCTGCTGGTCAAACAAATTCACTTCCTCCCTCCAAAGGTTTCAGATGAGCTGTATCACGCCCCTTTGAAGCATCATAATGCAATTTATCTGTGTCTGCATGTGCGCTTACAACTGAGTGCATTTCTGTGGCATATGATCGTCTCGTCTTTTTCGTTTTCCCACAACGCAATTAACACAAACACGCATGCCCCATTCATTGCAAGCACCGAGCACATCCTACCAGCATTGAGTGTCTGGTACAAAGGAGGCATAATTTTGAGCCCATAATATTCACACACCTTTCCAGATAAGAACATAAGCTAAGGCTTCTACATCTACGCTCATCTTGCCGTAATGCTGTGGATGAGACGCAAAGCTTCTTTGGACGATAAATTGCGTTTCCTATTCACCGTCAGGCAAATGTCAAGCCTGAACTGTTGGAGCCTGCCGGGAAATTGTTGTCGTCGCACTTTGGCCTTTCCTTCGAAGCAGCCTGATCGCATACCGGTGACTGCTTGCGTTAAGGAGCTTATGAATGTGGGCTCATTCAGAGCGGGGGGTTTAACCTGCTGGGAAGGATATTTATGGTGTGCGGTATCGCGTTAGCTTAACGTAACCTACGGTATGACGTTGTAGTGTAGGGACTGTTATGGCTGTTTTATTTCTATGGCACTCATTACAGACGTGAATCTACGTGCTTTAGACTGATATGTTTCAGTGCTAATGATGCTGCTTTTAATTGTGATGTCTGCATACTATTCTGACGAGTGAGTATCTTTATAAATAGAACCTTTTAAACGGGGATCTCTCTAAAAGATTAGCTGTTTAAAATAGTTAATTTATAAGATTGGTTAGTTTGTAGCATTTTGACAGAATATTGGAAATTAGTATATGCTTAAGATATACGTTTTTCATCAACGATTTACACATAAGTTTGCTTGTACAACATCAATTTACTTATAATTTTCAGAGTTCACGTAAAAAGCAGAATAGTTCATCCTACAAACTCTTGGCACTACAGTTCTGTACATAAAAATTTTAACTATCTGTAGCGGGATAGTTCGGTAACCAGTTTTCATACGGCAGGACCGGTTATCGAATCCTAACCGGACCGCCTCCCAGTACACAGAACTAAATATCCAAAGACTAGTAAAGCAAAGTCAAATACACAATGGCAAATGGCAGACCAAGATCTCTCGTGATTGTAAGACCAGAGAAGAAGAAGATATTATCTAAAGCAATTAGGTCTTATGTCGCAAGGCGTTATGTTTGTGATTTTCCTTATTATGATTAAAATATTCACAGATTTATACCAACAATGGGTAGTGATCCATTAAGGGAATTTAAATAAAAAAGGGTATTAGTCATATTGTAAACTCAACTTAACAATCATTAAAAAAATGTGTTGCCTAGCACATGACAAACAGCACGGATCAGCTATTTTTAAATTGATTGTTTGAATTGAATCTTCATTATTTGAAGCTTTAAAAGAACTCTTACTTAAAATTTATTGAAACGAAGCTTTCCAATTATGGTTCCTAAGGTTCAGACCTGGAAAGCTGTGTATTGAATTAAAATGTTTGCTTCATGATGAACAGAAATGCGAAAATGCATCACTTTTATTAAAACTGTCAAACTATGAGGAGAATCAACCATCCAATAACAGCACCACGAAGGATGATAAATAGTAATGGATTGATCCATTCACACTTCTCAAACCATCATCTAATACCATTCATCAGACAATGAGTTATCACTTTTCGTGCTGCAAGTGTGCACTCGCTCGACTGTTCGCCGAAAATCCACCGCTGGCATCATTCTTTCTCCGGGAGTGGAAATAGAGATAATTTTACACACACACACATACAAGTCTACACACCCATACATATGTACACACACACACACACACACACACACACACATTCGACGAATCCGAGATTGGGCACTTTCAAGTCTGTAAAGTCGATAAGAAGCCACCGGATGTTGGTTCCGGAGTGGCAGAAGCGTGACTTCCACTCATTCACAGCTGCCTGTGAACCATCACAACCACTATCAGGAGGGCACAGGATCTGGCGTTGCTTTCCCGGTTCCGTGTCCACCCGTGCCACCACTGCCGAACGACGAAATCAACGCGTCCGTTTGAAGGCGAGCATGTAGTTGATCCTTTCTGATGAAGATTAATGTTCCGTTGTTTGCGTTCGATTTTGCACACCCATACACCACAAGAGCCACCGCGCAGTGGAGAGGACAGTGAACTTTCGCTTCCTTTGCCAATCGATGTTTTCTTCGCTTTTCTTCCGGAACTGTTCGTGGAAAAGTGTAGATTTTCTTCGGCACTAGCTGTAGGTCATGGGGAGGCGATCGACCCACACCCAACATAATCTTACGAGAACGGGGCCGTCGTCCCGGTCTCTTTGGCCACCAAGACGGTGCGGGAAAGATAATTCTATGGCAAACATTTCCCATCAACAACTTGACGACTGCTGTCGATCGGGCCTCAATATTCACTCTCGATTGGTCGAATAGTCGAAAATCGACCGCTTCAGCTTGTCGATGAATTGTTATTTCCACTTGCTGGAGCAAACCACACTTTCCAACAGTTCACCGGTCCACAGTTCTTGGAATCGGAAAAACATTTCCCGACCGTTCGATTCCGATACGTCCTCGAGCGTTAATTGTGTGTGTCCTTAAGCGGCTGCAGGCAAATACAAGCCGCCCGTTCCGCCATACTTGAGAGGGTTTTCCCGGAAAAAAGAAGAAAATCGTCCACTGCAAATCGAACTTCCATCCTCGCGGGCCAGAGCACTCGGATTGATCCCTTGCACTGTTTGCTCCCAGCTGTGTACGTGCGTTTGTGTGCTTTTCCGATTGTGATCATTTGCGGTAAATAAACTCAAACTCCGAGCGCGGTTCAGCCCCGGCTGATTTTCGTTCGGTGGGGCCATTGATTTTTCGGGCGCCAACTCGGCGCACATTTTGTTCGACGTTCGAGTTGTTTTGGGACTCTCGTCCGTGTGGAAGGAGACGGCGGCAGTTGACTTTCCCGTCTCGCACTGTCCGAGTTGATTGACAACAGCTTGATGTGACTGCGGCTTTGCTGATGATGAATTCCACTCCATTGAGATGTTTGGGCGTGTTTCTTGGGCTGAATGACGAAACCGTAAACGATTTGCGTGGGAAGAATGAATGGAGTTTTTGGTAAGCTGCAATATTTTCAATAAATTTAGCTTCATGTTAGTCATGTTTACCAGTTTATATGCTCATAGCTATTTTTCTTAAAGCATGCTATCACTTTATTTCACAATTTTTTGCAACGGTCTCTTTTTAACAGGCGTCGTTTATCCTATGACCCAAAATGGTACTGCATTCCATAATGCTACTTTATCCTTACGCTGGCACTGATCTTTTGTTTGATATGCTATTGCGACAGCATGGGCCACCATCGTAAGGAAGCATTGTGTTCACCACTTCCGCCACGATATATGCCACCAAAGAAGGCACGAAATTTGAGAAGAAAATTCCTCCCGAGGGAAACTAACAACCGTCCGCTAGGGAGGTAAGCCTTTCTGTACCATCGACAAAAAAGAAATCCTGCTGACCAAGTCGTGTCGGACAAAAGTTTCGACTGCTGTCATTGTCTATTTGTCTGTCCATCGGTCTACATCTACCGTTGCCCTGGCGATGAAATTGGGTTGCCGGACACACACAGATTGCTCAATGAGGCACATCCAAAATGCGACGCTGAAGGATGGCCAAACACGAACGACGAACTGGACCAGAGGATTGGGCAGAGAATAAGTGGCAAGAATAGATGAAATATTTTGCAAAGAAAGCAAGCATAAAATATTATCCATCCTCCGCTTGGACTCCCGGACAAGCCGGTGGTTTGTCCACGGCCACACAGTCGCAACGCTAGCTGGAACAAACACCAAGTAGCCATTCCTGAACCGTAATCGTAAATCATTTCAAATTTAACCAGTCCACCCTTGGGCCGTTCGCTGTCCGATCGTGGTGGATTGGATCGTCTTAAAATCCTTTCGTTTTAAAAAGAGACGTGTCTAGCTGGAAGGGCAGCATGATTGGTGTCGGAAACTAAAAACTCTCCCCGTTCAAACCTAAAACCGTTGCTAGTTGGCAACCTATCCACGAGCTTTCCATTTTTCTTACTACTCCACAATCTTCCTCGTGGCTTTGGTTGCTTGCTTCGAAAAACAAAAAGTTTGCTCATGCTTTTTGGGGCGATGCGATTTCGTCCACTGGAAAGGCACACGCCCGTAAGATCAATTTCAAACTTCCCTTCTGTTTACCGGCAGTAAAGATGTCAACCGTTCACATACTCCAGTCTCTGGATGCCAAACAGTTTGCGTCGCGGATTTGAACTTCGAGCTCTAGACCATCCGTACAATGTTTACGGTGACTGTGGTACAGGTCACCTTTCGGGACAAAAACAGCAGTAAAACGCGTACCGAAACCATCTAATCTAATAGCTGCGGTGAGGCCAGATCTACCATTGCTGTCAGAGAGTTCTGGCAGCGAACGGAACTGTGCCAAATCCATTCCACGATGCTGGAAAGGAAGGGGATGCTGTGGTTTTTGAAGTTATGATGGCTGCCAGTCGGGGTTGAGTTGCAAACGGTTATTACAGTTCCGATCTAGCCATTACCTTCCGGAGGTTTTTTTTTCTTGGCACTTTTGTCCTGTGTGTGTCTACTCGAATGATATAAATTAGCTAAGAACATTTTGTTTTGTTTTGTGCACAATCCTGTCAGCATGGTTGGAATTTGTCGCTCAATTTTAAAGCCTTCATCGGTTTAAAATAATTTCACAATTTTCCTTATTTATGGCTTCATTTCCAACAGCCATACCATGCCATGATGTTTGCCGATATTCCTTGTGCATTTGTGGAGATTCCACGCTTGTAGCTTAGTTTTTTGGTTATTTTTTACATTTAAATTAAAGAAACGAAATCCTAAAACCTTTTCAATAAACTTTTTTCCAGACGACCCGCTGTTCCGCTAGCGAGCTTCCCACTGTACTTAGTACTCTTAGTACTAAGCAACGGATGATTCCATCGCTTTTTTTTTGTTAATATCTAGCTTTTACGACTTCTCTCTAAATGCAGCCTGTTTCCGTGACAGCCGTAGCCGGAATTTTAAAACTTCTCCATTCAATTAGAACTTTTACCTTCACCCAAGAGCTTTTACGGTGGTGTACGGAGCAGAATGCCAGCGAACAATGCCAACCAACCATGGGTCTGCACCAGCTCTAGACCGGAGTCTAGATTCAAGGGTCACATTTATTCAAATGGTGTCACGGGAACGACTTTCCAGGTCTCGTTATCCGCAGGAGACAGATCACCGCATATGGTGGTTGCATGCCATAAACGGTATAGTTTCGCAGGCATATGAAAACCGATTTCACCATCTGGTTCACATTTATCTCATGCATTCGTAAGGTCACAGCGATGTATGGAAATTAAATTGCAAGAAGAAAAAAACGCATAACGAAGAATGCTATTTAAATTTTCACGATGAACTTTAAAGCATAACAGATTCTTTCGCACAACTTTTAGTACCGTGTAATTCGTAATTGAGCTTTAATGCTAGACTTGATGAAAACTATAATTTCTCCGGAGAAAAGTTGTTCTATAGCTAATTTTGATGTTTTTTTTTTACCTCCAACATATGATAAAGATCTACGTAATTGAGCTTTAATGCTAGACTTGATGAAAACTATAATTTCTCCGGAGAAAAGTTGTTCTATAGCTAATTTTGATGTTTTTTTTTTACCTCCAACATATGATAAAGATCTACGCTATCTTCCATGCACAATGACTAATATTTGGAACTGCTGTACATGTGTGTTCCTTCCTAAGCTGGAAAGAAGTTTTTTGTCACTCCATGGTTGCAAAATGGGAGCAATTTTTCAATTTCAATCACTGTTTCCTTTGTCTTTTTGTTTGGCGCCCTTGGAAGTGGCTTTTTGCACCCCGTATTGCTGATTGCGAAAGAAGCAAAAAATGCCCACACACACGCCCACTCACACGCACACACACACACACACACATACACTATCTCTGATACGTATCATACACACGCTCAATCCGAGACCTCGCTCACGTACGAATGCCAGTGTCAAGGCAACGGCTTTATTTGCATACACTGGAACCCGGGCATCACGTGAGACGGACGCACATTATTTCCATAATAATCGATGAGCACATTTTTCAGCTTCACGCGTAATAGGATTTTTCCGGGCGAAAGCTTCCCTTTCGTGGGGGGCCATTTTTTGTTGTTGTTGTCTTTTTATGTTCATTTCTTTTTTACAAGTCGCTGCTGTGCTGTGCTTTACGATACGCCATCTCAAGCGAAATGGCGTAAGCAACTCGTCCAACTCGGCATCTATCACATTATGCTGCCAGTAAGTTGGGCTTTAAGAGAAGGTTGTTCATGCTGGAAAATTAATTTACGGTTTCTGCAAGTAAAGCGTTAAACGAGGACGTAAAATAATAGCTATCAAATTTTTAAGGCAGCTTTATAGCGTTGCAATTTGTTATTTAAATTTCGTTTTATTTATTTTACTTTATTCGATGTGCATAATTTAAGATGTCAGTCCTCATCGAATAGTCAATCATATCAATGTGTATAGTTTGCAACAACTGCTACTCGTGACAATCTCAATGGATTCTATATTGGTAGTACAATAAGGCCAATGTAATATTCCATCTTTTACCTATGCCATGTATTTTGTCGTACATTTAATGCTAGTTTCTTATACTTCATCCAACCCTCTCGAGCCTTCAAAAATATATTGAACTAGAGATGCTTGCCTCTAGTTGTTTTAAATAAACAATACCGTAGCATCGGCGAATAATTAAATTTTACACGATTTAAGAACAAGTTTCAGAACCAGGACTCACGAAATTTGAAGCATGAGCTTATCCATTCATCTAATCTACCAATTCAGCCAAACAATTCAGCAAATTGATATCTTGTTCTTCTTCTCCTGTTGCACTACAACCTCGAGAGCATATCCAGAATGTAATTACTTCCTTGACTTCATGTTACTCGTAAATGCATTGTTATTACTGCAATCTCAGTTTCAAGAACTTTTTTCCAGATTCTTTAGTTTGGAGTTTGACTTGTTATATATATATGTTATTGTGTTTGTTCAGTTCTTTAGTTATAATAGTATATTTTAGGAACTCTTTTTGAAATCTTACCTCACTTCAAAAGGCTTTAAAATATATCTATTGAATAATATAAGTATGTTAATCCTCAATATTCTCTTATTCAACATAGATAATATTACTTATTAATAATAATTAATAATACTGGGGAAGCTGTCTTCGATAGTATTGGTCACAATTTGTGAAACACACGTACTAAGTCCGGTATGTTATTTTATTATTCAAGCGCTTTTCCCTAAACAAATTAAATCCCAAGAAAAGGGTGTTTTTTGGGAATTCTGTTCAAATTTCCACTTGTTTGCATTTGTAAATATAATTGAATCATCTTTTTGTAAATATTCCTCACAGCTGTAAAGGTCATGTGGAAACTTCAATGTAGGTTCTCAAAACATTAATTTTAGAATTCAATATGCTTATCTCTCTGCCCATCTATTCTCGTATTGGTTAAACACAATGCGCAAAAATTCTTCGAAAAAAAAGTCATTCATTTTCTCTGAATATCCAGATAGCACATGACAATTTCAATGAATCGATCTGGAAGATCAACATATTATGTGAAGGAAAAAAGGTTAAGAGTAAATTTCCCAGTAAATGTGCGACTGTCGTCTTCTACAAAGTGTCGATATGGATGTTTAACACGGGACATGACATTCAACGCTAGCTGTAAAATGTTAAAAGTTGATCGGATCATAATTTATGAAAGCAAATTTACACACAATCGTCTAACAACGACCTTCAACTGGTATGCTCATTAAAGTCTTGAAGACCGTTTTTGCTGCCTTTTACGGAAATATGCTTCTAACCCGAGTGTCAACATAAATTCCAACCAAATATCCATAAAGCAACATTTCTAACCATCGGTTTGTAGTAACCGTGCCAAAGCATGATATCTCGATCGATGTGCAGTAGCTGCACGCTGTACACCGTGCACGCGAGCTAGCTGCCGGTTTGAGCGTGTGAGCTGCATTCAAAGTGCAGTAATTTGCCGTTCAGTTTTTACGGCCCACTCCCCTTTACCACCGGCCGACGCAACGCACGACTCTCAATGCAATCGCGCATTTTACGATTGGCAATGTCGGAGTATCGGTGAGTCGGTGAGCATAAAAGTACGTAGGAGCAAGAAACAAGCAGGCAAGCGTCGCGGTCTCCTCAGGAAGCTATTCAGATGGTGGGGAGATGTTATATCTCCGTAGGTCAAGTTTGCTGGTTATGTCCAGCCGATGGACGAATAAATGTTTCCTTCGACTTTACATGACACGACAACTCGATCGGCTGTATCGCTCGGTTGATGAATTTATAGACGATTGCCGCAGCCGTGCTTCAACCACAGTACCGACCAAGGGACGTTCGTTCGAAGGTCGAACTCGGTCCTGGCCGAAAGGTAAACACTGACCAACCGGAGGCAACACCCATCCACAAGGCGTGCCAGAATCGCGAAACAAAATAGCTTCGAGTTCAGGGCTCGACAAATGGCTGCGAGAACTCAGGGAAAAGAAAACACCGAAAGAAACGAAGAGTGAAAGCACAACAGTCCTCGATCCTTGAATCGTGTCTAGAATGCTGTAATTGAACCTCGTTCGCAGAGGCTTTCCATTTTCCCCGGCGGTTCACGTTTGTTGGCGTAAGGGCACACCGAGAAGGGAATGGAAAACAAAACAAACCACCCCATCCAAACGGGCAGATAATTAACTTCCGGTTCCACCATCTTTTGGGCAACCATTTTTCGTCCTTCGCACACCCAACCTATGCACCCGCTCCCCACACCCGATTGAGGTTTGTGTTTCACTGCTTTTAACTTAACAACGGCAAAAGAACAAAACAAAGCTCATCAAGTCAAACGCCCCGAGTCAAGCGCGTTGCTACGGCGACACGTCCCACGGGGTCGTCTGTGTCCAGCCAGGGCACGACACCAAGGGAGAAGTGGGTGGGTTTGAATGGTTGAACTTAGCCCACTTAAAAGCTGCTGAACTCCGGGACTGGGCGAGAGAGCAGCACAGCGACACCATGACCATCGGGTGGCCTCGTTCTAATGCTATCGTTGAAGTCATTCGCTTTTAATTACTCCCTCAGTTGGTAGCCCTGTTTGTTCGTGTTCGTGTACACCCGGGTAGACCGGTAGACACGGGGTGTGGATACTTTGGAACATCTTCTCTTTGTTGTCTTCCGAGTTTGGTCCCGAGTGTGTGGTGCGGTCAGTTGCGTTGGTTGCGTGCCATTAATTACTTTGATGATGATTGTGAGTCGCAGCTATAATTTGTTGCGTTAATGTTGTATTATTTTATACATCTTTGACGGAATCCTTCCCTCGGTGGTCTCTTTGGTACGAAAATATGGCAGTTTTATAATGGTTGGTTCACCCGTTAAGCAGCAAACAGTGCTAGCAACATTTCCAACCACCATCAACACGACATGACACATTAACACTTGTTTTGACACAACCCTCAATCAGCACACATGCACGGTTGTCACGGTTAGTGTCAAAACAACCGATTGCGATAAAATAGCTGACACGGCTATTAATTGGCTTCCATAAATTAATTATCCGCCAATTTGTCCTGCAGCATACAGCCGCCAGCGTGCAGTTGCACTCGCCAAAGTACACGCACTCCTATCTTCACGCACTACCGGTTAACCCAGACCGAAATGTAATCGTCGCTGGTAGAAACCGATGTCTAACTTCAACCCCCCTTCGAATGGTGTCTACCTGACTCGACTGAAGCTGATGGGGTATATAAAATTTTATTACATCTTATTTGCCTACCATCATGGGCGCCAATTATTATTGAACAGCCAAGCTCTTCTACAACCTTGCTTCCATTCCTCCATCACCTGTTGTCGCATCTTCCTTTCGTAATAGCGTTCGATACGGATCGATTCGCACCACACAAATACACTACCAACACGAAGACTTAAGTCACTGCTACTTCACCGAACTTTCTTCACCGTTCTACCACGAACGAATAGCGAAATGACGCTGCATACAAAACTACCTACGCAAAAAGAATTCACCGAAAGCAAACAATACGGGGCAGGTTTCCGAAAGTCACGCGCTTCCTTTGACATTCAATTGTTTGCGCCATATTTTGTCACAGGAAAGGATACCGCAATTAATGGTCGGAGAAAGAGAAAAGAAATTTCCCGATCGTGTTCTTTCATTTCGCTATCATTGTGAGTTGCCGCTACAGGAAGACTTTACTCTTACCGATGCCCATGCCAAGAATGGTTAAGAATTGGACGGTGGAGGAACGTTTGCCGAAGGAAAGGGCATAATAGTTTCTGTTCTATTCGGTAAAGTGGTCGATCGAACAAAACATCCTACCAACACAGAGCCAAAACACCTGTTCGAACGCGCGAATAACAACGCACTTAACGATCGGATCCATCCTGTCTGCATCGCCATCTTCGTCCAACACCCACAAACTGTCCCACAAGGTTCCAATCACCCTCTCCCCGTTTCCCCCTACCCTCCCTTCACAGGAAGGTCGCCTTCCGCCATCCGCCCTGTCTGCTCTTGACTCTCGTGCAAGGAGGTGAAGGTGGTTGGCCGATACTAACACCGACACCGGCCAGTTGAAGACGCTACCCAAAGGCTTGCGGGTCCAACGAAAAGTACAGCGCACAACAACGACGAAACTGCCGCACCACAACCACAACGGGCGAGGAAGATTATTTGCTTAAACACTGCCGAACGACGGTGCCGATTCGATTGCGTTTGGGGACGAGTGCGTTCCGTCGCCTGCGGGGAATGCCATTCATTAGTTTCACTTTCGGCGTGCACTTGAATGGATCACCTGCGCGGTGAACAGTGAGGTGGTCTTATTGTAAACAACTAGCGACAGAAATTTACAGTGTGATAGTTTCCGTGTGCGAATCCTGCCACGTAGGAAATGTGGCTTGGGAAATGGCTTTAAACAAGATGGCGCTAAGCACGTATAGCGCTGTTTTTCTGGCAGTTTAGAGCTTAGTTCAGTAGGGTTTTCCTGTCTGTGAAATACCAGTGAAGGTAGTGGCGAATTGTTAATGTTGTGTCTTATAGTTACAAATACAAATACGCGTCAAATCAAAATTGTTCCCGACGCATGTGATTTATAAGGTGTCACGTTTGATGTGTACTTGGAAAATCCCAAAGGATTGCGTTTTATGCTGGTGTCTAATCCATTACCGTTCATGATTTGGTTTTGCCCGGAATACATTGTCTGCTGAAAAGTGTTTGAAATAGTGAAAAGTGTTTTAACGAATGTCTGCAAAAACCAAAATCTGCCACTTCATATCAAACACCAAGTTGGCGTTGGCAGAATCCGTTTCGTGTTCGGAAATGTGACACTGCGGACCGGTTAAAGCCGGCTAGGCTAGAAACGGGATGTCTAAGCGATAGTGATTTACGGGCTAACGCTTTTTACGTTGTTCGCTGCTGGAAAATGGAAAATTGAAACCTTGTACCAACCTACCCGATCGAGCATGAATACATGGAACTCTGTTGTCCGTTTAAGCCAATGTGCTTTAGAAGTTTTTAAGGAAAAAATCATACCAGTGTGATGAAATACGACGTAGGAATTCATGTCGCCCGAACGAGAGTTAGCAAACGCAATGTTCCCATCCTTTGCTTTATTCACATCGAACGTAACGTTGCTTCATTATTAATTGTTTCAACAGCAGCTAGCTAAAATGTTGCAGGCCGGCCGACAACCGACGAACAAGTGGGCCACCATCGGTGCAGGTATTCTGCTTGCAACAAACGGTGAAGAAACAATTTATGTCCTCTACCGTGTCCGCTCCATTGCGCTCGCTTAACGCTGCAATAAGAACAGTAGCAGAAGATGTTTTTTGTACCCCGGAAACAATTAAAATTTATGATCTACCGTGACAGTTTTTCTCCGTGACAGAAATGAAAACTTATCTCGCTAGTTTTCTCCATTCTCCGTTGGACATGCCGCCCTTCTGCTTCCATTCACTCTCAAAGCGAAGTCTCGAAAAAGTTACTCCACAGTAGTGGTTCAGTGCGGGTCGGTAGTCGAAAGGGTTAGTGCAAGGTAGCCGGATGATTTGTTGCTAATGAATTCTATCACAGGCCAATCCTTGGCTCGGTTTGGCGTAGCTCAAGGATTTTGAAAACGAATCGTCTCATCGTTCTAGCACGTGCAAGACGAGTGCTCTTAAGAGCGCCAACCGGAAAGAGGGACCAGTAAGTGTGGTGGGCAAACAAAGTAACAATAGCTAGTACATTTGGCTCCGATAAGCGTTCCGGTAAATTAAGCAAAATCAGAACAAAAATTAAGTTGCGCCATTCGTGTGCAGCAGAAAATTACGTTCCAAGTTATGTGCATATATAAGAGGGAAGTTCTTAGAATGGTAATGCAAACTTTATCTCAGCAAAGCTTAGTACACAGTACACAACAAAGTAATGATATGCGACACTTTTTCTTCACTAGTTATCTCAAAGCAATAGCAATTTAAATCCCATTCCACAAACTCCACAAATTATAATCGATTTAAAATCGAATCATGTCCGCATATCCAGCCCGAATGACACACTTCTGGGGCACACGTGCCGGAGCTTTGCTTGAACGCTAATGCACTCGAGATGTCAAGAAGTTGTCGGTCAATATTTGCGCCACACAGATTGGGCAAATGTTTTCTCTCTAGTCCATGTGCCGGAAGTTTGTTACACATATGGCATAGTTTGGACTGCATTTTGTGATTTGTTTGTGGTGAACTTCGGCTCATACTCAAAAAAGGAACAATTAAAATAATCCTTCCGGCCTCATTTGTCAATCACATTGAACTAATATTTAGTCTGTGTCTTTTCAATATGCGCTCGAGTATTAATCAAACAATTCGTCCGTCACACGCTTCCTTACATCATCGACACTACACGACAATAAGCGCCTTATTATCGGAACAAATTTTTTCTCATGTTAGTACACGCAATTAGCTGCAAAATCAATCACCACAGAAAATACTTATCACGACATTTCGACCAAATATTTGCACCTACGCCGCCCTGTTTACATTTCCTTTCGGCCTTTTGTCAAGATGCTGTCAGGCAGCGCTACACACACGCACAAACGCGAGCGCGCGCGGGCCATTCTTAGGAAAAAGCGTTCATCAAGCCCGTCATGATTTATTGCAATTCGATCGCAAAAGTTTACTGCCTGAACCAGGCTGACGGCATTGTGTGAGTGTGTATGTGTGTGGAAACGGTGTGTAAATTTGAGCAATTCACTGAGATTAGGAAAGTAATTAATCAACTTGAGAGCGCTGTTCAATCTGTTGTTGCGTTGGTGAGAGCTCCGGTACCAGCATCCGGTGCACACCTTCACACATTCACCAGCCCAGCTGGTCGGGGTGAAAATCGTTAAGAAATCCATCTTTTCGGTCGACAAATAGCTTCACAAGATGGATTGGTTAGTTTTCTTGTGGAATATGATTGTGTCAACAGCTTCGAGCGGAGTATGTATCGGCTAGAGATCAGAGAGTGTGTGTGTGTGTGTGTTTAGGGCCATTTGGTGGGAATTCTCCACATCACTCTCTCTAGGTGCTGTATGTTTGGTTTACGGTACGGTTGCAAGATAATCTTGCAGATTGATAGAATCGTTACCAGAAGAAAAACTTTCACTGCAAAGATTTGTGGCACACGTGCTTGGTGAGTGCTTGGGGTTTTTTTT
>KZ061823.1:6653-53439 GCA_002091835.1 Anopheles maculatus
CGGGGAAGGTTGTAAATTCCTTAACAACGTTAAAATAGTTTAAGAAAGTTTCCGCGCTGTTTTGATGCCTTAAATAAACTTTGAAGTAAAAAAAAAACGGTTCATAGTCAACCAAACCCAAACTGGTGTACAAATTTGATTAAAATATTCATAATAGCTGATCGAAAGGTTCAGTTTTCTTTGCCACTACGACACATTTCACACGGCGTCGGAAACTTTTTCCCGAACCGTCCAGCACATCAGAAAAGGGACGGTCCGCCCCCCTCCCAAAAACGAAGGGATAATGAGAGCTTTGGGGTTCGATAGTGCGAATAAAATTTCTTGGCTGGAAAATTAATTTTAATTCCACTGCTAGTAGCCACCGTTCACTGAATTCGCCTTGTACGGCTTTGGGCCGAACTTCCTGACACACTGTTGATGATGCGTGTCGGGGTACGTGTTTGTTGCAAAGTTTTCCCACCCTAAAGGCGCACCGCCACACGTCCGTAGCTAGCCCGAAGGAGGTGCGCAAAAAAGAAAAGCAGGGCAAAAAAGCATCACCATGATTACCTTCCCGAAAACCTAAGCCCTTGGTCAGGATCGCCTTTTTCGGATGCTGAGCTTAACCTCAGCGAAGAGAAGTTGGGCGAGGCATCGTCACATTAGACATCCATTGTAGGGAAGTTGGAGAGAGATCTGGGGACTATAGATAGAAAGTTTGTTCCCTTCCTCTCTTCCCCTCGAACTTCGCCCCCCCCCCCTCCCACAAAAGGCCCGGGATGGGGACGGAAAACTTTATCCTTATCAGCGTTGTTCGATCGGAAAATTGAATTTCGCAAAGGATGAGACAAATGCCGAACCGGAGTGTGCTGGGCATTACGGCAACGGTTACGGTGTTCGGTTGGAACGCGCTAGTCTAGTAGTTTTCGGACTATCAGCCTATTTGTTGCTTTTCACTGGCCTCAGCATACCCGCATACCCGGTAAGTTTAGCCGGATTTTGTGGGGATGATACGCCCTTAGCTGACAATTAAAACACTTTCAAACTTCCATCACCTTCGCCCGTCAACTTTGCACAATCGGGAGGGGTGGCTAAGTGAGCTGCCGAGCGTTTATTTCTCCAGCGTCCATTTTACTGGGACCATAATTTGGCCAATAGTGAAGGCGTCTAGCTGTGGAGTCTTGCTACTGTTGCTGACAACTTAACCTTAACGGAACGAGGGTGTTTGGTAGCGGGAACAGTCGATAGCGATCGTTATTAACTGTTCTAGATAACAGTGTGCAAACATTGTAGGGTTTTTAGGTTGGCAAAGGCTGGAGATTCAATTCGGGTAACTTCGCATGTGCGGATTCTATTTCGGTCGGTATAGGCCCTTAATGGCAGTATGTGAAAAGCGGCTGATTAGCCATCTTCACAAACTGAAAGCCTTTGTCTTATCGGATTAATGGTGCAACTAATTTTCAGTTCCGTAAAATCTAGCTTGAGGACTTTGAGAATATTTTATCCAAAATTTTACGCACCATGGTTTCAGAACTATATTAAATAAGCACGAAAACTTACACAATACGGCTAGTACAGAAAGCATGCACGAACGCGCCTATTGCCAAGGTGTGTTAGGCAGCTGTATGATGAATGCAAATTGCAATTAATTACGTGCCGCTCCATTCATTCGCGCGCTTGTGACCACGGTCAATTAAGAAGCTACTACCGAACGAAAAGCGACCAAAGCACTCTCGGTACGCCCAATGCCGTTCAGCTTCAGCTGGAATTACATTGAATGGGAATGGATGCTTCTGGCCGAAAGCCATCGATAAAATTCGTGACGTAAATCATGATGATGGATGCGAATGAACGAATGGCACTGGCGGTGGTGTGGTGTACAGTGAAAGGACTTCGTTTCAGCTCGGAAGTGCCATGCTAATTGGGGAAAGATTTCGCTTCGCTTTTCACCGAAAGATTTCGGTTGGTGAAATGACTCACGTAGTGTACGGGGCAAGGATGTCCTGGCTTGGTGTACGAACGAGTATATTCGTATTTTTGTATATTGAATTCGATCTGCTTTACAAGTGTCTAACGCGGATTGGGACATACTAAACTCGTACATGGAGTAGCTTTTGTTGAAGACTCTACACATACAATTAAAAGGCGTCAGGTTTTCCTAACGCTGATCTGTAACGTGTAGTACAGATTAATTCTTGGAGTATTATACTCCTAGACGGTGTAAAAAAGTTTAAAAAGATAAAGAGAGCTGTCGGTGCCGATCAGCCCAGCCATAAACACGCGCCTAGCTGTACATTGAATGGGAATGGATGCTTCTGGCCGAAAGCCATCGATAAAATTCGTGACGTAAATCATGATGATGGATGCGAATGAACGAATGGCACTGGCGGTGGTGTGGTGTACAGTGAAAGGACTTCGTTTCAGCTCGGAAGTGCCATGCTAATTGGGGAAAGATTTCGCTTCGCTTTTCACCGAAAGATTTCGGTTGGTGAAATGACTCACGTAGTGTACGGGGCAAGGATGTCCTGGCTTGGTGTACGAACGAGTATATTCGTATTTTTGTATATTGAATTCGATCTGCTTTACAAGTGTCTAACGCGGATTGGGACATACTAAACTCGTACATGGAGTAGCTTTTGTTGAAGACTCTACACATACAATTAAAAGGCGTCAGGTTTTCCTAACGCTGATCTGTAACGTGTAGTACAGATTAATTCTTGGAGTATTATACTCCTAGACGGTGTAAAAAAGTTTAAAAAGGTAAAGAGAGCTGTCGGTGCCGATCAGCCCAGCCATAAACACGCGCCTAGCTGTGGAGGAGTATAGTTACTAGCGCATAGTTACGGTTTTTTGGTGGTAATGTTTTTTGGATTACCACGGTTAACTATAGTTGTTATGTAAGGTCTTAGTATGAACGCCTTGTCAAAAAGGAACCCCAAACCTCTAACACATTCAGTACTAATGTACTACCAAAACCATCAAACAGGACAAGAGAGTTGATTCTCAAAAAGGACATTAACATTTGTTGACGAACATTGATAAAAAATGTTTCACCTCGGCTTAAAACTTAACATCGAAGCAGAATAGGATGAGAGATTGAGTCAAAGATCGGTCTAGATGGCATCATCTTGGAACCTACAGTGAAGATGACTTTTGCAGATAGAAGTTGACAAATTCGATGAGGTTTGTAAAGGTTAAATGTTTGGAGCATGCAGCTCAAAACTGATCCAAATGGAGCTTCTTACAAATATTTAACTTATGGCAGCTGTAGAAATACGTAATATTGTGCTTCATCGAAGCGATGGTCGAAGCATACGCTAAATAAGAGCCTCTTATCCGTGGTTCTTACACGAAGGAAAGCGGATGCAGCACTTTTCAACTGCTTAAAATATTTAACAGGTGCGAAACTAGTGACTAGGACAGTGTGTCTAAATTCTGTAGAGCAGCGGTATGGCTCAGACTTGTTTCAGAAGAAATGCAGACGTTGTTGACGAAAGTAACGATTGTACCAAGGTAATTGAGCTCCCCTACCATCTCTAGATCGTTCGATTGCTATCACAGTCAGGCCTCCAGCAAGCGAGTACTTTGTCTTCGTCGCATAGATCCTCTAACCAATCTTATTGACCTCGCGTTTAAGTATGCCTAAGATATATGGAGAAACCCAACCCCTTTGGAGGATGTGTGATATGGGTGAATTGAGCAAAGACGGAGCGGAGTTATAGTATCTCTTCTCCATGTAAGGGCTGTCCAACAGGTCCGTGACCACCATATAATATAAGCACAACGAACAAGTGTCATTCTATCCACGCTGTACGCTTTAGAACCGCGAAACCGTTAGAACCGCGGATGAAAAGAATCGAAGTTCACAATAAGTATGATTCTTTTCAACTTTTTCCTTTTAAATCACTTTCATCCGTATTAATTTTCTTGCTTTATAATCGGTACCGGAAGAGGCTTTCAAAATTTTTCACATTATTGATAATTTACTTCATCTATCTTCATCTTAATATCAAATCAAAAAAAAAAAAAATCTACCCTAAAGCGCTGGCATTGCCAATTAAAAACAAATTGCCTGCCACCGACCCGATTAAAACGGCACAAGGAAAATCCGTTGGGCTCTCTCAATTAAAATTTGCCTTCCAAATCGAGGTACCCCGGGTGGTTCATATACTTAGCAGAGATTGATAGTCCGTTTCTTCCTGGTCACTTTCGCCGGTACGGATACGATAGCGAGAGCCGCTTTACGCGTTAAATATGCAGCCAGTGTATTAGCATCTGGTACGGTGGGACCATTCTTACCAAGCCGAAACCACAGACCCCCGTAAGGTGAGATCATTTTCGCGGTCACGCACCGGTATTTCCGGCCGGGGAAATGAACGAAACAAAGCAAAAGGAACGAAATACCACCGCGATAGTGAAGCGTCCAGCTGTATTGCGTGCTGAACATTTGTGTTTAACGTTCCTGTTCCAAGTCGGGGCACGATTTACTGATTTTCTACTGTTTTGGTATTCGGTTTCTTAAACTCTAGCGAGAAACTAACATCATCAAGGTTTTTTTTTGGTATGTATGTCCTGTTTGCGCTTACCATGCGACGGTCTCGACGGTGGAAACCCACAGCCAAATGTGTTAAAAATGTACGAAAGGATAAAAAGGTGCTCACCAGTCGGCGATTCATATCCTTCGCTGGCATCTCTCAGCACCGGACAGCTTTTATCCGACCGGGGTCGCATAAATCATTTACTCGCACAATTTCTCACCCGATGTCCCGGGGCACAGTTAAAGGTGTCTGGGAGGCAACCAGCACAAGCTACTTTCTGCATGTAGGACAAAGAATAGTTAGCAGTGGCGTGGATAACCGGGGAGGAAGAATATCATAAGGCAAGTGACGTTGGAATAAAAAAAAACCAAAAAGCAGAATGTTAGAATGGGTGAAGCGACATAATATTGCATGTTGGATGAACATTTACAAGTTCACAGGTCGTTTGTGGTGGTAAATTGTGTGTATGATAGAAGGGAAAGCAGTTGAAATGGATTAGAAAAAAATGTTAGAAAACTGCCGTCTTAAACATGCTAGAAATGGGAATCAAACAAGCTAGAGAAGTGTCATTTCAGTGGAAGCTTATTCTGATAGCAGTGAAAGCAGTGTTATTAAGTATGAGAATGATGAGCAGGATATTTGATTGATCTTTTCGAAGCAGTAACTGTCATTTTAAAGGCTTAAAAAAATCACGACAGATGACGCTACCGTTGTTTAGTCTTCTCAGGGTCTACCCTCAACAGTTTAAATTAAGAATACTTAACTTTAATAGTTAAGCAAAAACTAGCATTACTATTTATAAGATTATGGATTAAAAATGCTAGAGAACCAATGAAAAACAACGCACCCTAGTAGTATTATGAAGATACTGACGTCCTATAACTGATATAATATGACGTGAGAATTTCCTTTCTATGAATTTACAAAATTGTTCTTCTTGATAGTGATGTTTCCATGACATTTATAGGTAAATTGCTCTAAAAGTCTCTTTAATTAACTACAAAACGATACAGAGAATTATGTCTGCGTGTGATATCCTCTTTAAGATAGCCGTTGTTGCATTACTACTGCCATCTTGCTGCCATCATCCGTGCCATCCGTAGTATACGAATGTAGGTAAATGTTGGCGTACGGATCAGTATCAGTTCCCCACAAGTGCAGCAGCAACATTCGTCTCAGCCACCCTAATCTAATCCCTCCCGATGCAGTGTGCCTTGAAGCAATTCCATGCCTTGAAGCACGGTGCCGTACACCATCTACTGCACGGAAATCATAATTATACTGTTCCAACCCAAAGCCTAACGTTGATCCACCCGGCAAAGACGGAAATCTCTTCCGGATGCAGTTTTCATGTGCATGTTTAAGCAGATAATGCACTATAACCGGGCTGCCGGGTCCGAGCGCAGAACTCACTTAAATTCTCCCGATCATAGTTAATCATAATGGACGCAACGTATACAGAATTACCAGCCAAAAAGGGGGAAACAAAAATAATTCACCCACATTAAATCCATGCAAAAACAGCTGACCAAAATTCCTGAATCAGAGGCCACTTTTGGAGGATTCCGTTTCTTTCAGTTTCAAGACGGACTCTACATAACAGAGCTGGAGATATTTCATCTCACTGTAACCGTTCCGCGGGTTGAAGTAATGGGGCTCCGGTTTCTTTTACCTCCTCAGACGCCACTAACGCCACGTGGACACAACGTTCGCGGACATCTGGCGCAATAAATCATGGACCCGGGTTTTGAACATTATTCCGCAGTTTTATCCTTGTCTGGCCCTGGCCTGAACGACGTTACGGACAGTTGGTCTAGTCGAAAGCATCAACGGAATAGGCTATGGTTTTGGGTATACATGTTTTATTATCCCCCTCTTTTTTTTGTTCGTCTTTCCCGGTTTCTCAGTTTTGGCCCTCAGCTTGGTGGTTGGGGAATTTTGGGCAAAAGGGATAGAAATGGTTAATATGTCTGTGGTCTGTGGAATTGGTTAGAGGCGTGGCGCAATTTGCGGAAGTAACTAAATTACGTGTTCTTTCTCTTATTTCGCTGTTCACTAGTAGGTTCATTAGAAAGGGCCGGTTGAAGATGCATCTTTTAACTTTTTTATCAAAGTTTTTCTGTTTTTTGACAAAATTATTGAATGTGTAATCAATTAGGAAGATGGAAAATTGTGAAGGCTGTATGTAGATATCGCAGAATAGTTATATTTTCTTCACTCTCTTAAGTAGATTCTTTGTCAGAAAAGCGTAACAATGCGTTATAATAATGTTGAATTTAAAAATAGTTTTATTTACTTCCTTATTTGGGTGTCTTGAAGTCTGCCATATAAACCACAAACACTTTTGCACACACCGAAATGATGCATGGAAAAAAAAGATTTGGAAGGAAAGTTTTTTGTTTTCCCCGACCACACCCAACTAGGCGAAAATAGGAGCAAAACCAATGTTTGCATTTTTGGAAATATTTCTAAAAAACTGATTTTAATCATTAGAACATGTATTCTGAAACATTCTTTGGAAGTTTTACAACCAAAATAATACCATCTTCAATCAAAATTGTTGAATTAAATAATTGTATTTGTATTTTTTTCTGAACAGCTGTACTAACGTGCCGAAAACTGACCACACCCAACTAGTTGCTCGGTTGTCTTTCCACTACTGTTCATGCCGCAGGATGGCACTAGCATGGTAATGGTGCGTCCTGTACAGGCTCGTTACTTACACGGGTTGAGTTGATTTAAGCCTTCGGAGCGAAGTAACCAACCGCTAAGCGCTTTTGGAAGATTGATTGCCCGTAACACCCGCCCAACTCATCGTTTCGCCGAGAACTGGCGGGATTAATCTCCATTGCTGTACCATAAAAAGTAGGGTAACGTGCCTGTGTGTGTGTGCAGTTTTCGGGCAGAACAAGCAATAAAGATGTTAAATCGTATGGTACGCTTTCGGTGAGAGCGGTCTTAAAGGTAAGTTCTTTTACTTGGTAAAATTGATTTTTAGGCATTCACGTTGCCATCGCAACGTGTTTCCTTCTAAGCTTCCATACAACACGGGCAATCTTTCGCTTAAAGTGATCTAATCATTACGGCAGCAACGGACCACCATCGGCGAGCTTGATAAGGTAATGGGAAACTTTTACCGTGCCACGTGGCACGGTGGTAAATACATACTAGGAAACTCTCGTAACTGTCAACTTGCTCATCGTAGCAAACGCGTGGCTCGGTGAGCTGCTGCATGGTAGAGTTAGGCAATGGTCCAATCCCACGTGCCCAATGTTACGAAGGCTGACACCACACGCTGCCTGCCGGATCGTTCAGCCGAACCCGTTTCGGAAGATAAACTACGGCAAAACTTTTCAAAACAATTGTTATCGTCTTCGAAGCTGTGAAAGGGCTGAAGGATACGTACTACACCTGCGGTTCTGGTGGCTCTTGTGGCGCGAGTGCTTGGTAGTTTGGTGGAAAAGTTACTACGGCTGGTTGCGAGTTGTTGCCGGCCTGCCTAAGGCAACATAATCTCCAAACGCATAGATGCTCGGGCACGGCGATCAAACACCTAGCTCACCTATAGTATGGCTGCTGCTGCTGCATGCTAATTCAGCTGAGTGGACGAGCTAATTTAAGGTGAGAATTGCTTTCGGACGGGAGGGAGAGGAAACCACAGACCGGACAACCTCAACCCTGAACCAGTATCGTATCCGTCCCAATAAACACCTCACTTGCTTTGCATTCTACACCCAACAATAGTTTGCCCGGTACAAGACAGCACACCCCGGTACGGAGCGTGTCCTGGATGTAGGGGCCAGCATGGAAGTTTGGCCAAAAGTTTTAATCGTTATTTTTCCCGAAACACTTTACGCTTCGTTTGTTTTGCGTCCTGAGCAAGCAGCGACAGTGTGGCCGTACACACCCATCACACAAAAGGTAATGGTGGTGCTGTTGTAGTTGTGAATCTACGGATAATCAAGTCCTACATCAATTTCAAGATATTGCGTTTGATGAAGGGTTTCGGTTTGCGTGTGCAGAGCGCAAGAACGCAATATGAAAGTTTTTCAGTGGCAGCAGCAATGGGGTTTGGCTGATACTAGGTAACATTTGTGGGCGAAATTTGGTTCTAAAATTTGCAAACGAACTTTTACCTGTTGCGCACACACACACACAGGTGATTTTCCAAGGGGCGTAACTTTACCCATAATGCACACCCATGGACGCGTAACTGTCTCAACAGCGCTGGCAAACAAGTGCCGATCGTTGAGTAATGGTATAATGGTCTATCGTCTCGCCGTAAGAAGCCTATCTAGGGGAGATGTTGTTTTGAAAGCAATAAAACCTGTTTTTGTGAAGCTAAAAATCCCATCCACAAATCGTCTTATACCCATCAACGTGAGTCAATGGCGGCGTCCCCTGCCCCAATCGATCCCTGGGGACGTTGAGAGTTGTTCTGTAAATGCACCGGGGCAGCCTTATGTCACAGTCCGAGGCCGGGGTTGTAAAGTAATACCTGGGTCAATAAAAATCGATCACCAATACGTGAGGCAAATGCGAAATGTGCCTATCGGCCTATCTGCCAGTTACTTTTGGAAGGAACACGTCCTATCAGTCGCACTAGACCACACAAAGCTACCAGGCTCGGTACATATATTTTAAACTTACTTCAATCGCGATTTTCTTCCCTTGCCAGATGCGGTTGCTCTCTTCTTTAAGTTAGTTTATACGAGTAAGATCTGCTCCAGGGGAGGAAAAAAATCAATAGCCATGCCAACAAGCACCCTCCAATGTCGTGCCGTAATGGGGGATCGTTTTTCTTTGCTCCGTTTCATGCACGGCGGCCGTCGACGGCACCATCAGGAGCCGAAGATACATTGGCAACCAGTGTCCGGCATAGGTTGCAGTTATCGTATTTGCAAGCAATTCCTGGTTCGTTTGCAGTGCTTTTCGGCTGCAGGATAATGTGTGTCCTCTTCAGACCTTCACCAGCAAGGATTCCATTGAATCGAGTTTAGAGCAAAATGGCAGTTTAAGGCGTTAACCGTGTGAGACTGTAGTGGTTACCCGGTTGCTCTAATAGTTTCAGTATCGTTACGGGTAAATATGATAACGGATGGTTCGGGCTGCTTATCCCTAGTTCCTTCCCTTTCTTCAACGTAAGGAAACAATCGCTGGTGGGGTAGCGGTGCTGGCAATGGTGGGTTGGTGAGGAGGGTTGCTATACACGGCCATAATCAGGTTATCATCGAAACCTCACGAGAGTGGTACGTTGTAAAATTTTACGACAATCAAATTGCGCACGGCATGAGACGGCCATAATGTCTCATGTGGTTTGCGCTCCTGCGGCATACAGAGTATCGAGTGTTTCTTGCCGTTCCCTTACAACCGTTTGCCTCGGGTGTTCCACGTACTGGGCCCTAGACTTTGTGTGATCTTTCCCTGGTTTGGTCGCGTGCTTGTACCGGGGGATGCAAATTCGATGAATGTAGATTTTCTGTGTCCGGAGCACACGTACACGGCATATGACATTTGATGGGCAATGGGTAAATGTGGCGAATGAATAACTTATGGTCGAGATTTTGGGTAGGTTTATACGGAGAAGCCATTAAAGCGGGCTGTACCAATATTGTTGTAGACGATGGGCAGGTTAAAGTGTGGTTTAAGAGCTTCGTGAGTTTATGTTAGCATGTTTTGTTTTTATTACTTGAAGCAGTACAAGTACAAGATGAGAAAAGGTATTATTAATTACTTTCTGGTATGAAAAAGAACTTTATGTTTTATGACATTTTGTAAAATGTATATGTTAATAGAAAGCATTGCCTTTAGACTATAATTTAAGAGAAACTTACTAGGTTTTGAGTATACAACAGAAAACTCGCAAGTTGGACGGATGAATCGATAGTCAGCGCTGTAATATCGATTGTAACGCCTGAAGGTATGCAATCAAATGTTTCATCATGCAGAGATTTGTGAGCAGTATGAAGAGGCCGCTTGGATACGGTTTTAATTGCTGTTTAAATTGTGTGAAATGACCAAACCTACCTTAAAAACTGATGGCATTTTTATTCAAATTTTAAACAAAACCCTGCTAGAGTAAGAAAAACAACATAACTTAATTTAAATCTTTTTTTTTCCGCTCGACTTATGTCCAAAGCTTTTAGTAGCTTTCTTCTGTTTGTATGTTCTGCGTGAAAGTTCCCTACTTGAATCGATACCGTAAACCACAGGTCCCGGGTTGCACCGTGGACAGTAACGAAGAGGACCCGGGTAATAAGCTCTTAATAAACACCCGATAACACCATCGTGCCGACTAAATTATAAGGCAATGAAAAGTTATTGGCCGCGAAATTTCTTCCAGCGACCTGAACGATTCCCCACGAACGAAATTAAGCGTTTTCCCTGCGAAACAAGTAAAACGTGTCCAAAATGTCCTAAACCTATACACCCTTGGCGATGTGGAGCGGCGATGTCAAGCATACTGAATCGCTTTCACCCATACTGTAAAAGCAAAAGGTCACAGTGGGGCGTACAAACCGGAAAGGATAAATAAGGGACTGACGCGAGATGGAGAGAGACAAGAGCCATTTTTCGCAAGCACTTACTTCCTCTTGAAACTGTGTTTCGCATGCCCTGTCTGGCAGATAGCATCGTTCCATATTCGAACCGTTTCACACATAACTAACAATCTTGGCAAATGGTTTTAAAGTTGATTTTCGTTATCGAAATTTATCCCCCATCTCATAGCGCCCGGGCACCCCAATGCCTACGGGAATCAAGGTTTGGCTGTTTTGGGTAAACGGATTTTTAGAACGATTCCTCTATGTTTCTCCAGACCTGTTTCAATATACCGGTAAATCTCTGCCAAGGAAAGGTACACGAAGGCAAAGGGGGACGATTATTATGATTATTAAAAGTGATTACTTTTGAAATTGTCTCTCGATAAGGGTTTGAAGCATTTTCGATCGGAGCGTGTAGGTGTTATTGTGTGGTAGAAAAGCTTAATTTTGACCTTTCGAATTGAGTTGCTGGGCAGTTTGTTGTGTAGGACGGGAATGTTTTATTCATCACGGCAAGCAATAGATTTATTTGAACTGGAGAGCAAGTACAAATATGTTTATGTGAGGGAAGTAGGAGGAATAGTATTCGAGGACGCTTTGAACTGCCTACAATGGACTATCCTGGAGTGTTGGGGTTGAACGATTCGGTGCAATCAGGATATGAATTCTTCCGGGTGTTGTACCCATTGTTTTGACAGATTTCAGGCCATCAAGAATGTAGTAGGTCCTTGTCAGTTGGAGATGGCTTACACCATCACGAAGACGAAATAAACTCCAGCGTGAGCTTTGTTCCCTGACGCAGAAGACTATTGTAGTGCATCTTGCATTTCAAAGAATTACGGGCAGTGTTGCATACCTAACAGTCATCATCACCAGAAATAGAACCAACAACAGCTTAAATGCCAACAATGAAAATCAAAGCAATAAATAGTAAAACAAATCTTCGGGATTCGAACCTCAAATGCAAAAACGAGACTTAAACTTGAAGTATTTTTGATAAATAAATCTTAATTATTTTTGGCTCTAAAATTTAGAAATAATCACAAGCTGCCATTTCTCATTGACTTGATATTACTTATAGCTGGATGGCCGATTCTGCGAATGGGTGACCTATATCAGAGACACAAATTCTCATTTTCGATGTCCTAAATTTATGCTCAGTAATATGTACAAATTCTAAGCTATTGGCAAAGTTTTTATTGAAGACTAAGCAAAGAGTGTACGGCATATGCTTCCCTGAAGCACCAACTCAAAAACGAAATGTACTTCAAGAGAACCTACTGCATAAATGAAAGCCTTATCTTCCGCCTTTCAATCGAGAAAGGATTACATCTTGGTGGGACCAACCAGGATTCGTATCTTATATCAACGTTCTGGTAAATTCAATGTACATAACCTATCGGTAGATGTGTTCCAGGAATCCATCACCAGAAATAGCAATGGTCGCAATCATGGTTCGCTCTACTCCGTGGTTTCCATTACGACACAATCTGTACCCTGTAATGGTATATGGAAGATTCGTGTTCACCCGGCGTGTGTTGTTGCCCACCGGGAAATACCGGTGCTTATCCTTATCCACCTAATTTCCATCTTCACTTCCGCCTTACGGTGGGGCAAACTTTTCGGGAAAGTGATTTAATAACATGTTGCACAAAATTTCATCAAAATTACTCCAACGGGAGGGTACTAATTATCGCGCGAGCGAACCATTTCTGAGTGGGTTGGGAGAGAGAGAGAGAGAGAGGGAGGGAGAGAAATGGGGTGGGTGGCACTGCGTGTTGTGCTTTTCTTTTGCATTCCGGGAATTTGTTTGCCTCCCAAGGAGACTAGTTAATTAGTCACCAGTACAGCGAACGAAGGGCGAAAGTGATAAGTTAATAATGAGCATCGGTACCGGTAAGCCATCCGATGCATTTTAAAATGGCCACAAAATGGGACGCCGGGAACATAGCGTTTTACCGTTTTTTTTTCTTGCTGCTTTCCGTTTGATTTCTTCAAGAGGGAAAACAAGAGTGAAAAAAAATATGTGCAAAATATTTGAAGAATGTTTCCGGCGCGGTTGTTCCATTTTATCAAATTACCTCACGCAGTTTTCGAACCCTTTTGTCCTGCAAAAAAAAAAAGGGACTAGAGGGACCCCTAGAAGGAAATTATCCAACCAGCCGCAACTTCAGGCACAGGGCATTAGGGCCTACGAAGTCGGAAGTTTTTTCTTCTTCTTTTTCTTCTTGTTCTGTTTGCTACAAAAGTTTCCGGCCCCGGCGGGAAGAAGTCTTGGTTCCCGGAAGGGTTTCGGCAGGATACTGGGGTTCGGACTGATTCCGGCCAACGTTTTACAGCGCTCAACTTTTTCCACTCCGGCAAAAGGTGCAACAGAGTGAAGCAGGATTCCGGTGGGTCTCTGGTTTGGTCGAGCTCTCTATAATTAGTTCAGGGATTTGTCGGTGGTTGTTTCAGATTTGGAGTAGGCTTTCATGCGCAAAGTTCCGTTTACTTTGCGTCTTGGAAGGTGGCGAGCGTGGTTTTCGCAACTTTTGTGTCAGCAACGCCAGGATCACGTGTGGTCCTTGGTTGATATCTCAAACAGGAAATCTTATGCTTGTGTATTGCTTTTAAACGGAAAGCACAGTAAAATGATGTAAGATTAAAGCAAAATAAGTAAAATATTTAGTTTGAATTGTATTGTATTGCGGATTGCATAACTTTTGTTCAGGAAACATAATTTCAATTACTAAACAATCAGTAAGGGAAGGTATAGAATGTGATACTCCATATAATCTGCACAGATAGCGAGGTCCTTGCAATAAAATTATTCTCCTTCATATTAATAATCACAAAATGAATTTATTGCGGTACATCACTGATCGTGCAATTCCATTCCCAATCATGTAGGTTTAATTTGTTTTATAAATCATTACGGTAAGGTGTTGATCCTTGGGAAATTCCACCAAAAACAATCAAACCGAAGGTGATAAAATACACCCAAGCCAGACTTAAACAGGAATTTAAAAAGAAGCACCCGTTTACTGCCCATATTAATGTTTTCTCCCATTTATGGGGCGTACGTGAACAAACGTTGATAAAGCTGCCATTAATTGGGACCAATTTAATCGGAGGTGTGCAAAAGGTACATCCGCACACAATCCGTGCGTCTTCCACTAATCAATTGCCATAAATGTAAAAAGTTTTATTTATTAACGCATATAGCCATTTTTATTCTTCGCTAGCACTTGGAGCCGCCCTGGTGTGTAGATGTTGTACGGTCGCACACACATAGCAAAAAACAGGGGACAAACACGTGTAAGAGGCCTTGTTGAAGTGTGATGTGGAGAAGGTAATTCATTCTGTTGATTTGTTGCTGGCAGCGTATGAAGGACGCAGTGCGAGTTCAACCCATATCCTGCCAGTTGGCGCTAACCGAGGAGGCACCACTATGCGTTAGGGGCCTCCGGAAATACAGAGCCTCAAAGGAAAAAAACGAAGCCCTCGTGCCAAAGGCGGATGTGTGGAAATAAATAATATTTTTACGACTCTCCCATTGCCTGGTGGTGTGTGCTCTTGTTGTGCGCTCTTATACGGTCCCAAGGTTTGATGGGTTTCCAACTGTTCGCCGGGTATCGTTACTTTGTAGCAAAGACGTCCTGTTGAGCCAACGGTGACAGATCCGAACGGATGGTGGTGCGTTGTTTTTTATGGCCGATGGTTACGTACCGGTGGTTTTGAAGGGTACGATTAAAACATAAAACAAAACACTCACGTGCGTATACAAATTGGCACAAAATGGGTATTAGATTCCATCTGTTTTTTTTTGGTGACTTTTCTTTGTTGTTGAAAAATTACATAAAGAACGTAAGTACATTTGTATTACTATTTGGTTAGTAAGAACTGGATTTTAACGAAGCATGAGTATTCAACCCCTTGCAGTAAACTGTAGTTGAAATATTGCCAGGTTCTGTCAAATAGATGCGATACTCTCAGTGTTGTCCTTTTTTGCGGCAAGCTTCTTAAAGACTTGTAAAAACCAATTACTTGGACTAATAATTTACTATCCCATTATTCGTACTGTAGGTATGTTTAGTAAACTTGAGCTTACTTTGCGACATTAATGAAATGTGAACACTTCCTAGCGCAAATGGAATGAGTTTTCCTGAGACCGAGTCTAAATCATCAATCTTCTGCCAGTCGATAGGACCTACACCCGGTTCAAGCGCACTGCACCGACACCCGGTCATTGTGACAGCTATGTGACCATTAATCGTTAGCACACTGCAGCAAACACTCGCCGAAAAGGATACACTCTTGACAGTTCATTTAAATCGAGCGCAAATTCCCCCTATACTTAACTTGTTACGCATGGTCAGTCTCTCGATGTAACGGACTCTCGCCGCACTGGATGTTCCAAATCCGCTTGCAAATGAGGTTGCATCAAAATCAACATCCGCTTTATCGGGATGCGGGCGTCGAAACAAACAATCAATGTGCTCGTAGAAGGTGCAAATTAAAAATTAAATCAACTCTACCGATACACGCGTACGGGTTTTCAGCGTTTTGTGCGTTTTATCGGCAACGGTTTGCTGGTTGACGTAGACGTACACGAACGAGCTACACATCGAGTGGACACAATCAACTGCCCGCCGATGGCAGTCGACCGATCATCGGTGGAGTCACGGAATCGCGTTCAGTGCGCTGTAAAATTGGTCATACACAACCGAGCAGCGCTGGACTACGGTAAACTGTAACCGGACATAGGTCTGGAGGTAGTTTGGGTCTGATGGTGCGGGAAGGAAGTTCCATCAATCACCCTGGCCGGTTGATGTGTGACCTTCGGTCGTCGTCGTCGGAGCATGCACACCCGGACAAATGCAAACAAATGCACTTTGCTGACCGGTGCGGTACCGGTAGAATATGGATTTGAAGGATTTGAGCGAGCGAAACTTTAACGCACGCCACAACAGAGGCGTGGCGCTAACCACATTTCGGAATCGTTTCATGACGAGGCGCACTGCGTGTGTGTGGTCATAAAGGATTAACGTACAAAGTTGGTGCGTGTTTTCCAGTTTTTTTTAAACGAACAGTATGCCTAGTGTGGATGACTTAATACAAAGGATATTATTTAAATGAGCAAGCAGTAAAATAATCTAGAATTTTGTTTTACAGTAAAACTGCTAAAAATAGTTTCAAATGGAGATGAAGATGACCACTGTTCCCTTAAGATCATTAAAATAAATCGAATTCTAATTTATTATTCACAATCGCTTGCTCGGGAAGGCTTTCAACTACAAATTTATATTCCCTGTCCTTAGGAAAGGTAGTAAATTTACTCATTTTACTTCAATTTACGTCAAAAACCCCATAAATAAGTCTCATAGTGGACGCCGCCTGCCTATTTACTCGTGCAACAAAACTGACAGTCTGCTGTAGTTTCGGAAATAAATTGCTCACATTTCGTATCGGTTACAGCTTCATCGATATTGCTCGTTGCGTTCTACACAATGGCACGTGTTCGTGTTTCCTGATCGACAGTAACAGCATCAATTCCCTGGTGGTGGTGCATGGTAGTGTGGTAAGTGATGGTACTATCGTCCGCTGCTTGGCATGCTAGCAATATTTATCAGGAACGATCGGATAATCTCGTTGACATGACCGAGTAGTAGCGAGTGGACAGTGGCGCTTGTGTACCGAAGGACTAGAATCTGTCGAACAACGAGAACTTCCTCGTTTGGCTTGGCGAAAATGCTATAAAAAGTTCGCTTGTTGCGATAATAGTGATTGTTTCGGGCACACATTTGGTGTAACAGAAAATCGAGAATTTTGGTAAAGAAAGTTCGTTTTAAAGGTTCCAATATTTGGAAGAATCTGGAAGCAGTACGGTGGATGAAAATAGTAGTCGCCTCTAAGTATTTAAATAGTAGATATAATGCTCTCAGCTCAGTTGAAAATTATGTTCGAAAAAGACGCAAAACATTAAAGAGTTGACCGGCAAAAAAAACCGGCAAGTCTGGAACTAACCGCAATATACCCACCCGAAAAACGGGCCTGCATACATTTTGCAAATGTTTTTGACAGCAAAATAAATAAACAATAAACGAACAGTTCCCCGTCGGCCATCCTTGTTTTGCCACAACTCGAGATTCGCCACCACATCAAAGTGTCCGGAAGTGCAAATGTTCCTCTGTGCCTGTCTCACTCTCTCTAGACACGATTGCATTCGGTTGTTTGCTGTGGTGCACACTGCACATTGTGCCCGTGGAACAGAAGCACATATGCAGAACAAAGTTGAGCTTCTACCAGAGGACAAACCGCGATCGGTCGCCGTTCCGTTTCCTTCAGACGAAAAAGCTCATCATCTATTCCGGTCACTAGCGCTCGCGTTGAGTACTGCTGTTGCCCCCGAGCTAGCAGGACTGGCCTGTGGACTTGGACTTGCAGCAGTTGCTGCTGCAGGAAGGAAACGGAAGTGATTTGTTCTAAGCACTCGGAATAGGAAATTTTCACTTTACCCATGGATTGGGCGTTCGGTTTGAGGTTTTGGAACCGGTGGCCACCGTGAAGTCCTGCTCCGTAAACTACTTCTTCGGGTTGATCGCTACGCGAAAATGGATTTTCTTGTGCCGAAGGAAAAGCATCGCCAGCGGTTAAAGAAAATCGTCATCGCGGGGTTGTTCCGGTTGTCTCCGGGACGGGAAACGATGGTCGATCGTTATCGCACCGGGAAAAGAATGATTACGTGCCGTTGTTAGCATTTATTATTAGCTTAAAATATTCCGGCCCGTTCGTGGATCGCTTTAGGTGTGGTTCGGGCATACACACACACACACACACACACACGCCTACACAGCATCCGCCAGGTGATGTGAACTGAAGCAGGACGACGGTACTAAGCACGCGAACCCGCTGGGGGGTAAATTTTTCATAATTTCAATCGCAAATGTTCACCCGCTGTCATCGTGGCGTGGTGCGATCGTTGAGAGGTTTGAAATTGAAAATGCTGACACAGTTTGCCGAGTTGCGAGAGGTGTTTGAGGCTTTGAATAGATAGATAGTTTTTAGGGTACGTTGAACAGATACGTTGAAGCTTCGCTTATATTTGTGTAACTTTTTTTGTGCTTTTAAAATGCATTTTTCCCCGCAAAGCTTTATCAATTTAGTTTGAAGTGACAGGAAAAATTGATGAGATTGCAATTCAACGAAAAAAAAAGGAAAACGAGTCTAAAAGCTTCCCGCTTTCTGATGGTTTGCCGATGAGGTACGGAACATTTTCAATTAGTCTAATTGAGTTTGAATGGGTACGGGTTTTGGGTATAAACCAGAAAGGATTGCACCGTTCGGCTATTTAGTGTGGGCGAGTCTGTGTTTTGTGGTTTTTGTTTGTTTGGTGAATATTTTTAGCGTTGGTGGCAGGCGACAGACATAGAGAAAGAATCTGTGGGAGACAGAGGTTTTTTTATTGGATTTGATACTAACCAAAATAGTCTGTGAGGGGGAGGAAATGTCCCTGAAGCTAGCAGAATGTTTGGAAAAACGGGAATTCAAACCACAGGAAACCGATAAATCATTGCCATTTCCAAAATTCTGAAAAATTAAAGCGAAGTATCTCTGGAAATCAGTACTTTGAAGAGAATTTCCATTTCCACTATGGAATCAGATAATCGATACATTCAAAGTTGCGTATCAAAATGTCTATAAATTGAATATAAATTCACAGCACCGACAGTAGGCAGCTGATTGGCAGCATCTGGCAGCATGGAGATTCGTGTGTCGGGTCGGATTTCTCAGTAAATGTAAATGTAGGCTCCTGGAGAGTTTCCTAGAGCCAATACCGAGATTCGTAAGAATCTGTTCGAACATCTTAAATAATTGATGGATGAAAAAGATTTTTCGTTGAACAATCCACCCTTGCAGTTGTCCAGATTCTCTTCCAGGAATCGTATAACTATGAATGAACAAAGACAAAATTCCAGCAGCTGTTTCCATCTTACCTAAAGCTGGATATTATAATTGTTTTTATAAACACCACATTTAAAGCATTCTACATCGCACCTTACGTTGCCAAGAGCGATCTCAAGGATCTTCCCACACGGTTCTGGAATAAAATGCTCAATTTACCGACGTTCCAGATTAAAATATAGAGATCCCGGGCACCCCACAGATGACGATACACCGGCAGCAAAAACAAAAGTTCTGTAATCCAGAACATTGTTCCTGTCCTAACTTTGAGCCCGATGCCACGGAATGTTCCCGTGTACTGGGCGCGTGAGTGAGTAAATTAAAAGTTGAGCATGTTGCTGAGCGTTGAGTTATTTATCGGTTACCACTGAACCACTTAGCAGCAGCTACTTCCACCCACGGTCCACCAAACTTTTCTTTTCCAATAATTCGAAGAATTAATGCTCTCTTTCTTGCCCCATTTGTTTGACAGCACCGTTGCAAGATGGACGTTATTTTTAAAATGTGTTCCACTGTTGTCTGTGCCCTAACGCGCCCTAACCTGTACTGTAGGGAAGTTTAAGGTGAACAGGACTACATGAGCAGGCTGGAAAGGGTGGCGAGGGAGTGCAGAGGCGTTGGAAAGAAAATGTAAAGAAATTAGCAAGTGTCACAAACAGCAGCAGTAACACGAGCAACAACATTGAATGGAAGAATGGGGAAAGAAAAACGACTACAACATGCTCTCTACAACATGGTCGGGATAAGGTGGGGCAATAAAGAGCATGGCAGGTGAGGAGAAAAATAAAAATTCCAAAAGCAGTGGTGAAAAGAATACACTTGCTTGCAATGTTTTCCAAGTTTGTGGCCTAAACTTAATTTCGTATTCAAAAGCGAGGCGTTTTTGTAACAATGTGCTTCTCGCGGCGGCTCTTGCTAGTACTTTGCGTTCTCGGCAAGCAGTACATGGGAAAGTTTGGCCAAATGCATGCTCGATTTTTTTTTTCTATTTTGCATCTTAGTGTGACGATCTACCACACAGCGAAGGGAGGAAGACATGTGGTAATTCATAATTTTAAGAAAACCGAATACGATTAAAGATATCCAAAAAATGGGGATGATACCGTGTGGTAGCGTTAAGAATCTTTTGCAAAAGGGACGATCCCGCATCCCTTTCAGATAAAGCTCCTGGGGATACCATAAACATGTGTGAGGCGTGCCAAACGGCATCATTTCAGCGCGAACATATCTCAAAATCTGGCTCAAAACGAGCCTCGGGCACACACACACGCACAGAACCACAGCATACAGCAGTGCGAGCTTGTACATAGGGTACATGATAAGCAACTGCGATTTGTCTCGGTAAGTTTGGAGGAATGTACGGTCCCAAAATAAAAGCAATCCTTCCGGGTGTAAGCTGTCAGGGTGGAAGATTCGCTTCCCAGATAGCGATATGACAGTTGCATCGCTTTGCATAATCCATCACGCTGGCCAATTACGGTGCGTGGCAGCTGAACATGAACCTGTTATTAAACTCGTGCAACTTGGAGGTGGTTCCCAATTTGGTAAGGATCTTCTTCCTTTTTGTTTTTGCCCAGACAGAATTTTGTGCCCGAACTGAAGTTTAGGTTGGTTGTTAGTGAGACAAGAGTGTTTGAAAATAACCAACAATTATCACACATTTGGTAAACGATTTGAGGAACGTGTTAATTAGAAAAAAAGAGTAAGCAAGAACTCTGACTGATTTATCGCTAGAATATGTAACCCATAAGATATTAATTTGAAGACATCGATAACGATCTTCCAAGGAAGATGTTGCAGTAATTGATAATGCTAGCGTAAAATAATGACGGGTGAAAACTGCACTAATTAAAGACGTCTTGATTCCGACCGAACTGCATCATCCGATAAACGCAATCCTGTAAAACCGGTTTTACTGCTGTCTGTTCAAGGGTTTGCGTGATTTGATGCGTGTATGCGTGTATCTTGTTTTTAAAGCAATCGATGATAATTTTCTCATTTACGACCAATTCCAGCATCCTCCATAAGCTCAACTTTGAAACCGATGCTACACGGAGTTATCCCGAAGAGAACGATCTTAAAGAACTAGTCATATCTTAACGCCACCCAGCCAATTGTTGAGATATCGTCGTGTTTCATTATCGACTCATCGGCGCGGTGTCAAGCAACGGGAAGCATGGGGGATGGAGATAATTAAATTAATTTTTATCGTCCCACAGAAACAGGTTGCCGAGCTTAACAGCCCAAGTTCAATCGGCCCCAAGACTCAGGTCGACCAATGAGGACCCCGTTTGGCGATATTAACAATCGATTCCGGCTCGGGTTTTCTGCTGTCGTTCGTTTTCCACTAATAACCCCCTCGACACGCACTCCCAATCCAAAGAGACGTTGGTAAAAGTTGGTTTATTAATTGGATTTAATGGTTCTCGATTCGCGCGCCCTCGTGGAGCCCGGGGACGATTAAATCCAACTTAACAAGCTGGTGTGCACGGTGCAATAAATTTGGAATTAGTCCAATTAATGTAAAGGCAAATGCATGTGTCTGCGTATATGTGTGTGTGTGCGCGAGTGTTTTGTTCTGCCGCTTATACAATGCGAGCTCGAGAATTATTACAAACGGTTTTTGTGTTGCAGCACGTCAATCGGGCCAAGTTTTAGCAAGCAATAAAATTTATTGTTATTACAATGTCAACGGACGTGCACGAATTTGTAGACAGTCGGTTGTTGGCTGAAAAGGTGCTTATAGGTCGAATGTCGTGTGTGTGTGTGTGTGTGTGTGTGTGTGTGTGTGTGTTGAGCAAAGGGATTATGTATGAAAAAGCTTGTGAGGTTGAAAAGGATCTTGCAATTTCATTTAAATCGAACGAGCAACAACATTTCAAAACTGCATTGTTTATGCTGCATTGCAGAAGTACTGACTTTATATAACCAAATAGTCAGAGTTTATTTGTTTGTAACGTTGAACAGGACTTAATAGATCTTTGGGTTAAAGGATGAACGTAAATAAATTTCACCGACACTCCAGTGTTAGATTTAAATTATCTTAGTAAGCTTAAAGTGTTTCTGCCAACGATGCTTGAAAAGCAGCGTGAATGCTCCTTAAATGCTGTTTAAAAGATCACTGGAAATTCTCTCTTTAACTCTTTTTTTAAGATTCGTTAGATAAACATGAGTGCTACAATTCAGACAGTAGTTCAAACTTCAAAAGGGCTGGCAAAATGACTTATTGTAGTTCAAAATCGCGGTGAAACTGTCCGTAACATTTTAGAATGTTTTGTTATTATAAAGCCAACGGTTTGGGACAGTATCTTACGACAGAAAAATCATGGACGTTTAACACAAGCTGTCCAAAAAGGTTCGTTAATCAGACCAAGAAAGCACAATATTTGAAATGAAGTTAAACGAGAATATTTACTACATAACTAGTATATTCCCAACAGCATGAAGTTAGTGTAAAGTTAATAAGATTGAGGAATTAGGGAACCTACTTCGGACAATCTTACCTAAAATGGATGTCCATTCAAGAGGCCATATTTGCTTCCAGCGAGAAATTGAGCGTTTAAAGAGCCAAGCCACTTTCGACACCGTCTCTAGGTTCGTCTAGGCTAATACAAAAGGGATTGGCACACGGAAACGTGCTGAGCCCGAGATATGAAGGGTGTTCCGTTGTTTCATTCCGGCTGCAAATTGAACTGACACTGTCTGTACTTTTACTGCAGTAAATGAATAAACAACTGGAAGAAACAACAAAAAAAGAGATGCACAAAGATGTTCACACAATTAGTCAGCGACAGCTCTAGTGCTCGCTTGGTGGTGAGGGATGATGATGAATGATGCATTATTTAAATTTTGTAATGCATCCATCCGCACCGTTGTGCATCTGCTGGAAGTGTACCACCGGCCGATGAGCAATCAAGCTGTGCTGTGCTGCAGTCGTCTGATGTGAAGCGTGTGAATTGATAAGTTCCGAAGAGCGAAACTGACAATAAGAAAATTCTCTTTACGATGACAGGCAGAGCCATCTGGTGCAAAACACCTCAAGTACGGTAGCGACAGGGTAGTAATTTAACTAGGGGTTTGTTTATTGGGAAAGTAATTTGAGCTTTAATCTTACCGATCAAGCAAACATTAAAGCCTCCCCAAAGCTTCTGTTCCTCCATACCTTGAATTGAAAAGCAATCCTTTCATCTAGCAGATCTTGTGTTTGCATGTTAAATGAATTAAATCATTCGCCCGGTAAACATGCACGCGCACCAACCCGTTTCTGGGAACGGGAACCGAAATACCAAACACATACAAATAAGCATTATCTACCAGGGCGCGCGATACGAGTGCCCTGCGCTGCGCTTGGCGAGCAACGGTTGGCGCCAACGGTTGTGTCACTTATTTGTTGCATATTTTGTCCCTCGACAGCGGGCGCGTTTGCATTGCACTCATTTCGTCGTTGCCGAGATTCCGGAATTCCCGGATTTCGAATGGATACTACGAAGGAAGCACTATCATTTGCATTTTCATGTTTCGTGCTAAGGATACGGCGGCTGGTGTTTCGTGGAAGAGCGAAGATGCTGCAGGTTCGGAGTATGTACGCTGGCACAGGCATTGGCAGGCGCGTGGAAGCCAACATTTCTGGGAATAGCGCTTATGGGCACTATGGGGGAAATGTTGCACCAAAGATGAAGCTGATTATTGTGAAATATTTTTGGGACATAAACTTTCGGATTGAGTATAGAGAATCGCCCGTCAGTACATGCCAGTTGGTATCAGATATTATAAATAATTTCCTTTTTTTTACGACTTAAAGGCTTTTACTTTAGGTCAAGTGTGCAAGTGTTGTATTAATTTTGTAAAAGCACTTCTTCACTCCCCGAAATAGTTTGCTGTGATGAAAAATTCTCTCTGATGCGCTCCAACCTCGAAACAATCCGGTGGAGCTTTAACCGTGGTTCCTGGTTGAGAAGTTGCGCTGCCTGCCTATTTGGTATGGCAGCGTGATACCAGCTTAAAATCCTGGACAGATAACCGTCGCAAGGAAAATGGTTGTACGGTCTACGTTGGAAGTGAATCCTAGTCTTGTGTTTTTTGTGTCTTTTTTCACACCCCCTGTTGGACGGACCGAGTGCATATTAGAGGCGGCTGTTGCCTGAGCAAAAATTCTTGCTTCCCGTATTCAAAGCCAAAAACCCTATATCCCTTGCTGGCTGCCAATCGCCTGTCAGTTCTACGCCGGAAGAGAACTTATTCCAATACTCCAGAACATCTTTACCGTGTTCCAGGACTTTCCTGGCGGGAATTGTTCCCGTTCCTGGTTCGTGGAATTTTCCTCCGAATGGAACGCAAAGGCGTGCTGCAGCCCACCCAGAGCTGGATCAAGCAGCTAATTGAAAATTAATTAATTTCATCAAAAATCCATAAAATTTTATGTGCTGTTTGTTTTGAGCGCCCTCCGCTTCGTACGCACTGCTCCGATTAAAGTGGTCTTAATGGCAGGACAACAGAAGAAGGAGCTGTATTGCGTGCCTGCGATCGTAGCCGGGAAGTATCATTTATCTTCCGGCATTTGTGGAAGATGTGTGCGGCGTGCGGCATGGTGCGTTGGACGGTGTGGTTTGTTGAACAAAGTTTTGGTTTCGATTTTAAGCTATGTTCGCGAGTCGGAGTCGGCACAAAAGAACAGCGTAACTCTTTCGCTATTGATGCCGAAGACAATCGCAAGCGAAGTGTGTATTTTCTACTGTTGAACATATTTTAACTCAATGTATAACACTGGCGCACGGGTACGATTCTTGAGCTAGGATCGTATGGTTTGAAGTGGAAGGAGTCCTCCTGTGGTGTTTTGAAGTTGAAGAGCAAAATAGCCTTCACTGCAGAGCAAGAGTTGTGGATGAACGATGTTGGGTGCAGCAACTTCAAAGTTCTATATTCTGGCTTGATTTGCTAAGTTGTTCAAAGCGCAATTGTGTTGGTGGATCGTCTGGGTGTGCGGTTGGTAGAGAAAGCTTTAAATTGAATTCTACGCCGTGTTTTCGTTTTGCGATACGAACGAGATAAAGAGATTTTTAACAAGTTCAGATCCGAAACTTTCGCAAACACCTCTTGCGGTGGAAAGTGTGACTGAACGTGGGAAGTTGTAATTTAATTCGGAAAAGTCACTGCATAAGCAATGCAGCCTTTGGTAGCGGTACGTAGTTGAGTAGAAAGATTCGATTTACAAGTTTAAGAATGGAGCAGCAAGTTTTCACTCATTCATAAACATTCCAGACGGTATTTTCGTAACAACACTAAGCCCATTCATAGTTATGTCAGAACAGGCAGTAGAATCTAGCAGTTTTGTTTGATAAAATTTGTGATCCCTGTAATAACACTTTAGAGAAATAACAAAAAAATATTATAGCAACGTATTTGAAATGTTTGGAGAAGTAAAACAAACAATTCTTTATTGATGAACCTTTGATAGATAGTTCCAAAACTAAATATTCAAAAAAAAAGGATAACAATGTATATTTCGTGCGGGGAACATTCTCAGGAAACATACAATATCACTTTGTTTGCTTATTTTATTCATCAATTAGATCGCATTCCCTTTCCAAGCTACAATGCCAAAAAGCTTTTAAATAACACATCTTTAAAAATTTATCATATTCCGGGACATGTTGCGAATGATGTGATGAAATATCTGTGCCTGCCGCATGAAAATAAATTCAATATCTATTTATTTATTTACTCGACAAATGGTTTTCTACTGTGAAAAGGTTACGTTCGCGTTTTTGGCTTTCTTTTCGGAATAGGAAAATCATTGTTGAAAAAACATGCATTTGCTTTTTTCTTTCCACTTCGGATTTGCTTTGCAGCATCAGTTGATTATTTGCACAAATACCTTCGATATTTATTAAAATGTTTCTTTTGTCTATACACATACCCACGCAGAATGCATTAAGTTTGTGAGTTGTTTTTATACTAGATAAAAAAAATATCTTTTGATTAGATATAGTAATTTGCGTTGTAACTTTACCAACAAAGAATTCAATAAAAGATATGAATGAACATGATCGTTGTATGAAAGCTGTCAAACGTACTGCGTCAACTATAAACCATTCGAGTTCATTTTCAGTACCATTCCATACCATACCAGTAGTTGCATACTTTTTAAATTTAATTTTTAATTCTGTATTTCATTCCATCAGAGAATGTGGTGCCCTTTTGTGGAATGTTGTTCTTACCTTGATAAGCTCTTACGATAATCACTCAGTGCAAATCTGCTAAAAAGAATTTGTTTATACATCAAAACATTGATGCTTCTGCATCAAGAATATTGTCGACGGTGCATTAAATGTTACTCAAATATGCAGTTGATTTCCATTTAGTTGATGCAGTTTTTATCGCTTCACCAGAAAGCTTACTGTTTCATTCATGTCTACTGCAATTGTGCCCTGTGTCACCTTTGCCTGGGAGCTTGTGTAGCTTGCGTTTTAACGATGTGAAGTAGCAAATCTGAGTTGGTGTTATCACACAAAAGAAAAAGGCAATCGCTTACAGTCATACTCAAGAAAAATATAGCAATATAATAATAGTCAACGATGTAAGTCTGCTGAGTCTCGTGCTCTTTGAGAGGGCGAATGTTACTGGCAAGGACTCTTAGCCTACAAATATTTTTATATTAATTTCTGTGGGGTTTTCCCGTATGTGTTCATAGCCACTTATTCAAATCCAACTTTATTTGAGGATCCATAATGTAGATTAAAATTTCATATAAATTCAAATGCAAGCCATTAGACTCGTCGACTCCCCTCGAAGCAGGCACAACACACTTACAGATTCGTTTCACATCTTCGCACAATAATAATAATCACTGTCCGTGAGTGAAAAAATCTAAAAGAAACTCCCGTCAACGAATATCGTTGACTTCCCACAGCTTGGGTAAGTTACAGGTTACCTTAAAAAAACGCCACATTCAGCGCTGTAAAGAAACGTGAATATAAAGAAATGCCACGAGCCAGCGATAGTGCAAGACTTCACTTTCACGAAACGTGCTCAGTTGCATTTTGTCTGCGCTCGTGGGAAGTCAACTAAGCTCGGTAAATGAAAAACGTGTTAAGAATTTATGGTACCACGAAACAGCATCAGCTAGCTAGCAAGGACATTTCCTACCATCCGTAAAGCGTCTGCCACCGGTCGGTGTGTGGGATTTATTTTTGCTGCCACCTTTTATTCATCGTTTTCAATTTATTACACTGACTTCCGAGCATTTGCAAAAAGAAACCTCATTCCGGTGCACTCTCGTACAGAGTTGCGGCAGATGTTGCGGTGCGGTTTTGATTGTAAGTGGACATAATGATGCACTCAGGACGAACTTAATTGTGTTACGTGCAAGGTTGCCATAAGGATGGGGAATTCATTTTGCTGAGACGCGTGCCCCTAGACGGGGAACTTTGATGATAAGAATTTGCTGTGGTGATTGGTATCGGTACTAAACTAGACTGATACAAAATTGTATATGAAATGTGTTGATTGCTTTTGAAGAGTTGCGAGTGTTGCTTCAATTACAGTCTGAGCTTCTGTAGCTTGTGGTAAGTGGTTGTATCTGACAAGGGGTCATTGAATTGAAGCTTTCAATTCTAGCTACAACCAAAGTTTGATCTTGCTAACTTGACTCCAAAACACGTGCTTTGACTATTTTACAACAACGAGCACGTGAGACTAGCCTTTTTAGGCGTTAAAAAAGGAGCAACTTCTCGAGCTCTAACACTTCGCTGGATGGAGTTTGCCCCGAACAAAATGAAAGTTGATGTTTTACTTCGCCGAATTCGCAGCTGCAACCTGGTACTGGTAGAGTGGTTAAATCTTCATCCGAAATGCTCCATCGACTCCCGTGTGCGAATCATCGCCGGATGTGTTGAAGGCAATGGTGACGCCCTGAAGAATAGTGAGCTAACCGAAAAACTGAAAAATTCCTTCGAAACGCTAAACATACACACGCACACACAGAAACAGTGTCGAAATGCCCGGCTGCTGCAGTGCCGAGGGATTCCATTCTATTAAGATAAAGCCACATTAAATCCGTATTCGCGAAACGGCGGTGTGACACCGGTGCGTTTCGAGGGTTGGTGCCAGTAATAACATTTTCATTTATCATAATTATGTTAATGTAATAAAGCAACACAAACTCGCCCGGTGTGTAGCGGTGCTGTGTAGCGCACATCGCTAACACGGCGGCCAATATTTGGCGGGCGCGCGCGCGCGAGATGTCCAATGAATGTGTAATTCGAGTTGTTGCGGCACAATAGACTCGGCTCGAAGGTGACAAAAAGCGAAACTTCGAAGGAATGCGGAGGGGGTGGTGGGAAGTTTTGAGAAAGGAAAGAAAGAAAGGGCAAACAAAAAACGGTGTAGAACGACTAATGGAGGCTTAAGTTTGTTTCGCACGCTGAATGGTGAAACGTGAGCAAGAAGAAAAGCAGGATTAGGCGAGTGTAATGATTTGGGGGAGTGATGTAAAGTTAGGATGGGATTTGAAGAATGGTTGTAGGAATGCGGTGGAACCTAAGTAAATTAAAATGGAAGAGCAATAAGCGAAACAGGACGCTGGTTAGGAAAAAGTAGTTCTTTCGAAATTGGTATGAATTTAGAGCAATATTCAATTCCTACAGATACTAAACCAAGAAAGGAGTAGTAATTGAACTAGAACGGAGAAAGTAATGGCAGCCAACCGCATGAGATGACACTGAGTGATCTACATCAAGTTTACAAAAACGGTCATAGACTGGAATGTGTTAACTTTGTGAAAAGTCTATCACCAACTAAATCTAAAAGATGATAAAGATTTTCCTAAAATTCCTGTAATACTTTTACTGAGCAGTTTAAAATATTTGGAGCAAACCTTCAGAGTCAAAATGGATGGCAGTGCAATGCAAGTGTCTACGATTGGCTCGACGAACTTTTTCAATCTAAAAGACTCCATCAATACCTAGTATACACTAGGAGTATATGAGTGCCTAAAAGCCTGTAGATAGGCCCTGGCTTCGGACTGTACACGATGTCCGAAGGTGGTTGAATCAGTAAAAAAATTCATGTCCACTCCTCAAGATTCAAAGTCGTCCGTTTTGAACTGTTAGACTGCGTGACGAAGGAGCCTGTAACTGTGGATAACTTAATAAAAGGTTTGGCTGTGTTTTGCAGATGCGGCCAAATAGATTACCGGCATTCTCTAGCTTTGCCTTTGGAAAGCGACTCAGTCATCCCAAAGGCTCTGGTGATCATTCAGGATCCAAAAATAGACTACCATAATAGAGGAACGAGCGACAATGACACTCCAAAACGACACAGCCGCAGCAGAAAGAGCATTAGAAGCGATATTACAGGACGCCGCGACTCTGAATTCTTTCTGGGAGATAACGGTGCAGTTGTCAGCCTCTATGGGCCGAGGACGTAAGAAGAGGGCGCGGTCTTGTTAGATACTTGGCACGGCAGTGAAGGGACCTCGCCAGATCGCACTTACATCAGACGATAAGGAGGCGCTCACCGAAGCTGCAACTTCTGGACGTTAATGAGGCTCTAGATTTAAAGCTATTAATGCATCAATGTGTAAAGGAGAAACACTCCTCATAATGTCAACTGTCGAGCAGTTGTAAGACCATCGGGGACGGACGATAGCAAGGTGTATAAATTATACCTTTCAGGCTAGCGTTCTGTACTACGTTGACGGAAAACGCCAATGTTCTAGCCATTTTCGAGCAGCGTTCTTTATGAGCACGGCATGGTGAGCATGATCTAGTAGGTGAAGTCGGAATAGCATGATGGATAGAGCACGTTGTAAGCATACGGAGTAGATCAAGTGTAATCTTACCTGTTGATGAAGCTGCTGAAGGAGAAGAATCTAATTTTAAACAAGATTGATTTAGGCAAATTAATGAACTTCAAATAAACACCTTGCATGAGCTCTTGTCTGCAATTTAAAAATGAACTACAAAATTCATTAACGTAGCTAAACAACGTTCACTGTGTTGCGACGACAGTCAGTCGCCACTAATAGCTAATTTAAACTGCTCAATAAAATTATTAAACATCTCGCATCGCTATTGCGCCCGCAAAGCTTATCATCAATCCGTACCAAATTTACATTCGGTTCAGCCCGAGCTTACACTGCCCGCAACCTCTGCCCGTTTTCGGTTGGCCCAATTGGATGAGGTAATTTAAATTTCACTTCCAATTCGGAGCATAAGTGCCGCATGCTGCTAGGCAGCAGGTCCGTCCTAGTGCACCACATCACACTAGCCCAAACTAAGCACACACGCATATAGACACACATAGTACTAACATATGGTGTGCCCTGTAGGAAACAATCAAAGCCATAATCACACGTACCCGTGCTTGGTAAATCCAATAATAATCTCTTCGGTAGAGGTGGAACCGTACCGTACTCCAGTACGCCAGCATACTATTACATGACATGGAGCAATTCTCCTACATTTCCACTTCCGGTCGCAGCATCTGGCACCGTCCGTTGTTGCGGTGTATATGGCAAAGGAGTTGTCTTCAATTTTCATTGCAGTTCAGCGTGTGTGTGTGTGTGCGTTACTACCACCCGACGACATCACGTCAGTGGAATAACATTCGCCAGCCGTACTGTTTGTGGTCTCGGGGACACAAAACACTTCTCGATTTTGTCTGTGCAACGCAACGGGTGGGTTGCATTGTACGGAAATGCTCGGAGAATGGAGACATTCTCGGTACAGCAAGCTTTCTGCAGCCGGGTCTTGCACTCCACACTGTGCACAGGCCCTGGCCGTACCACTGGTGGGAATGGATTTTAATCAATTTCACCCGACACGAACACTCGTCACGTACGGAAAACATTGGATACCGGTTCGGTCCTAGAGGCAAGCTTTGATTTTTACAACCAGACAAAAATTCCATTTTCCTCGTGTCGGTGAGTGTGTGCGTGTGTGTTTGTTTTTCCTTTTGTCAAGCTTTTGCACTTCCGGTCGCTAGTGTGAAGTGTAGGTTTTTATTGCATGTAAATAATTTTACCGACCTTGTCATGGTCGTGGGTGCATGGTTAAACGAAATGTTTGCAGCCGTCTGCTTTGCATTGACAAGTGCGGTTATTGAAAGTGATAAAGGGTGGGTGTCTACGAATTCTGACCCAACCGAACAGCTGGTGGAACATATTTTGTGCCTTTTGTGTCTTGAGGATGCAGCAAAAAACAAGTCATTTCTGCACATATGCTTCCTGCAGGAATGTTGCTTCCTTTTTGTTGTCATATTTTTGTGCTTGATATTAATGCGCCATAAAAGGGAAGAAAACTTTGACATATTACGGTGCATAACTCTTCAAAAACTACAAATATATACGAACAAATACAACCCAACATACAAACGTAAACGTAAGAAAAATAGAAAACTGTGATATAGGTTTTCTTAAAACTATAACGAAAAGCAATAAACAAAACATTAAGTGTATAAAACTATCAGAAATTCCCATCAAATGGAAAGAAGTTGTTATCATTTATCAAATCATCAAGCATAATACGACAAAACGGCGCAAGAGGAGAGCTTACCAGCAGGGCGAAGAAAAACTGTGCAAATTACTCAAATTTCATGCCTCATGAAGGTTGAGTAGCGATTTATCACACTGTTTGGACACTTGGTCCGATCTCGTCTGAGCCGACCCCCGTTCTCGAGCTGTTACGGGACCATAATTCCCGGGACCGCGTCTAACAGCGGACGCTTGCGATTGTGGTGCATTTCGCAGCATCGACGGAATTCAGCCGAATATCTCGACTCGGAAAACTCGGAATAGAGTCGGACGAAAACTTACGGTACCGTACCGCAAAACCGCAAGCCGAAGTTTAATGAGGTGCATACTTTTGAAAAATTAATTTTCACCCAGCACAGCCTCCGGCCCCGTTCTCTGGAGTGTTCTGCGTGGACAAGCGCTCCGCTACTCGAGTTGGGAAATTGAAAGAAATTTTCCTTAAACGAACGAAAGCAGTGGTCGGGGAAAAATGGTTCGGGTGAGTACCGAAAGTGGCCCACCGATGACGGTTTGTCTTTAAAGTTTGGACGTGTAGCAGTGCGAACGAGAGCGCGTACAATTTTTAGATAAAGATGTTTTGCACCGCATCTGTTGCTGGCGATGGAGGCGTGGAAATGTTCGGCTGGAAATGGTACTATCGTGGAGGCTCGCAGAACGATACGCAAATTAAGTTAGGTCGGTTGCTTTGCGTGTTTGAAGTATTTTGAATCTTCAAAGACTGGCTTTAACAGGATGATGAGGGCAGTTTAAGAAAATTAGTAGAAAATATTCTTATAATTTGGACAGGAAATTTTAGTACAAGAATAAAAAGCGGTTTAGTGGAGATGTAGGACATCCAATAATATTCTTCTCCACCTTTTGTTCGGTTCTACAGCCTCGAAAGATCCTAACTTGTCATTACTGACTTCCTTGTCTTGATAATACTCATAGCTGGATAATTGGTCTTCGTGTGCCTTACCTTGCATACGTATTAGGATATTTTATAGATAACAAATTTAAAAGAAATATTAAAAGCACTTAATACTGTTGGTTTGAATCAGATGATCAATTGAATCTCGATATAGCTCATGCTTGATCGATGCTCTAGAAATTTTAACAAATGATAGCTATAAAACGTTTTATATTGGCTAGATGTACATCCTAAACTGTTAATTAGCCTGTTGCTGCAATTCCTTAAAGGTTTGGCACATTTAATCTGATAAATAGTAAGCAAGTCAGTTGTGAAGTACTTCAGGGATGTGGCCCAGTGGTTTGTACGATAGCGTCGCCGGTCTTCACACGGCAGGACTCACTATCCAGCTACAGGTAAAACCAAACCAATAGAAAGCTAGAATAGCAGGCAAAGCTCTGGGCCTTCTGATGTTATAGAGCTAGAGGAGAAGTACTTCAGGATCAGTTACAGTTGTAACTGCTCGACTGTTTGATAGAAAGTGGCTTAAAATTTTCAGATTCTTATAGAGTCCCATAGCAGGTTTTCTTCAAGATTTGTGGAATATCTAGAAATGAGATTGCAACATGAAAAAATGGATTATTACATATACCCAGAGGACGAGGATTTTTAGCAAAGCATTGTTCCTTGAAGTAACGTGCAGTCTCAGTCAAATGCTGGACCTTTCATTCTTTGTTATCACTTGGGAACGGCGCTTCAAAATATTTGATTTAAAAATCACTTTCCTCTCTCAACTATGCTAGAGCACATGGTTCGTTCCCGGATGGTTTTGTTTTCGTGGTTTGACAAGCTTCAATGATCTCTAATCACCACCAGAGTGTGACTTAGATTGTAATCAGTGCTGGAAGTACACCAATATCAGACACGAGATTAGATTAGTTTAAAATTTATCCCATCAGCGCAATGTGTGACTTCGAACCGATGTACTAGTGAAATCTTTAATAAAGGTAGCGAAATGTTTTAACTCCGCATTGGTCTTTCACACACCGACCGTTTAAGGGAATGACAGCTAACGGACGAAGCAGACGGTATAAGCAGTTTTAAGTGTGCGCTAGTTAAAGCGAGCAGCAAAGGAAGTAAATTGACTACTCATCGAGCGGTCGGTGCCAGTGAAAATTGGAAAAGTTTTTGCGTGGCCCAAGCGTCACGCCGGCTAGTGGGTGCGCGCCTGTTGTTTCAACCAGACATCTCCACACTATTGTGTGGTGGTGGTGGTGATGGTAGTAGTGGCGCTGGCAGTAGCATAAACTTTTTCTGCTTCTCATTCCTGCGTTCGGGTTGTTCAAGAGTTCGTTTCAATTGCTGCAATTGTTTCACTTGTGCTTGAATGACTTTTTATCATTTTGCAGCACCACTACTCTGGCGCTCGGGTGGAAGTTATTTTTTCGATTCTTTCTCGATAGTGGAGGGGTTTTGTGTGGATGCTGGATAAACTTTCGGGCTAAAGTTATTTGCTAGATTCAGTTTCAGGGATGATGGAAACACAAGTTTGTAAATCGTAAGCAATCGTTAGAAAGGGAGGGTGCAAAATTTGTATACCGAAGCGAACCGTAAGTTCAGTAGGAAAAGTTTATGCTGTTTGCAAAAAATTGTGTTTTTTTTTGCAAGGAAACAATTATAGTTATCAAGTGATTTTTGCAGTTGTAAACTATTGCATTAGGTTAGATTGCTGGTTTTTTTTTGTAATTTTTTGTAATATGGTGGACATTTAATCGTGAACCACATTTAGTGAATTAATATTTGTTTGATTGTCTAAAGACGATATTATTGAGAAACGTACAAGCAGTAAATGTATAGTTTGACTTACAAAATAATTACTGTGTGTTAACTTACAAAATAAGTTAAAACAGAAGCTATGAATGCTTGTGCTCTTCAAAACTATCTATACTATCTATTAAAACTATCTTATATTATGATATTTTGTTAGTTTAAGAGCTTAAACTTGATTAGATTTCCCTATGAACTTCTAAAGTTACTAGAACGATGTTCCAGAAAGAAAAAGATATAAGCAGACGCATCTAAGAGCAAGGTTTACATTGTATTTCTTCAAGAATTATACATCTGCGTTTGAAAACAAAAAACTTCCAGCTCAATTATTAGCTTCTACAATCGTCATATTACTTATTCAATTCCTTGTAAAACTACAAGCACAGATTGTTCCAACGTATCGAACGCCCAGAAGGAATATCAACGCAGTCATCACGCAGATTTTCCATCCGATGGGCAGCTAGGTTTTTCCACCTCATTTTCCCATTTCAATGCGGAGTTGCGTTCGCAGTGGGTTAGGGTAATGATTTTGCTCTCCTGCATTATGTTTTTGTTCCTGCCGGAGAGTGCACTTTTCTTCGTGCCATTACACCGTAGCATTGCTCCCTGTGTCTGGGGTGCGCTATTCGGTTGGATTGCAAGTAGCTTCCGAGTGGGGTAAAGTTACTCGCGATGCAGCGTTTCAAGCAAAGCTCTTGCTCCGGAGCTCCGTTAGCGTCGGAGAAGAAAGCGTAGATTATGTGTTGGTTTCCCCTTTTTTTTGTCAGCGTGCTTGATCCTGCTTTTATCGTGGAAGCGCGCGTAACAACGCTCCGGGGGGAAAAAGCTCGACATGCTGCCAAACCCGTCGTTCTTTGAAACAATCCCAGAAAAGGATTGGTTTGATGGAGACTTTAGTCTGTTAGTTGTTGCCGGTTTTCACTAACTTTTAGCGCACAGTGATCGATGAACGAGCCCCCGGTGGCAATGGCGCTGACTGATGGTTTAACTCACTATTTACATTAGCTATTTCATCGTGGTAGGAGCTGAGTAGTTCCGCGCAGTGTTTGATATTGAAACTACATCAGGCGGTTTCCAATGTGGAAGAACCTATCCCTCGCCCAAATCGCCTAGCAAACGTAGCTTTAAAGTTTAAAGTCGATGAAATTCTTCAACCCAAACCCAAGGTACGCTGTCCATGGTACGAGAAGCAGTATGGCTCGAGGCGTGAGCGAGTTGGCTTGTGCTGGAATTTAGTTGTTTAACATTGATCCTTCTTCCGAGAAGGAACGGTTGCGAGAATTGCAAACATTTCGCTTCTGACAGAGAAGTGTGTTGACAGACAGAAACAGTGTTGGCTCTTGTACGGCACAGTCTGTTTCGGAAAATCATTACCAAGTATTCATTTATATCAAACTGCCACAGTAAAGCATATTAAAGGGGTTCATTCCCCGATTCGGGAAACTGTTCAGCGGCGTGATTTATGACTATCATCAAGTTTGAGTCACGTAGTATAAGCGGTGTTGTAGAGAGTAGTTTTTCCATGAAATAATCGTACAGTGTTTTCGTTATCTTAACAGATTCTTTGATGTTGAAAAAAATAGTTTAATTTTCCAGTGCGCTTCTTTTCAGCCTTTCTGTAATCATTACTATAATAGGGACGTTACGTTACCAGGGGTGGAAAATTGAATAGAAAGAATTCGTTTAAAATTTTCATTTTCATACGCAAAATAAAAGCATTCAAGGTGCTGACTACACAATCAACAAAACAACTCGAAGTTCGATTGTAATATTATGCATAAATTACTGACACCACAGCAAAGGCAGATCGAACCTACGTCCGACAGATGCAATTGAGATGTTCGTTTTTGACGCTTTGATATTCAATTTAAAAACCAATCGAACTTTTCTCATTATCACTTACGTTTGAATTTAATTTTAAGTGAAGTTTCAAATGTTCTAGCACACAATGCGATAGCACGGGCACAGGCAGGGCTATTTAATCGATTAAATAAGGCTCACTTAAAGCCACACTAGAAAGCGACGCCATTGAGCTTTATTCGAACGTAATGAAACAAACGGTGCATAATGAAGCCATTCGATTGCCGGTGGATAGCGATGCATGATGTGGCTGCACCAAAACAACACTCTTTTACACCTCATCGCCCCATCACACTAGCGCAAAGTGCTGTTCATGCATGGCGAAACACTGAAGTACGCACACGCACAAACAATCATCCATAAATTGGGAAGCAATTAATGTTTGATCGGATGCACTTTCGCGTGTAAAATGCATCGTATATGCATTCCGCTAAACTGAGCTGCCTAAAGGTTACGCAGCAGTTGACGCACGAAGGCACGAACCCTTTTGGGCGAATGCAACGTTAGAAGACATATTGTTACGAAGGGGCGTATTTAGGCGTAGCTCGAATCATTTGCTGATGAATATTTTTCACCCAAAAATACAATTTAGTCACAATTCCGATCCATCATTGGTGTAATCGTCTTGCCAAGCGCTGAAGAGAAAATTCCGTACATCAGTCATGCGGCTAGGACCACACACGTTGTGGGTTAAATTTATCATTTCGTATCATCAAGTGTATGATTTTGGTGTCTGCAAAGATGTTGCTGGTACGATGATTGATAAGCGCTCTCGTTGGTCTTACTGTTTCTACGCCAAACCTGCAGCGAAACCTGGAACTGAACGTCAAAAAACACGCAAAAGGAATAAATAAACGATTTGCCAACAAGGATGCACCTTGAGCGAGGATTGTTAATTTGCTTTTAATTTGTCTGCAGCGTATTATTCATTGTTTTTTCGTAGCTTTTTTGTTGGGGGGCAAAGCGTATGCCCAGGGGGCGCTCGTTTGCGTCATTGTTATTTACACAGGGTTACCGTTCACCTGGCCCATTACACGGGCAGTGGATGTGCTTGACTGATGAGCGAGCAGCAACAGCAGCAGCAGGTTGATCGTCGTGATGCACGGAATATGATTAAGTGCTCACGAGATTCGGTAGTTTTGTCTTAATCGATCACGTTCTGGGAAGGAACATTTGGTTTGCTAAACGAAACAAAGAGATTAATCAATTTCCCATAGGTCAAACAAATGAAGTGATTTTGGTGGAACGGAAAATGACCGTTTAAATTAATTATAATGTTCAATGTACTGTTACGATCATGGTAAAAGACAGTACGAATCAACACGCGAGCTAGCCGAGTGACATTTGTGTATTGCATCGGATTTATTTAAATAATTTAGATTTTATCATAATATATCTACACCAAGTACAACATTCTCTACTGCAGTACAAATTGTGCTGATAACAACCAGATTTGTTCCTGTTTTGCTTGTCTTCTGTTGATTTGTCATCATCAACATCTTAAGTTATTGGTCCCCTCCTTACTTCCTTCTTTTATTTATATGTTTCTTGAGAATTGGTTTTAGTTTCCATGTTGGAAAAGTTGTTTACCTATTCACGGTCTTGCCCCACAGTAATAATCCTCGATACATTCTGGACGATGCATGATAACGGTCTTCCCTTTTAAGGCTTGGGTCTATCACGCCTTGTGTGTCCATGTGGACGGTCTAAAAAGACTTTACGGGCTGTGTAAATGCAGATGCAGATTTTCGACCCCAGATAGGCTATGTTTTGTAAGACTACTTGTACATCTTTTTGGATGTAGCCTCGTTAATCTCCAGCTCTAAGTTTAGTTTAGCTCTATCTTTTGCTAAGTAGCACATCCAATGATGTCTTTATCATCGATATATCCTTAGATGTATGTGCCATATGTACGCCAGGATCTGGATTGACTTGTAGAAGAAGGTCTCCTAAGCTTCGTGTAGTGGATGATCCTCTCTACCGCCAGATTGTAGAGGAGACAGACACGTTTTTCTTTCTTGCACAAACCCTTGGTGGAATTTTAGACTCTTGATGGTAGCAAACAACTCAGAGAGTTTTCCATCTAACTTTACTTGACATATCATGTCGGACATCATAATTCTTTCAAACCTGGCAAGGTTGACCGCAATTTCAAATGAGTTCTGTCTATAGATCTTGTAGTACCAGGAAGAAAATCTTTTGAACTGTATTCAACACTGTATAACCCCTGTAATTGCTGCTCTTGTCTTCCTTTTTGTTTATAGATGATACCAAGATTCCAATCACAAGGCATTAGTTTTAATTTCAGTTTTAATTTTCTGGCCGCGTGCTGCACCACCATTCCCGATCAGCTCGACTACTATAAAGAGGCGAATGAGGTCTATGAGACCCAAAGCCTCTATAAATAAACTGAAAGCGGTAGAGCGCGCATTTCCGGAACAAAAACAGGTCAGTCGGAGCGGTGGAAGCGCTGGTGGAAAACATCTTCTGGAAAGGGGAAAATTCGTAAACTTCATACGACAGCGACGGTTTTGTCGGGGGGCTTTGCGGGAGACCCTAGGTAGTGGGGGTAGGGTGAGGGAGGCTCGCACATTGCTGCCTACGAAGATCCCCAAGGTTTGACGTGCAGCGAGAGTCAATCGCTTGGAAAACCTTTTTATCCCAGATAAATCCTGCATTCCCAGTCTGTTAGCATTCCCAGTCACGGACACCCATTGAACTCCCATCTCGGGAAATATGTAGATGAAACAAAATCTTATATTACACGCGGAAGGATTGAAATGGAAATGTACCGGATATCCACAGCACGGTTCACTGAACACACAACCTACGCAGTTTCTAGCCGCGTATGTTTGCTTCTCGCTCTCTCCCGGATGCAGGATTTATCTGGGATAAAAAAGGTTTTCCAAGCGATTGACTCTCGCTGCACGTCAAACCTTGGGGATCTTCGGAGGCAGCAATGTGCGAGCCTCTCTCACCCTACCCCCACTACCTAGGCTCTCCCGCAAAGCCCCCCGACAAAGCCGTCGCTGTCGTATGAAGTTTACGAATTTTCCCCTTTCCGGAAGATGTTTTCCACCAGCACTTCCACCGCTCCGACTGACCTGTTTTTGTTCCGGAAATGCGCGCTCTACCGCTTTCATATTTGCATGTGTGTATGCACGGGTGGGTGGAATGGGTGAGGAACGGGACTGGAAGAGTGTGCACATAAATTTTCATTGTCTTGCGACGTGCTGTAAAGCGAGCAATGCAGATGAGCAGAAGAAAAGGCGCACGCCAGTGGTACCGGGTGCGCTGCGGCTTTCGCTCCTTTTTCCCCACGAAAACACGCGGAATGTTTGAGTGTGCAGCTCCGGTGCAAAGGATACAGCGACAGGACAGGACATATTTCTGATGATGGTGCGATGCCTTATTTGCCGGAGCTGTGCGAAGCGCTGTTGAATGGATGCCACACATTTATATCGCGTGTGGGAAGCATGGCAGCAAATGCCGGATGGGACACGGAAAATCTGAGGGATTTGCCGAAAGGTCCCCGAGCAGGTCCTGCCAGCATCTGAGGTGAAGAGCTTTAAAGAAATATTACAATAAATTTGGATCATTAGTGCTTGGGAAGAGCTAAATTTAACACCATTCTTCGCTTTGTTGCACAATCCCTAACCTCCAGCACATGGTGGCCTCTCTCAGTGGATCAATTTTTCATCCTATTTTGTTTTTTTTTGTCCAAAATTACTTGCCATTCCCAACGCTTTCCTTCTTTAGCGCTGCCTGCCACTTTCCTTTACGCACTCGCAACAAAACGAACATGCGAAGGAATGTTTTGGAATCATAATAAGGAAATAAATCTGATTTTGATAGCTCTGGGAGTTGGCGATGGAGGGAGGGGTGGCAATGGTGGTAGAAGGTACGTCTTTTCCGAATCCATCCGTCCGTGAGGATCTAGGCTCTGTGCTGGGAACGAATGCGCGGTGCAACACTGATGGGCAATAAACATAATGGGCGGTGGTGATTTTGCTTGATTCATGTCCCGGGCGAGAACTTTGGTTTGGGGAATTTTAAACACGATTACCGGCGGCCGCGAATCACGGCGAATGGATATATATTGTGCATTCTGGATGGGGTTGCCCCCCCCCCCTCCCCCACTGTGCCACAATCGAGATTCAATTCGATCTCTCTCCGCCCCAAACACACGCACGTGCTTTTCAACCGTATGCTTCATCGCATGATGGATGGATGGTGCGATGCCACGCGTTTTGTGTTTTATGGTGCTTAGACAAATTTGATTTACGAAATTCCTTGAGCGATTGGATTGGGTTGGGGTTTTTGGGGTTGCTCGAATGGGCGACAAAAAATCGGTAACGTGCGGCTCATTGAACGCCAAGCCGGGTTGCGGATTGTGGTCAATAAAATTTAATTTATGTCAATTGATGCCGCACCAGTATTAGCCGCGGATGGGGTGTGCGAACGAGGGTGCTGGGTTATGTCTGGTTCGTGTTATGTCAAACATGTGAACGCTTTTATTTCGCTACCCCGGGCATTCGATGCGCTAAGAATGCGTATAATATGCAAATTTATCAATCAAGTTTGATGCAATATTCAGGTGGCGTATAGGATGGGTTTTTGATGTCCGTTTGACATTTGACAGGTTGCAAGCATTTTGTGAGGTAGTTGCACAAATAAAATAATTCGCTTGTTTTATGCTGAACACGGCTTTGGTCGATTAACAATAATACAAGAGCGAGAATAAAACACAAACAAAAAGTGTAGGACACCAAGCTATGAGATTCTTAACTTGCGGCAAAAGGTGCAACTATCATTCCTTTACCCAGGTATCAACCCAAAACAGTAAGATTCCTAAGCTTCCACAGTGGATAGAATCCTTTTTATCCTTTTGATTATCCACAACAAAACCGGGAAACGGCTCCTGGAACCGACATGGAATGCTATATCAAAGATGGTTTGCAGCAAGCAGACCGACAAACAAAATGGAATCTTTTAGTAGCAAAAGCAGCCATTTCTTTCAATTCAGCACAAAAGCAAACGACCGTTTTTCTCTCCCCCACAGGGAGAGCATTCGAACTGACGCATCTGGTTGTTGTTGCCAGGAGTAAACCGTTGCTATGGATGCAGTTTTTCCCCAGAATCTGGCTAAAAGACCTACGGGAATACTACGGGACAGAGGAACAGCAGTAGTCGACTGCAAACAGCTAACGTTCGGTAGCCGTTTGTGTGTTTGTGTGCATTGGTCTGTCTGCTGACCGGCCGCCGGTTAGAAGGAAAAGTCTTGTTGGCAAATTGTTGAACCGAAAAGCTGTGCAATTGCATTTCTCTCTTCGGCAACGGGCATAAATTGCATCCGGCCAGTATGGTGCGTATCAGTAACAGATTATCTTTTTCCTGTTTCTGCTACTTTGTTATCAAGAGACACCGGAGACACCGAGGGAGTAGGCTGCAAATGGCCGACATGATTGTGTGTGTATGTGTGTGTGTGTGTGTGTGCTCTTTTAGATGAACAGAAGTTGAAAAGAATTTCGATTCAAGGAAGAAGCTTTAAAAAAGTATCTGAAAACTGCGAATTATAAATTTAATTCCACATTTTACAGGAATTTGTTTGTTTTGCAGCAAAAAAATGAAACAAAAAAAAAACAAGACATCTGTCAAGGATCAGAAGTGATACAATCGCCATCTTGTGCCACCGTTATGGATGCTTTATTTCAGTCAGGTGTTAATTTTTTCTGGTTCCGTCGCCACGATTCATCGTCGTGTTTTATGCTTGAAAAAATCTAAAGAACGACACAACCTAACGCACCAATGAACAAAAATGTTAAACGAAAACAAACAAACCAAAAAACCATTCTTGGAGCTAAATTTGTCGTCAGATTTGCGAACTGTGAATAGACGAACACGCTTTCATGCGTATCGTACAGGTGCTTAAAAAATTGATTCTCCAGGAAGGTTCGCTTCAGAAGATATTTATAGAATTTTATAAAAAAAATAGAACTTTCAAGTTGCAGTTCTTGCGCCATTCCGGACAATTAATATTCCATTTATGCCAGTAAGATAGAGTACAATATTCGTATTCAAATAGATATTGTACCATTTCAATCGACGTAATATGTAGTTCAATCCGAACAAAACATATACGATGCACTTAATCCACTGCGAAAAGTCAAAAGAATCAAAGACTAACGGGTAGCTTTTTTTTCAGCTTTCGTACCACACCAGTACGAAACAAATCAACATCCTGATACGTCCCGTCTGTCGAAAACTTTCAAACCATTTTGGGAATATTGGTATCCCAAAATATTGGTAGACTGGAGGTACAGCATAGCACTATCGAGCGATTACCGGCAGCTGGAACCGAAAACACCGGATGTAGATGGAACTCCCAGGTGAGTGATATTTGATGATGTAAACGAGAGCTGTTCTTTGAGGGTGTTGGCTTGCTTTTTTTTTGTTTACTGCTGTATATGATTGAAATAGTAAAAAGGCACACAGTATAACGAAGGATTGATTCGATGTGCGTTGCAAATTCAGCATATGCTAGCGAGGATGAAAGGATTTCGGTAGACGTCAGTCGAATGAGTTCTGCTAAGTGTCATCTGAGCATCAATTTATTTGAAATCGATTTTTTTAAAAATGGTTGATGATTGCTTTCGTTTTTTGTTCCGTAAAACTCGTCTATTATACGAATATGAGAGGTGTCCTACAAAAAACACATAAGAGAGACAAAAATAAAAGGTTAAAAGAATCTACACTTGAATCACCTGCGATGTTATGTCTTCAGTTGCCCAATCGAGCAATCATTCTTCTGCCAGTTTGGAACAGTGAAGCAGTGTACACCTCGTGAAGCATGTCGAAAAGTTTATCAAAAATTTGTAATACAAAAAAGAACCAACCACTTGACAAATTAGTTACAGTCTACATCTCGAACGTTGGCTAACGTGTAAAAGTTTCCTTCAGCGGGCCCGGTAGACCTTTGGTAGGAGAGAAAAAAACCAACTTCAAGTGGATCAATAAATAGAAACTCTCTATTTGCACAAGCGCCACGTGTTACAACAGTGCCTCGAATGCATATTGTGTTAACTTTTTGCATTGTTTATGCTTTGCCCTTTTTTTTTTTGCTTTCGCCTTGGTTGCATTTAACACGACTTTCGTTGTCAAGTACGGTTGCCTTGAATTTCTGATTACTTCATGATTTGTGTGTTCGCGTGTCGTTTAGGAAAATGTGCCTGGCGTCTCGGTGGCAGGGAAACTTTGTTGCCCCGGGTTGCTTTTACGCCATCCATTTCGCTATGCACGGTTGTTGACTTTGCCTCGTGCCGAATGGCGTTTACTGCGTCCGGGTACTGTAAAAATGGTACTCCGAGGGAAGTCAAACAGTGCCTGCGATATATGGCAAGCAAGGCTTTAATTGGTTAAGCAAATTGGTAATAAAAAGGTGATTCGAATATGAGTTCTGGTCGTTTGGAGGGTTTTTAATCGTAGGCGCAGGTGCTATCGGCACACGACGTAACACAGACACACTTTGTCTGGTGCTTTGTGGTTGTAGTTGATGAATATGTCCTTTGCAAGGTGCATGCAATGTTTGGTGCTGATTGCACAGTGTGCAGGGCATGCCCGAGTCAAAAATGTCGAAGATTTAATCGTCTTAGCAGAGGAAAATTGTACGAATATGCTACGGCTCAAAAATGAACGTAGTAGCAACGTCTAATTTGAATACATTACATTCTGGTGTGAGTATGCGAACCGGTTGCGCTCCCTGTTGCTTGCTTTCCAGCCAAACAAACGGAACGTAGCGCTGCATGTAAGCGTTCAACGATCATTACCTTTGCCCTCGATTCCACAACCACAATAACACAACAGCTAATCGGATTGCTGCCACACATTGCACGGTAGCTTAGTGAAAGTATTACTACTGGCACAGAAAGAAAGCTAATGTGTTCGATTCCTGACGAGCTTCGTACTGCAACACTTGCGGACAGGTTTTAGAAGAAACTAAACATTGGTTTCTTGGTCCATTGTCGGTACAATAGTGACTAGCACTTGTTGCAAAAGCTCCACTACAAACAGGCCATTTGTTGAGGTTAGTTTAGCCGCTTAACTTGCTCCAGGGACGAACCATACATGGCTGCCGACGTTGGAAATCAAAGCTGCACCATTCTCGGTGGTGTTGTTATTATCAGTATTGTTCAACGATTTGACGGAATGATTGTATATTATGTTTGCTGGAACACAAAAACAGCAAGATGAAATATATTGTTTTAGTAGTTGTTGTTTTTATCATAAAACATGAATACAAATTAAATTCCATTAATTGTTTTGCTGTACTGTGCTGTCGATAATTCAGCGAATTGTGACAAAAACCCACGATGCTTACGTGCGGAATCAATTGAATTATTTATCATAAATTATAGTTTTCCCCGTAGCATTTGTACGGAAGCTAACGAAGTATGCATGTTAATAATCTTCTTTTTTATCATTTATTTATTATTGTTTTTATAGTGATAAATGCTTTCAATGAATTTAATCACTGCAAATTGATGCTAATGAAGCTGAACGTAAACGCATGGTGCAATAATTACCATGCTGTGGTGTCGGTTCTTGTTTTACCGTTTAATTGGTTTCCAATAATTGTTTTTTTTTCTATTAAATTATTATATTTTAAAGATTTGATATCAAAACCAATATTAGCCAATTAGTATTATATTTGATTAGCAAATGCTACTGGTAATGAAATGAAAAAATGATTTTAATATATTTTTCTAAGGAAAAGATTTCTAAAGATTGTATAAAAAAACTTCTTGCATTTTAGAACTGCATCCTGGCTGTTGCAAAACTTGCCAGTGCAAAAAAAAAGTCCTCCAATACGGAGAAATTCTGTAACGACGAATAGCAGAAGGTAAACAACACTCTTGCTCCACTGGCAGTTCGACCTTTGTACGGCATGACGGCATAATGCAGGTGGCCAGCCGATCAAATGAACGTACGCCAAGCACACTTCACCACACACAGGTCAGGTCACAGGCTACCGAAGAGTTCCCGCACAGAAACCGGGATGGAACCAAATCCAATTCAACGAGCAAGAAGTTTACGACTACAGCAAGGATGGATAAGGCAAATCTGTTTATTCTGCAATCATTGCAATCGGTTGATGATGGGGCAGCATTATTCTGCTCTATTTTCAACCGACCCAATGCCACAAGATTGAAGGTAACTTTGTTTACTCGGTGGAGAAGCGTATCATGCTGCTGACTCTGGCTGCCATACACTGAAAACATGGTGCATTTGATCAGATGTCTGCAGGATGTGTGAAAGAGAGACAGAAAGAGCACTATTTTTGTATCACTTTACATCAGTGGTTGTAGTTTTTTTTGCACGACAGAAAAGTTATTTATTAGCAGGTTAAGTTCATTTCTTTGAAGGATTCCGGTTTGGGAAATCAGTGATGAGTACTGTGTTATTATAATCAAATAAATTGAACGATTTTGATTTACATTTTGATTATTTTGGAGTAGAAATCAGAGAGAGAGAGAGGGATAGTAGACCAACATGAAACGTGCAAAAGCTCGTCTGAGATCAACTCTAGGAGCAGGTCAATTGAAAAGCCACAATTTAATGCTTTTTATTTGATTTTTTTTCCACAACCCTTCCAGTTGTATTCCAAGTCAAGTGTTTGACCATGGTTTTGAGTATGTAGAATCGAAGCAAGAGTGCAGACATCGCTAGGACAAAATCGTATCGTCCTCTTAAGATGGCTTGTATTATTTATCCAAATCTTGTTCAATTGACTTAATAGCACACAGTCAGTATATAACAAATGATATGATCAAGCATGAATCGATGTAGGATGATCACAGCTCTCCATTAGTGATCTCCACTCTACAGAATCTATTTTCTGGAAGCTTTCTTAATACATTCCAAGCCTGTGCAGAATGGTGTACTGCGGGACGAGCTGAGCGAACACATTTAACCGGAATGTGTTTGCTCAGGGTACGAATATCATCAGACGCAAATAGTAGGCCGTAATGGAGCTGTGATTGATTTCAGTTTGAGCAACCGCAACACAATATTAGACCATCTACTCGAGACCGATGCGCACGTTGTGGATCGATGAGATTGTTTGGAAAGCAATCGAGATGCGTCCGGATCGCAAATGACATTAACGATACTGTTTGCCGGTGCACATAAGAGAGTGCTCTCATGGGAACAATGGAGAAATACTGTGTTTGTCTTGAATGTCTAAGACATGTCTAAAGAAATTTCACAAAAAAATATAACAACATAAATATTTTTTTTTGCTAGATCTCGTCTCTTAAACGCCATGATCTCTTAGTAGAAACTCTCAGCAGATAACTAAGTAAATATATCTTTCCAGGAAATTCTTCCCTCCTTTACCACGGCCATTGTAATGTTGTAACTCAAAAGTAAAATCACACATACCCACATACACAATTACACCCTCAAAGTGAGTGGATTTCTTAACGAGGCAAGATATTATTTCCGCATTTTAGAGCCAAGCAGTTCGTTGTTTTTTTATGTGCATTTTTATACCTTTGCTTGCAGTATTTCGCCGTCTGTGCCGCTGTACGTAACTAAAGATGAGCAGCTCTGAGTCAACAGGCCATTGCCGGATAATAGTGTTGGACAAATTACAGTTCTTCTGAAGCAGGAA
>KZ061823.1:64245-123821 GCA_002091835.1 Anopheles maculatus
CTACGGGCTTCACCATAGGAGCAGTTATTGTCTACCTTGTACTTAATTACCGCTTCTTCTTGTAGGTACCGGGGGCAGGAACGGGAGAGGGCGTTGTGAGGTCCTTTGCAGTTGACGCACACGGGATCGACGATGCAGTCTCCGTGGGCAGGCTTACCGCAGTTGGCACAGGATTGGGCTACCTTGCAATTCATTTTGGTGTGACCAAAATGAGTGCAGTTGTAGCACATCATCGGCTTCGGGTAGTACGGGCGGGTAGAAACTTGTAGGGCACCGAGGCGGATGGTAGATGGGATGGAGGTGGCGTTAACTCGGAGCAGGAATATATTGGTTGGCACAATTTCACTGTTAATTTTCCGGGTAAAACGTCGCACAGAAACTACACGTTGATCTTTGAGTTCATTAAGGATCGTCTCGTCACTGACGTCCTTAAGGTCCGGGGAGTATATCACACACTGAACGCTATTGAGGGTCGAATAAAAAACGCACTGAACACTATTAAGGGTTGTATGGGGGGTCACAGTCACAATGGTTCCGTCAATTAGTTTAGTCAGGGATTGGAGGGTGTTAAATTGGCGTTGGCTACGGGTCTTTAATAATAGTTTTTTCCCACTATCGATGAGTTTACCGGGCTCGGTAAGATCACCAGCGAAAGAGGAGATAGATTTACCAATAATGAAAGGATTTTTAGGAAGGGATGAGCCGTCGGGGGTTTGGAGAACTAGAAATTTCATGTCCCCGCAATTGTTATCCTTATCCATCCACTGAGGGACGGGCCTCTCGTTTCGAGAGGGCCCACCGAGAGGGGGAAAATTGAGGAGGGCCCACCTCGTTTCGAGAGGGCCCACCGAGAGGGGGAAAATCCCTCTCGAGGGAAGGTGGGCCCAGGAAAAGATTTTAAACTGTCCTATCAGTCGCAAAAAAGTACACTACACAGGATAATAAGGAGACCACGAAACCCACACACACACGCCCTCACACACACGCACACACACACCCACACAAACACACCCACACACACACTCTTCCACACACACACGCCCTCACACACACAAACCCACACACAACGCACAAAACACACGCTGTATTTTTAGGGTTTTTCCCACCAAGGCACACACCAACGGGTACAATATGCCCCGGTGAAAACCCCCGGGGAAAAACCACGGGTACAACGGGTAGCAAACTGCACACCACACTGCACAGCGAACACGGTGAAGCGATATAGCAGTAAGGAGGCGAAAATCACACGGCAACAGATCACAAACTAGGAGCACAAGTAAAACACGTCCTTCCAGATTGACTGTCACAGTAAGAATGAAACCAACCAATACAATACATAAGTGGTGCTAAGGTTTTCGATAGCTCAGGAACGTTTGTTTGTTTTCGGATTCTACATTACATTTGTTCAAAAATTTATTCATTCAGTTTATTGATTACATTGGTTACAGCCGTTGCGGGACTGTGCCATGCGGGTTGGATGATGCATGCAGTCGCGTAACGTCATTTATCGGGCAGAGGCTGCAACATCTTTACATCCTGCGGGAAGGAAACTCGGTGTTTCGCTTCTTAAATTATTTACTGATAAAAATTGTATTATAAAGTGTTGTTTATTGAAGATATTAATATCTTTAAAGCATCCAACAATGATTCGTTCTCTTTCCTCTTCATTAGGTAGATTTTTGTCCATGTAATGTCCTATGTTATGCAAGTTTTTGTTGGTCATTGTACCTTGTGCATTCTAGATGCGTCAGATTGTCACAATATTACCAAAGTAGACACCATTTTACCAAAAAAAAAAAAAAACACTCATACTTTCGGCATTCTTGATGGAGCTTCTAATATTCCTGTACTATTTTCTGCAACAGATCCATCGGTACAGATGTTGGGGCGTTACCGATATCATGATGGCAGTAGATCATTGAAGTTTTAGGGAACATGCTGGTAGCTTGTACTCCATTGGCTTATCAATTGCGGGGTTTTGCTGGTACTAATTTGCATGCTTCTATCCTATTCCTAAACACAGGCGCTAACGTAGAGGGAAACATAAGGAGAATTTAAAGACCAACGTTTGATATTTAACACATAAAATACTGTTGTACTACAATAAAGACAAAAGCTACATTTAGCAAAATGACACGTCAGCAAACATCAACAAAACAGTCAATTTCTTTGGTAAAACAATCGCACCCAACCCGCGCACATGAGTTCTATTACCTGTTGGGCATTACCAGTACAACTTCAACTACTGTGTGTACATTAAATTATCGATTCGCTTGAAATGCAAATCGACTAACAATACAAACACACTCGCTGAGCAGAAGCGGGCATCGCTTCAGTTCGAACACAATTCCAATTAATCATTTATTGTGGGGCATGCACATTTCGTCGCATGTTCTATTAGCAATTAAAATACCAGCACAATTTAATCGTCATGGTGCGTATTTTTTTGGTTTGGTTTTGTTTTTACAAGCACTCAGCCACCGGGTTGTCGTGCCATTTGCAGTTGCATGTTTCCTCGGGACGAGACACCCCATTCTTCCCTACCACTACGACCTGTACGATAGTCGTGCCGAAGAACGAATAACGAAGCAGCGAACGATTGGAACGTTCTTCAGGCACTGCGACACCACACCGCCGAGAGTGTACGATGTCTTATGCAGTTCACGTACTACTGTGACATGCACATTCAGTTACAACGCGTCGGTACATAAACTAGTCGCACTTAAGGTAAGGGATTGTGGGTCGGGTTTTTTTTTTGCGCCTCACCATCTTTTCTCTATCATACGGCGTTTGTTTGTCGTTTGTGGTAGAGTTGGTGTTTGTGTCTTCAACGGTTTCAACTTAGGTTTTTCGTTACTTTCCACTATGCAAATTGCGTGAGCAGAAGAGCGTATGCTAAACCGAACGCTAGTAAAAGAGTGTGACAAGTATGTACACGAACTGGAACGAGACCGGACGAACAGTAAACAAAAAAAACGAAAAGGTCACCCCACTCAGGATTAGTCGTGGATGCGAAATGCACGAAATGCCGCCGGTTACATTGTGGGACGGGCGAAAAGAAATGGGCTTTTAAACTGTTGCTTCGATGCTAGAGCACGGCCAATTAAACATTTCACCGGTACATGGGAAGTGTACCGTCGAAGACAAATAGTGCACCAGATTCTGAGTGGTGTGCGAAAAACGACAGAAATAAAAGCAAATTTAGCCATTACGAAAGGGGTTGGGTTTGAACGCGCGCTGTTAGTTGGCTTGCATATTCACCGGGATAGAGGAAATACTATCACTTAACGCTGTTGCACACCATAATGGGCTAGCAAATGAGAGGAGCAAACAAAAAAAAAAAACAAAGTTCGTATAGCACTCGAATCCCTGTGTATAGTTGTTTTAAGTTACATGTTTGCGCGCGTTCCGGTAGTGGGGTTTTATTGTTTCTAGGATAGAGCACTTTTGTCCTTGAAACTCAAGAGCGCGGGAGTCACAGCAAAACATTAAAGTTGGCATTTGGTTGGGAGGAAAAGTTAATACTTGCGGTTTTAGTGACACATATTGCAGCTTGTTTATCCTTTGTTTAATTTTTTCTGGCTTTTGAAATACTAATGTAGCATCCACAATGCTATCCACATGTTCTGAACTAAACTTTCAATACAGCACGAGACAGTACACATCAAAACTAGGGCAGCAGGTTAGTACCCGACAATAAAAACATATCACAAACAGCTGGAAGCAAAGTAAACGATATTTGTCAAAGTATGCAACAATCGCATAATTAGCAATTTCGCCCAAACACCCGTTACAGCATAGGCAATGAAGTACCGACCAGCGCACTCTTCTAGCGAGCGGCGCAATGCAACACGAAACCCAAATTACAGTTTAGTCGGCAGTTGAATAGAAACGAACAACTCCATCCAAATGTAGCAAATAGAACAAAATTGCATAACGATACCCGACATGTTTGTGTGCGACAATAACCTTAAGTTCTTGTCTTCATACGGAAAAAAAACACTGCAAGCAAATTTATGTATACACGCGGCAATTAAACAGACAAACAGAAAAAAACCTATTTGAACCAACAAACAAACAACCTATTGTTTTTACAGGATATTTTTTTAAAATTTGGCAAGCGTTACGTGGAACGCTTCACAAAGCATTTCAAATATGACGTCCCAGTTCTATCTATCCTGAATCCAGTTCAATTTGGACGCGGTCCACTTCAATTTTGCAGTAGTCCAGAAAGTGCAACTTATCCCAGTTCAAGCTATCCATGGTCCACTTCATTCTACCCATAGTCCAGAAATACCTTGCACATTGTCAGTTCTAATCAGAAACCTTGTAAATTGCATTCGTTTTCACCTTTGATGCATTCTGCGGTTTTCACTTGGTTTTCTCCATATTTCGATATAGTGAAATGTTAAAAAGACGTAATTGAACACAAAATGTTTGTATACATGCGTTCACACTTCGAGTAGCGCTTCGATTGCGCTGCTCCAACCCAAAAACGTTTTTGACAGATAAAATCCTGATTGACATTACTGCCAGCCTTAACGATTTATTTAGCAATCTAGTTTGCATGATTTTAAGCATTTTTTGTAACACCAAAATGAAAAACAAATTTTAAAATGTCGTTTTCTAGCCTTAAAACGCACTTTAGAGCCATTTTAAGCTTTATTTGGAATCCCCAAAAAAAATCGAAATTTTTTGCTAAAAAAATAAATTTTTTTAAAATGTCATTTTCTAGCCTTAAAAATCACTTTAGAGCGATTTTAAGCTTTATTTGGAATCCCCAACAAATTCAAAATTTATTGCTCAAAAATTTATTTTTTTTAAAATGTCGTTTTCTAGCCTTTAAACGCACTTTAGAACGATTTTAAGGTTTATTTGGAATTCCCAAAAAAATCGAAAATTTTTGCTCAAAAATTAATTTTTTTTAAAATGTCGTTTTCTAGCCTTTAAACGCACTTTAGAGCGATTTTAAGCTTTATTTGGTATCCCCAAAAAAGTCGAAAATTTTTGCTCAAAATTTAATTTTTTTTTGAATGTCGTTTTCTAGCCTTTAAACGCACTTTAGAGCGATTTTAAGCTTTATTTGGAATCCCCACAAAATTCTAAAATTTTTGCTCAAAAATTAATTTTTTTTAAATGTTGTTTTCTAGCCTTTAAACGCACTTGAGAGCGATTTTAAGCTTTATTTGGAATCCCCAAGAAATTCGAAAATTTTTGCTCAAAAATCATTTTTTTTAAATGTCGTTTTCTAGCCTTTAAACGCACTTTAGAGCGATTTTAAGCTTTATTTGGAATCCCCAAAAAATTCGAAAATTTTTGCTCAAAAATTATTTTTTTTAAATGTCGTTTTCTAGCCTTTAAACGCACTTTAGAACGATTTTAAGGTTTATTTGGAATTCCCAAAAAAATCGAAAATTTTTGCTCAAAAATTAATTTTTTTTAAAATGTCGTTTTCTAGCCTTTAAACGCACTTTAGAGCGATTTTAAGCTTTATTTGGAATCCCCAAAAAAATCGAAAATTTTTGCTCAAAAATTATTTTTTTTTAAAATGTCGTTTTCTAGCCTTTAAACGCACTTTAGAGCGATTTTAAGCTTTATTTGGAATCCCAAAAAAATTCGAAAATTTTTGATCAAAAATTATTTTTTTTTAAATGTCGTTTTCTAGCCTTTAATAGCACTTTAGAGCGATTTAAGCTTTATTTGGAATCCCCACAAAATTCGAAAATTTTTGCTCAAAAATTAACATTTTTTAAAATGCCGTTTTCTAGCCTTTATACGCACTTTAGAGCGATTTTAAGCTTTATTTGGAATCCCCAAAAAATTCGAAAATTTTTGCTCAAAAATTATTTTTTTTTAAAATGTCGTTTTCTAGCCTTAAAACGCGGTTTAGATTCAATGAGATAGATAGAGAAATTCAATGCAAATTGAGTACCGTAAAATGGAACTTTTATCAACTTTGGGCAGCATTCGATTGGCACTGACCCATAATCAACCATCAAAAATGGTTTTATAATGAAAATCCGAATTCGGTGGAAATATATGGATACTCTGGACATACATGTTCGCAGCCGTTGGAGGAACCCTACGCGGGATGCAAGTCCCCTAACACTAAAGCAGATAGACTGTAGAGTGCCGTAGCAGTCCTCTGTTGGAGTTTGCAACCAAGCATCTGCTACGTATGCTTATATTATGATCAACTCTTACTTGTTCTTTGACGAATGTTTATGGTGGTAAGATCCATGCCACGACGATAAGATCCTTTGGTGGGACCAGCATGGCGTAGTATAATATGAGCTGCCAGATTCTAGTGAGTGAAAAATAGTCACAATCCTTAACTTTGATAAGACTTTGAGCATGAAGCGCATAATCAATTACCTACAATTGTTTTATTTTTCTTCATCTTATTTTTCTTATGCTTCTCTAGCACTTCAACTTCGGGAGACCTCGGCTTACCATTTCTGGCTTTTATTTGACGTAATTTTACCCGTAGCAGCATAGACAGTTGACGATTGTAGTAGTAGTAGTAGTAGTAGTAGCAATGGCGGATTTAACGGTACGCGGACTGAGCGGCCGCGGGAGGCCCCGAGCTCGTAGGGGGCCCCGAGTCTCTCGAACTCGACTAGATAGCCACCTAGGGCCCCAGCATTTGAGGGGGGACTCGAACAACGGTCTCGGGCGTACTCCAACCCAAACCCAAACCAGTGCGCCGCTTAGGGCTCCGAAGAACCTAAATACGCCACTGAGTAGTAGTAACATATATTTCGGCGTAACATTTGACGATTGTACTTTATATGATTTATGGAAAAAAGATGAGAAAAGCTCAATTAAAATCTATTATTAAAGACACATTAACACCCTACAGGTTACGTTCGCGTGCATTTCCAGTTCCGATAATAAATCACATAAATCACAACATCACAGTAAACTAAACGACGATAAGACCGCCGTCCACACGACCCAGCAAACATCCATTTGTACGAAATCTGATTCCAAATCGAAATAGCATTCCTTTCAATTACCATACGTCAAAGATTGTACGTCCATTACCTAGCGCCAGGCCACCATTTCGGGGAAGGCAAATAATACCGAGACAAATAGCATCCATTAACTGTCATCTGCCTGGCCGGCGCAATCGTTGTCTCCTTTGCTGCCAATTATGATCCGTACCGGTGGAGAGAGCACCCGGTAGCGCACCCGTGTATTGCGAGCCGTATTGGAATGCGCATCTCCAATCTCCCGAATGCCCGAATAAGCAGAATCGTTCATCTCTGTTTGTCGTTGGTCCTTTTGACCGGTCGGAATGCAAAACATCGTCACGGAGAGGGAACACGGTCCATCTTCTTCACTTAGCAAACGGCGTGCCGGAATTGACAAGTGATCACGACCATGCCGGTTTGGGTTTTGGTGTACTACCAATGCTACCCCAATGCTTGGTATAACTCTTCCACGGGTGGATTTATCTCCTACGCATCGTATCGCTCGTTACCATAGCGATCCAATTAAATTTGACGACCAAGAGGCTCACTTTTTGCAAACAAACAGAACGGCTCTTTCTCTCTCGTTTTGTCGACTGATGCACATACACACACACGCACAGGGACACGTGTTCCAGCTTATTGCCTGTCCGTCGATGAAAACAGATGAAAATTAAATGATTGCTTGCGATTTGAAAGGCATGCATAAACCCTTAAGATGATTACTGCGGGAAGGTATCATCATAATCATCTGCCATCTTGGCGGGGGATGGTTCTGGAATTTTGTGATGAATAAACTTAACAACGGGATGACGGTGCCGGGCTTTCGGGACACATCCTCTTGGAACGGTTGTGATTGACGCCAGGGTGTTACGCGGGGCACCGGGCAGTGGGTTCGCGAGGGGGTCGGCCGAGTGTTGTGAATATTACATTAAAATTTTATCCTTCCCAGACCGTGTCTGAGAGGCTTCTGTTTGATTATGAGCGTCATAAAACGATATACTGTAAAGTTGCGCTGGCAACACACCGAGCAGAAGCTTGGTGCACGATAAAACAAACTATCAACTTGGATGTCGCTGGGCATGCAAGAACCGCCACCAGTGGGCCAGCTTTTTCCTGCTGGGAAACTAAGCCAAAGTGAGCGTTTTGTGACGACTTGACTAAAGCACGTTGTCTTCTTTATGATTGATTACCACTCAGCCCGATGACAGAGGACGCTACCAGCTTTGGGGATGGCAAGAAGATGCGCTGTTTTTAAGATGATTACCACAGCCGTATCCCATCCCATCCGACCCGAACCGACCGGGGAGCGAGTGAGCGCTTGTTTGATTAGCAAAATGTGACAGAACACTTTGACTTTCACTTAGACGAACGGAGAACGAACGAGCCCGGTTGTAGGGTGTAGTAAATAAAATAAATGAATAACTCAACACAACCTACCCCAGCTAGCACCGGAACGGGTGCGCGACAAGTGTGTGCAACAAGTCCGAGAAGGGGAATGGGTGTGTGGCGCAACATGTGTACCGACGACAGCCAGGGGGTTCGGGAAAAATGCGAAAGGAAAAACAGTTTCCCCCAAAATGGATAAGTGATGAGCGACGTTGATTAGATTTTTGTGTTCCGCACATCGTTTGCCGATAGCGTATACACACTGTACAAGATCCGCGAAACAACCGTTCTTTGCTGGTGGATGTGTTGTATGTGTGTGTGCCAAAAAGATCGACTGCGAAAATCGTGTGAGGCAGCACTAGGCATCGTGTGAAATTGAACACGATTGGGGCACCACTGCCTACGCATCGTTTGTGTCACAAATGTTAATAAATGAAATTTTGCTTCTCATCTCATTAGGGAGGATTAATTTTTTTTTGTGACTTATAATTTATCGTTTTGATCGGCGTTTAAGCGATTGCGGATGCTGCAGCTGAGGCGGTATGCTTAAGTTTAGTTTATAGGTGTGAACTCTGTTTTTTTTTATTATTTTAATAACGACAAGCTGTTGTTACGTGACTTGATCTACGCTGGCTGAGAGTACTTTTTAGAATCTATGGGTTTAGCTATTTTATTCTGATGCACCTCATCCAAATATATTAATTCTTAGAATACCAAACTACTCTTCTCTTATTCCTATATGTTACTTGATTAATAGTTTAAAGTATCTTGACCCAGTCTAGTGAGTTATAATATTTATGATAAATATTCTTTGAAGCATACACAGACAGTTTACTAAATCAACATTTGATAAAAAGGTAATCCTTTTGCTTCTGTATTTATGAGTTAATAAACGCCTCCTGCAGGACTGCAACTTTAGATTGAACCTCGTTTGCGCCTAGCAGTTATGCAATGCTAACGTGTTTTTATTCAAAATAATATCTATGCTTTTCTCGAACTAAATTTTAAATCGTATTTTGTTTAGTCTTATTTATTGGGAAATAAAAAGCTAATTAAATATGAATTAAGATGCACTTACACATTAACCTATCAGGGCTGTAAATAAGTTCGAAAGAACTTTTTAAAGAAAATTGAAGAATTATTCTGCAAAATTAGGTTATGCATTTAGTGCTTTAAAAAGTATTTTCTATCGCAAATTCAAGCAATATATCGCTTTTATTTGGCAATTAAAGCTTGATATCTATACATCGATCCGTTTTTTGAGAATTTGGAAAATCGTTGTTAATGCAGTTCTCGTTCTAAAGAAATGGAAATCTGAAGATGCAATGCCTAGACTGTATGGCAGGTTGGGTAGGACTTCCTATTTCAATGTATCTTAACGTGTTTTCACTGGTGACGCCAGATGCGGTCAAACATTATCATGTAGTTTAATGACTTTGTCGTGTCTATCGTCAATTGTCTTTGGCAAACCTTTCCAGTTATCGTTTCGTTTGGTTGTAGCAACTCACTCCTACCAAACACACAACTCGCGTGAATATTCGGCTTGGCTGCCGATGATGAGGGACGGCCGGGATATTCAAACGTATTGGATTATCGTCGCTTGTTTTCGTCATTCAATGCAAGCATTCTTTCCGTGTTTGCCGTTGGAGAAGTTGATCTGATGCTAAAATTACACAAACTTATTTATACTCCTTCTATAGGTATAGAATTTTGATTAGAAAGAATCCGAGTGGATCTCAGTGAGAGTCATATACTATTCTTTCAAATCCACTAATACTGTGCGCCCTCTTTCGCAATGCGTTAAAAGATTTAGTCAAACGTAAACGATGGACACCATTCGTTTCCATAATTGCTTCCCACGTACCATGAAAACTCAACACAATTTGGGGTGTCACCTTTTTTCCTCGCCACAACATTTCTGGTTGTTCGAATGCTGAGCGCATGATTTGTCCACTTGCTGCATGCCGGAAAGACCACCAATTGTTATTGACTCGCACCGCACGCATAACGTCCTGATCGAAACCGCTTTGTCGGCTGTGGAGGAAAAAGTCGGTTCCGTTGCACCCTTGCGTACAAAGCTCTGTCTGTAATAAATCCTGCTCCTGGAGGATTGCACCTCCCCCCTCTTTTACCCACCCACCTTCGATCGATCGATCGTTTGCCTAGCGAAAAAAGGGGGAAAGCCTTATCTGCTCGATACCAGCCACCGTGGGTCCATATCTCATCTCGTTTGTGTAATGTTTCCACACCCGGAGATTTAGCTCCGGAAGCTATGTGTGGCCGCAATCGATGGGGGAGGAGTGGGCGAAACAATTTGAACGTTTTCCCACGACTTTCCCGTTAGCCAACGATCCATGGCTGGGTGGTTTCGTGTGTGCGTGTGGATGAAGATTATCTCGTAAATTTCAACTCCACGCTGTTTGCTTACGCTATTGCTGTCATAATTTGGACACAGTTTGGAATTGTGCTTTCCCTGCAGTGATGGCCGGCTGGCGGTGCAGGGTTTCGGGAAATGTCGCGTGTGTTTTTGCCCATTACCGGGAAAACGGAATCCCGAACCATTGTGCATTGCGGCTGTTTTGTGAATTTGAATGATTACAGCCCCAGGTTCGCGGGGGACAATCCATACCGTGGTCGATGATTGGGCGAAAGCATATTTGTCATGGAGCCAAAAACGAAAAACCCCCCGCATCACAATGGATGCTGTGGGTTGGGCTCGAGGGATAATCATGATTATTGTGCTGGTTTTTGTGGCCCGCGGTGTGGAATCGGAGTGGGCCGTGTAGACAAATGTCGGTATTTCGATGCGTCAAATATGTTGATCGATTGGAGATGGATTATTGTGTGTAACAAGGAAGTGTGATTGTCAGTCTGTAAAAGTATGCACATTGTTGTAAAAGTTGACCAATCAATTCCCTATAGTAAACAAACATTTTAATCAACAGTCACAAAGTGTGGATATAGAGTCGGCTTTGAAAATAGACATATCATTAACACATATCCGATGAGTTGTTGGACGGATTTCCATACTAATGAAACACATCGTCGATATGGCTAAACGTTGGTTGGGTCTTTGGTAGAATGGGAAGCTTTAGGCTCAACTTTGGTAAACGTTAAGAAAATAAATTTAAGGTTTGGTCCAATCAAGACACGTAACCATTCGATTAGTTTAGGTAAGCTTCAAATGCATAGGAACCAACAGTTGCGTAAATATACCGAAAAGACATTTATTATTTGATAAAATTGTCTCTTACTTATGACAAGCATTTGGGTTACCTTAAAATTAAGGCTGTACAAGCTTCGTTTAGTTTGATTCTACTTCTTATAAAAAAAGAATTTTTATACTTCATACTTTATTTCTAATAATTTATACAAATCAAAAATTAAACCCACCTTCCTAATGTTGCCCGCCAGTTTTGCGCCTTGTTTTTGTTTTGCAAGACATAAAAACTTCGCTTCCGAAAGACGCCCCAAAAAGGGACTGAATGCCCGTGCACCCGGATACCCGGCGTACAGGGCGCAAAGCTTTCATTAAGTAGTGCTTTCCCATCTTTAGAACCGTTGCGTGACTGAAATAAATATTAAAGCAGCACACGAAATCGCCCGAATCGGCACTTCGTTATCGAGCGGAATCGGTGGAATTTTTCGGTTATCAAAACAAATTCTCCAACACATTTAGGCGAGTGTGTTCTCTCTAGGCCTCTTCTGGATTTTTGTTCCTGGGAGCGAAACACAATAGAGAGAGCGCGCGAGAGAGAGAGAGATCAAATCCCGAGAGAGCAGCCATTTTATAGGAAACGTTAAAGGAGACGCTGTAGTAGTATCGGCACCTTGTTTTAGTACAAGCGCGAAGAGCAAAAATCGTTCGACACGAGGTTGGCCGGATGTTGACCGACGCCGGTTTTTGCTTCCCGGGAAGCACACCAAAGCATGGTACCAGCGAGCAGCACACGGTTCAGTTGTACGTGAGCCGTTTTGCAGTCGAAAGCATTAAGGCTCGGCGTGGTGTGGTGCTTCTCGTGAGCGATGTGAACCGTTTACGAACGGGAACAAAGTTGGGCGGATGTGTTCCACAGCGCTGGGAATGCATCCGCTTGGTGAACTATCGGTTGTTGTTAATTGTGTACAAAAATTAGCTGTTTTTGTTTAGTAACGCTAAGCTGGAAAGTGTTCTTTTTTTGAGTTTAATTCATCGTATCGTGTTCAAGAATTCATTAAGGAACGCCAACAAAAAGGGACATCAAATCTGAAGTCTGCTGATGAGCTGGTAAGTAAACAAAAGCGTTTTATGAAAAGATTAATAATAGGAGAACAATAAGCACTTCATTGTTAAATAGCTTCATTAAGCATAAAATGTTGCATAACTTCAACGATACGGGCTTCATTCTGATACACAATTTCCACTGCAGTGAGCTATTAGCATACACATAATTATAATAAACACATAAAAATAATCACACTGCCGTGCAGCAGCAGCAGCAGTAGTCAGCGACCAACCAAGTCAGTGGCCCGTTAAGGTTCCGGATATTTTGCCCGGACACCGACACACGCTAAACTGTCACAATCATAGTTCTCAGCTCAAAATTACGACCCACAGTTCACTTCACCCAGACCACTCATGCCGACCGTATGCTTCGTACAAAAACATACGCAGAAGGTTTTCTAATGTTGCGATGGATGGGTGAAGAAAGGTCTAAAAAATGTACCCATAAAAAGTATTATCCGCAGCAGCAAAAAACTGTCACGTAAATAGGAAGAAATTTTCTTCCCTGCACGGAGACCTTGTGGTTTGTTTTGTTCCCGCACTTTTTTTTGTACGCTCGCATAGAATTTAGCACAATTATAGAATACAAGCAACTAATAGCATTATTAAGTGAAAGTAGGTTAAGGTGAGTTCGTTTCCTTACCACACCGGAAGAAAATTAAATGGCTGGACAAAGACAGCACACACCCACACAAAAAAGAAATGATTCAGGTTGAAGGATCCAGTGTTAAGAGGCATTTCTTTTCATTAGAAACATAAAACTGTTGATTGCGTGTTTCATGTTTTTCCACGTGAGAGAATGAAAAACACACGCATACAGAGAAAAACGTTGCGTCTACTTTTTTTTGCCCCTGACGATACGGGCAACCTGTAATTAAACGAAACGAAAGTGTCCATTATTATTGACAAGCTTTAACGCTTTCCACGAATCGAAATTATCAAAAAGCAAACAAAAAAAAGCAGACGGAAAAATCAATTCCCAGCATCGGTCAAAGCTGCTTCAAACGATGAAGAAAAGACTTAACTTTTAATGAAATGGTCAATAAAGAGCAATCAGGGACTAACCAATAGGAAAAAAAGAAAACAGATGGATGAACAACCCAGCGCATCGGTAGCATATTGGAGGCACGGTAGCCGATAGCAGTACCGGGAACGATCCCGGTGCCCAAGTCCCACGGCGGGTGTCAAACAAAGTGCACCCTTTCTTTGCCCGACCATAACATTAATCAATAGAATCGAAGAATACGGCAAGAATCGGTTTTTCGCTTTCCAACGCGTCGATTTTTATTGATTTTACATAATGAACCCTTAAGCTCATCAAGGCCAAAAGGTCATCGGCGAACGGCTAGAGGCAGGTTTTCGGGGGGGAAAAAAAAAGTTAAAATACCTAAGAAAGGGTCACCGGCACGAGACAGAATTCAGGGTGAATCTTGGTGGGAAGGTTAATTTTTGAGTACGAAGAAAACGGAAACATTCTATACTGTTCCTTCTAGTTGTTATTTGATCCTGGGCATTTTGTCGTTTATCAAATATTGTTCCTTGAGCCTGTTTTTTTTTTGCTACTCCCATCAGTTGTGCAAATATTGATAGAATCGGAAAACGGGACGGGATTTTTTCAGGCACGCACCAGACAGCCGAAACCGATAGAGAGCAAAGCGAACCCGATAAGAGGGCTTTATTGATGAAGGTTCCGGTATAAAGTTAAAAATAAAATGCAACACCAACGACGGAACACTTGCCCGTTTGTACACAAATAAACAAGCTTATTTGACAATCTTCCGAGTCTTCCGCCGGGCGATTCACTGTAGGAGTTTTGATCGGCTCCAAAACAGCACATAATTTATTAGCCGATATTGGATTTCTCGTTGTGTAGGGCGCGGGACACACCAAAGTGCTTGGCGAAAACTGCCAGCAAATATTTGATCCCGCGTCTAGCTTCGTGTTGCAGGCGGCGTTGTGCGATCAAGTGGTGCGCCATGGCGGAAATGGGGAAACCGGAATCAACAACATCGAATTCGCACACATCCTGCACGACCCCGACGCCGTTAGTCGCCCGGTGCCTTACGGTTGAGCCCGAGTGCGATGAATAATAGATTTCTCAATTTCGAAAAGCTTTGCGTGATTATCAATCTCATCTGGTGTCGTCCAGAACAGACAGCCAGAGTGAAGGTGAGAGAACGCAGCAACGAGATGCTCCCACATCCAGCACAGGGTGCTTCTAGGTGGTTGTTGTATTCGCTGTACATGCGACAAACAACCAATGTGTGTGTGTGCAAAGGTGTGCTTTGGAAGCTGGAAATGAATTACAACCCAATTTTCATCAATCATTCAGTGCAGGTGCGTCAGGCAATGAGGATCAGGCGACAAAAAGGAATAGGAGAGAGAGAGACTGCATACACCGAAGAGAAGGATTATTGTACTGTGCACTGTGATGAGATGTCTTTTACACATCGGCTAGGCGGCCAGGGCTGTTTGTCTCAATTTGGGAATGTCATTGGATTTAATTTGGTGTACATTTAAATGAATTTTTAACGCAGCTTTCTTTTCACCATGCATTATGGAGTCCCAGTACTTATGGAGTGCGTAACAATGGAACGAGCTCGCAGTTGGCGGGTTTTGTAGTTGCTTCGACCGGCATGTAGCGTTTTAACAAAGATCTTCAATTAGTGTTTGTATACGCATTAATTGAATATGCAAGGAGAGTAACACTTTTAATTTTTATATGACTCTTCATCGACTTGATTGAGGACTTTTATAGCAAAGTGAAGTTTTAAAAACTCACTAAAATGTCACTCATTTTTTTATTGGTTCATACTTAAAATATGATTCGAGTCCAAGATATCTACAACATTGGAAAGATTTAAACTCTCTGTAAAAACTAACTCAATAAAAAGCATAAACCCTGTGGAAAGATGTAAACAAAAATCTTCTTTTTCGTTTTCCCTAGCGTTAAACTCTCACGCTGACATCTGTCAGTACACCGATGTCCTTTCCGGTTTGATGAAGTCCAATGTTTCTTGGAACAGTTTGGAAGGGTTCATATTTCTCTTAGATCTTCTTTGAGGGTAGACGTTTTATAACCATATTCCTAGAACTGTTATGTTATTGTGCCAACTGACGCGTTTTAGGATGAAACGGAAGCTGCCAACTTGTTTTGAACAAGCGTAGACTCCTGTCGCCACTAAAGAGGCACGTTCAGTATGGAGGACAGGCCCTTTACGTACATTCCCGTATGATGTAGTGGTGAATTATATACAAACCATCGCATGTGGGATGGTTTCCTTAAGCACCGGCGTCGTCGGGAGTTACTCCCGTGATCATATGGTTTGAATTTTCACCCCCAAAAACACACACACACCCTCGTATCGGTGGAAAGTTGTTAAGCATCGTTACGTTCTTCCTGTATCTTCCTGGAATGAGGATACTACACTAGCACTTACGAGAGTTGGAAAAATATTTCGTCATCCCTTAGGGCAAACATCGATAGTGCTATGATCGCTACATTTAGTAGGGAGTGTGCGGTTATGCATCAATTCTACGGGTTTTTCGGAGCATATCGAGGCACCATGGCGCCTCACGCTCTGGTTCCTGCGAGCTATCAATACGCCAAAATGAAAGGCAATGATTGATGCGAGTGATGCTTGACTGCTGACACCTGTGCTCGGGCTACGAGCCCGCAAAACAGGCAAGTCAGGACAAGGCCGCTACGTTTTTGGATGATCCCCGAATGTGTCAAGTGACTCAGCACTCTTCGGTACCTTGAGCACGGGACCTCAATCCACCAGACATTCAGCGGACGCTAATGAAGAGGTAAGAAAGCGCGTGTTCGGTACACCATCGAAAACGTCCACACCAGAACACGAAGACCAGATAATAAAGCACACGCAGGAGCGTTTTCGTAGAACAATTCCTATGATAAAGATTGATCGTTCGCGTTCTGGGGGAGTTTTGGCGCGCGCGCGCGCTCTAATAAAGTGGCTTGACAACCAAACCAACAAAGGTTGAAATCCTTTCTTGAAAAGCCGAGAAAATACCACTTCACAACACGTACACGTGACGCATTATGACACTAGGGCCGGGCCCGGCCCTACAAGACAGCTGCTTGGCGTAGCGCGTCAGTTCTGCTTTTCTAATGCGAATCGCATAATAAATCCTTCCCGTAATCGCAAGATGTCGGCTATGGCAAGTGAATGCGTTCAAGGGAGGCGCCTCGCACCCTACCAGAACGGAGCAAAAGATGCCCAAGATGGTTGATGGCTCAAAATTACACCAAACGCCTCATATTCACAATCCATCATACGAGCCTCTTGAGGATTTCAGCCACTTTTGCTGCGTTGCCACTACCGCTTGGGGATTGTCTTGCAGCGGAGGCAAGAACGCAAGCGAAACGGAGGCATCGGGTCTAGGGTTCATGGGTAAAGTATTCTCATTATCCTTCCGCTAGCCGGGCATTCAAAGAACGACCTCCGTGTTGGGGCTTTGTTGTGTTTCCTTCCGAACCTGAAGTCTCCCCAGTGTGGCGTCGTCTGTGTTGGGTTGCTGTTGGAGTTTTACATCGCATTACTAATGACAGCAGCAAGCACCACACACCACTCACACAAACACAACCACTAGGCATACAAACAAGGGCTCTTACCTTACCGAAGGTCCTGTGCACGGTGCTCGGGGAAGGCCTTTGTGCCAAGGCATACTTGGTGAGGAAATTTTAAATTAAGCACGAAAAAGACAAAACACTGGCTTTGCATACAAAGCGGGATGAGGTAGGTGGGACACGTGTTGGGAGTTATTCTGGTGTGAGTGTGTACACTTTAGTGACGCCAGGCAAGGGCACTAGCACGTTGGTAGGACGTTTTCTATGGTGTACAGAACACGCGCTTTCTTACCTCTTCATTATCGTCCGCTGAATGTCTGGTGGATTGAGGTCCCGTGCTCAAGGTACCGAAGAGTGCTGAGTCACTTGACACATTCGGGGATCATCCAAAAACGTAGCGGCCTTGTCCTGACTTGCCTGTTTTGCGGGCTCGTAGCCCGAGCACAGGTGTCAGCAGTCAGGCATCACTCGCATCAATCATTGCCTTTCATTTTGGCGTATTGATAGCTCGCAGGAACCAGAGCGTGAGGCGCCATGGTGCCTCGATATGCTCCGAAAACCCCGTAGAATTGATGCATAACCGCACACTCCCTACTAAATGTAGCGATCATAGCACTATCGATGTTTGCCCTAAGGGATGACGAAATATTTTTCCAACTCTCGTAAGTGCTAGTGTAGTATCCTCATTCCAGGAAGATACAGGAAGAACGTAACGATGCTTAACAACTTTCCACCGATACGAGGGTGTGTGTGTGTTTTTGGGGGTGAAAATTCAAACCATATGATCACGGGAGTAACTCCCGACGACGCCGGTGCTTAAGGAAACCATCCCACATGCGATGGTTTGTATATAATTCACCACTACATCATAAGGGAATGTACGGAAAGGGCCTGTCCTCCATACTGAACGTGCCTGTTTAGTGGCGACAGGAGTCTACGCTTGTTCAAAACAAGTTGGCAGCTTCCGTTTCATCCTAAAACGCGTCAGTTGGCACAATAACATAACAGTTCTAGGAATATGGTTATAAAACGTCTACCCTCAAAGAAGATCTAAGAGTAATATGAACCCTTCCAAACTGTTCCAAGAAACATTGGACTTCATCAAACCGGAAAGGACATCGGTGTACAGACAGATGTCAGCGTGAGAGTTTAACGCTAGAGAAAACGAAAAAGAAGATTTTTGTTTACATCTTTCCACAGGGTTTATGCTTTTTATTGAGTTAGTTTTTACAGAGAGTTTAAATCTTTCCAATGTTGTAGATATCTTGGACTCGAATCACATTTTAAGTATGGACCAATCAAACAATGAGTGACATTTTAGTGAGTTTTTAAAACTTCACTTTGCTATAAAAGTCCTCAATGAAGTCGGTGAAGAGTGCTATAAAAATTAAAAGTGTTACTCTCCTTAACAATGTCAGTTTGGATATTCAATTAATGCGTATACAAACACTAATTGAAGATCTTTGTTAAAACAGTAAATTTGTGATGCAATTTCTATAAACAATGTGGCACTACTTAAGAAACGACTCTGCTGCATCAATACTGTGTTCGTAGGAGAGAGCGAAAGAGACAGAGAGAGAAAGTAATGTAAAGATAAGTGGCACGTGTGAATGGGCAGTAAATCGAATGGCTCACTGTCCGATGGGTTTAATTTATGTGCCGGCAAGGAAGAGCCCCGGGCTCGGAAGCTCGGGATGGTCGGTGTATGTAAATTGCTCGCAATTACTTCGTGCTAGGATATGTAAATCAGATCCTTGGGGCAGTATTTCTTCCGCTAACTTCACTGCCGTTGGTTTAATCGAAACCATTTTCGAACTATCGAGTGGGTGATCGCATGTTGAGAAAGCATCAAAACTGGGTAGTATTTTGGTTTTATGAGGTTTTTTGTGGAGCTTTTTATTTTAAACATACGACCATTTTTAGTACGAAAAAATAGATGTATGTTTTCAAATGGTTTTTGTTCGAAAATTGCTCATCATTTTTTTGGCACTTTATTTCTTAAGTATGCCTGATAACATAGATTTATTGTGGATGTAAAATCTTTAAGAAGTTAATAGCAATTTCTCTATCGGTTATATCTGGAAATTATATCATACTCCTTATTTACATGATATTCGTTACCATGCTGCGATGTTTGAGTCAATATTTACTATTTATAAACATCTATTTTCTCTGTATAATGCTGTTGCTGTATGCATATACACTATAAATAATACAATCATCCGGCAACTTCCTAGATATTCTTGAGTGAGATAAAAATTCTAACGCATAGATGTTCGCTGTGTGCACGAGATGGGGTTTATGTTGCAGCATACTATGTAAATATTAACACACGTCAGCGGGGCGTCCAATTACATTTTACCCCGCAATACAGGGCCACCAAAACCTACAGCGAAAATTCACCATACCAGAGCTATACCGTACTTCATCAGTATCACGTTTCTTGACGTTCGTTTCACATAGTCTTTTAAATAACAGAGAGAAAGAGAGTGATAGACATCAACAGAAAAAAATGCTTCTACGGAAAAAGAAAATGGCCAGTTGACAAATGTGAGGGGCTGATGATGGTTTCATCCCTGCCAGCGCCAGCCAGAGACTGATGAATATTTGTTTGATATTTTAAATGAATATACAGCGAACATACAGTACACCGTTGTTGCGCCACCGCTACCGCAATACACCGAATGCAAAGGGATGGTGCGAACAAAATGGTGAAGGTGGGTGAGATGTAGCTTTTTTTTTTAATTGAATTCTTTCCCATAGCAAAGCCGTGTCTGTCCGCGGGCAATCCCACTGTAACTACGGCGATGGAAAGAGTTCAAAGGGAAGCTTTTGTATTTGTTTTTCTTTACACAAACCCTGGTTAAGTAGAGTGTGTCCTTACGTTACGGAATGGAAATTGTTTGCTTTCTGTAACGGTACACCCTCCCCCATAGGATGGCCGCCAGTTTGCAGTTCTAATTATCATATAGATTGAATGGGCCGCGTTGAAAACGAATAAAAAGGGGGATAATTGTGAAATAGCATTAAACCATGTTTTTCAACGTTATATCCCTTTTTTTGCATTAACGTTTCATTTTATTTAAAAAAATAATTTTCTTTGGTGAAATAAGAAACATATATCGCCTGGAAAGCTAAAAAATTGAGTCACATTTCCAGTCACTGTACTTCAAAATAATGGTGTCAGTTAATTGTGTGCGGGGGAAGCATTATCTTTGAAGCACTGAAACCCAATTGTGTTATCAAGCGATGAAAAAGAGTGAAGAAAACAAACGAGACTTCGAATTGTTTATCGCATCGAAACATTATCATAACAATTTGGAGCAAAAATATGTGAAGTGTTTTCCGACAGTCGGCCGGAACGGAAGTGAAGTTATCATTTGCAGTAAATTCTTACGACGGCCTGACACGAACAGGTACATTCTCACAGAAGGAGTTGTTTTGTTGCTTACAAAGAACGCTTTCGGGGTGCTTGAAACACAGCACGGTATGAGAGACACCATAAAAAATATTGATTTGAAAATTCGTTTCGTACTGTTTGCCTGGGTCATACATAGTGCAACTAACTTATCCTAATTTTATTTACACAAAGCTTTTTTTTCGTATCGAAAGCTCGTCACTCGCCCTACCCGTTAGTGGTTTCTTGTTCACCTTATTTAGGGGTTTTCTCCACTAACCAAATAGATATTTGTCACCACAATGTTTGGGGGAGGGTAGATCGTATTTCAAATTAGTGCTCACAACAAAATCCTAGCAACCCGAATGACATGTTGCCGTTGACTAATTAAACAAACAGCCACACGCCCATCGCTCTCCCTGTTCCGGGAGTTGGCCTGCTTTCGCTGGGCCCCAGAAATTAGACAAAAGTCCATATCACGTAGTGCATTTGCTAATTAAACCGAGTGATGTTGATTTTTCCACTTTTTCTCTCACCCACGGTGTGTGTGTGTGCATACGTTTTCCCGCAGAGACTCGTACGGTTGATGGGATCTTAGAGCAGCGAATCACAACCGGTCTGTCCACGTGGATGACCATGTATGGTTGAGGATTAAAGAAGCAACATTTTACTTACGATTTGATGGGATAATTCTACTCCTTACATGTTATTTAAATAAAGGATCATTTAACAACGCGATACAGCTGCTAGTAGATAAATTTAAATATATTAAATTGTTATTAAAAGCAATACGGCCAGGCCGTTCTATCAGAATAAAAAAAATGTTATTAAAATCAGTTTTTGTTTAGTAAATTTCCTGATAGTCAGAAACAAAAAAAAAACGCTTCAATCAGTATCAGCCTAATTGGTTGATTAAAACTTTATCTGTCGTGAAGGATTGTTTAAAAGCGAAGTTTAGTTTACGAAATCAAGGCACAGTGAGAGCGAAAGAGCTAACTTTGGTTTCTCTCTCATTATAGTAATTGGGTATGTTGATAGAATACACCCTTAGACTGAGAGATTATAGAGACGATATCCGGATGTTGTAAGCCATTGTCTCTACATGAGATTATGGAAAACACCAGCTGCGTACGCGTACTTGAAATTCATATTCCTTTTGATAGAAATAGTTTTATTTAGTTCCATTTTTTCCCACTCCAAATGTTTAATAACTCTCTTCCAGCCTTATTACGGTCTATGATGACTTGAGCCGGCCCGATGGTACTTCGACAGCGGCGCCGGTCTTCACACGGCAGGACCGGGGTTCAAGTCTCATCTGGGCCGTTCCCCCATAGCGAAGACTGACTATCCGGCTATGCGGTAACAATAAGTCTAGTAAGCCAGAAATGGCAGGCATGACCTAAGAGGTCGTTAGGCCAAGAAAGAAGAAGAAGAAGATGACTTGAGCCCGTTTTTTGTATGTGATTAGAGGTTTTGTGGCTAGAATGCTGCTTTCTTTCCAGACAAACTGACAGGCATAACTAGCCAGCGTCAAATGGATTAGATTTTATCTAAACATAAACCAAAAAAAACGATAGGATGTTATTGATATGGTTGGGTGGGGGCTATTTTTAGAGGTTCTTTGACATGGTCAGCTAATTTCACCGATAATTCAGAAATGAAACCAAAAGACGCTAAAAGAATTATAACTATAAAATAGTTGATTTCGTCTGGATGTACTTATAACATCACTTTATAGCGTATATGCTATAATTCCTTAGATTTTTATCACAATTATTCTTACCAAACATACGCAGATTATGACGCGCTTAACTGTCAAATTTGCATGTGTGTTGTAAAACACTTCGAGATGAGTTATCCTGTTTCGGTTCAACTGCTGTGATTGCTCAATTGTTTGGCAGAAGATGGTTTAAAAACTTTAAGCTTAAATCATCTTACACTCCATTATCTTGTCTCTCTAGATTGGAATAAGAAATCATTCAAAATCACACGAGAAGTTCAAATTACCGATTGTTGGAAAATCGGCAAGCATAAAATATTCACCCTCAGACGTCATTTGAAACTTCGATCTGTTTTTCTTACCAACTCAAACGTGAATCCGAAAGAAGACAAAAGTGCGTCTAATGTAATGAATTCTGCCTAAAGCGACTCGCATGGCATGGTGGCTGATAGTATTGGATAAGATTCGCAGAAACGGGCGCTCCATCAGTGTTTCGTGTGTGCCAATAAAGCTCGCGCAGGTATTTGTACGATTGTGGCACGAACCTTTTTGACATACTTTTGTTTGTTTTGCCTTAAAAATGTCAAACGAATAAAGTAGCAGGTTCCTTTTGATCGTTGTACATGATTGGAGAGCGTTACAGTAGGTGAGAGTGAAAAGGAAAACACTTTTGCGTCACGTGTGTTACGTGGTGCAGGATAAATGTTGGCTTTGTGAAACATTGTGAAACAAACCGAGGAATGCGCGTGTGTGTGTACATTTAAAACGGATGTAAGCAGAAGCCTGTCATGTTGCGTTTTGGGGACGTCGAAATGAATGAATCGTCGTAGATATTTGTGTTTCCCTTGGGAAGAGTCTTCTCTGCCACCAGCTCCATCCATCCATCAAGCCAGTTTTCGGAAGCGTTTTTATCATGCTTTTGCGGTTCATTAAGTTTTTACTCTCGCACCGGCACCGGCATTTATTTCGACAAATCGCAAGCTTAGATCTCGCTTATCGATTTCGGTGATCTCACTCCGATTTGTGGTGGATTCGGTTGCTGTTTGCAGCCTTTCGGGCGTACGTATCCTCTGCCCGGTTAAACCATCCATCCGGTTTTATTCCGTTCCGGGAAGGCGCGTTCGCGTTTATCGCTCCTTACTTTTATTCTCCACTTCGTCCCATGTTTATGCATTCGACAGGTCGTTTTCGTCTTCGTCAGCGCGCACGTCAATATGTAGATTAATGTTGATTTTGAATAATTTACTAAACCGAACCGAAAGGCAGCAGTGGTGCTGTGGTTTCGGTAGTAATTTCGACGATATTTTACCTTGTTGGGAGTTTGGGGTTGTGCGTGTTTTCTCTCTCTTTCTCTCTCCTTCTTTATCCTTTTTATTTAGATTTAGCTCGTCGCTCGGGCTGCTGTCACTTGATTCTAAATGACAGGCGAACGGAAATTGGATGGTAGGAGAAGCACTAAACGAGCGCAAATCATTTAAACGGAAAAAGCAAAACAGATGCTGATGGGATGTTTGGTATGATTAACGGATGCGAAACGATTGAGCGAAGCGAATTAGGATATAATGAGTTTGACGTTTATAGGCGGTGCCAGTAAATTTGGGAACATGCAATAGATTTGTAAGTCTTTTTGAAATTATCACCGCAAACTTCTATTATACTGTCACACCTTCTTATTATCCACAGTACTAGCAAGCGTTGGTACAAGAATTCAATGTTCGCAGTAATGTTCAAACCAGCTCTGTATGTAAATCATCGTTTGTGGAGTTTGTTTTGCTAGTGTCACGCACACACACACACACAGTTTCCCAGCTGAAGGTTGCTTTCCCATTTTTCCTGCAACCAATCCAATTCCCGAAAACGGTTTGCCAACCGAGCAAGATCACATGGCTGACGAAACCTGTCACCTGTCTGGTGCAGGCATCCGAAGAGCGGAAATTATGTTTCCGCAAAAGTTTTTCCTCACCCGAGCTCAGCTGCTTCCGAATGAAAATGGCACGGCAAGCCCAAACGGTTCGGAAGCCGGTTCGTTGATCTTGATGCCATATTTCCGGCATGGTGGTACGGTAAACGTGTGTTCTCACATACGCTTTTCTACGAGAGTTTTTCTTCTCTACATACAGCCTTCTATAACATGCAGCTATCAGATGAGATAAACCATTCCTAAACCGTTTCCTTGTACTTTTTGTTGCTGTTTATTTTCATTTTTTCTTTTCTTCTTACACTTTCCATTTCCAGGACATGCGGTGAATCGCATTCTATGGCAGCTTCACGGACGCGGAAAGACAGCATCCCGGCCAGCCAGACACAAGAGCTCTGGTCGCGTGCAAGAAGAGTTTCTAAAGGACTCGGCGAGCAACGAACCCATTGCTGACAGGCGGATAAAGCGGGATAGAGTATAGAAGGAGCCGAACGTTTGCTGATCCCGGGGCGAGATGAAGCTGTCAGTATTAATCAGCGAAGCGACTTGCGCTAACCGTAAAATATCTTCTGGAAGGGCGCATAGGCAACCGGAGCGCTACCGTAAGGTAGTCGAAGTCTAAGGAAATATCTCTGTATCATGTGTTAGTCGCATCTCTTAGCATTAGTGTGTAGGACGCGTGTAGGGTATGGCCGCTAGCTGGGCATACCGACCGTACTGTGCTTGTACTGCTGCAAACCGATTCGGAAAGCCAGTCCACTGTAAATTTGCAAAACCGTTTCACAACACAACGAACTTACCGCGGGACACGAGTGGACGGAGCGTTCTGGAAACGTTCTGGAAGCTGAGGATGTACCGTGCTTAGAACTGCTAGTAGTAAGAACCATCTTTCCATCTTTTCGGCTTTCGGTGTACGTATTCTAACGAGCATATTGTAGCAATCGCAAAGAAAATAAATGTCTAAACATGATACGTGCGAAACATCATCGCTAAGTGTTTTATGATGATTTTTATAATTTTTAATTATAATTTCGAAAGAAACAAACCACAGCAAATGTCCGCTTCTTGTAGTAACCATAGCAACTCTATAATGAACCGATGGCGAATCGATAAACCATGATGGCCTTATTTCTGGAAAGGCGGACGCCACCAAGTTTTCACCAGGATACATCCCACCAGCAACGTGCGCAGCTGGAGTTAATTATTGATCGACTTTGGCACCGCCAAAGTGAAGCATTACAAACCCCGGCAAACACGTGCAGCGTGCGGAAAACAGGAAAAGCATTTACGGGTTCCACAGGCGGGGCTGGTGGCAAGATGGCAAGAAATCAACGATTAATTAATCCAATCAATTTCCCGCAACCAAGGTTGGTTGGGCGCACGTAGATGCAGCTGTCAAGAGTTTGTCCCGCTTAAAGGACGTTGGACCACCGTGCACCAAGTTAGCGAAACTTTTCCAACGCGTTCAAGGCCAATGCTGTGAGTCCTTGCTCCACATATTCCTCTATTTCCATCTCCTCCTTTGTGCGGAATGTGTGTTTCACAGAAAAGGGATTATTATCGGAAAATGTGTCACCTGGCCCCCCGGTTTGAGGTTACAGGATTGGAAAGAAGGGTGTCGCGTTTTCTCGACACTGCAAGCAAAACCACAGCCGTACGTTTCGAAAATTTGAGCCGGATAATGAAAAATCAATTACACGCTCAATTAACTGTGCGTCCCGAAAATTGACATAAGCGAGGGCTTCATCACAACACCGACCGTAACGGGTTTTTGGAGCTTTCCCGTGAATGAACGCACAGCCGAAGTACTGCGAGTCGAGTGTATTTGGGCTTTGATGTTTTCAATAATAGAAGTTGCGTTAAATTATCTGAAGTGTTTGTGATGGTAAATTACGGTGAAAAAGAAGTTGTTTCAAAACAGCTTTTGTATTTGGTTTGGATTACTATCACTACTTAACGGGAGTGAAGCAAAGTCTATTTTAGCACTAATATATCCTGTACTGAGGAAAACCCTTCTAGGAAGCAAAGCAGTTTTTCTTGGGTTAATCTATTACTTGAAAGAAAAAATCCTCAGATAAGTTGTTCGTTAATGGCTGCTTTATGTGCTTTCCTTCGATGGTGTCTTCATATACTCTGATGGTCTTAAAATCTTCCTTCCTTAGTAACCTCGTCTACTAACTGTTGTCGTCTTCAAAAATTTCTTGGTGTCTTCTCTGTTCGGTATGGTAGGAATGGATTATTACTTTGTCCGCAGAAGTCTTAAGTCTATCTATTGTCAAGGATCGAGATAATTAGTTAGACAGGAAATATCCGTTCAACGATCATTTAGATTTTATTGTTTTTAGCTAACCGTAGGTTGAACCTCATCACTCGTTTATGTTTGAATATGCTTGGTCGCCAGCTGAAGTAACGGTGACAGCGTAGGTTAGAGCGTCTCCTGCGCAAGTTCACGTCACTTGCGACCTCGAATTCGTGTCATTTATTAATCCATGAATCTCTGTGAAGCCGTCGTTCACAATGTTAATCTTCATTTACATATCCATCCGAGACTTCCACCCAGACGGAATCTCAACATGAGATTCTATCATGACAAAGCAGAGTCTCTTTCTCGCATCAGATTTCCTAGACAAATCCGAATCTTAATCCGAATCCGGACCCCGATCTATATCCGGATTTTAATCCGAATCTCACTTCGTATCTGGATCACAATCTGAATGGGCTCGGAACAGATTCATCTGAATACCAATCCCTATCGGAATTTGAATTCTTTTCCTGACCCGTAATTTTATTCAAGAAAATCGCTTCTTTCGGGATTTGATATCGGGATTCGAAAGGGATTCGATCCAGAATTCGATCAGGGATTCTACTGGGAATCGAATCCGGATCGATCCGGTTAGGGATTGAATCGTCGAATCCGATCCGGAATCTATTTCTAATCATTAGTACCTATTTTTATATCACTTTTTGCTCTTTTTGATTTCTTAGTGTTATTTAGAGATACATTGTAAGGCAAACCTTCGTCTTATTGATAGTAATTATAAACTTAAAGGACGAAATAAGAATGTTTCATTACAACCCATTTTTAAGCCTGTCATATAAAGAGTGTGAATAGTCACATTAGACGTTTTCTCAAATGTTTTGTTTGAAAAATTACGTATTAAATTAGTATTGATCTAAAATAAAAACAATTATAGAAGTTTTCGAATGTTTAAAAGTATAATTGCTTTTCTCAGCAAGAACTATTTTTCACTTCTAGCTTGCAATAATTGTACCAGATCTCATCTCGCAAGATAATAGAACGTAGGAAAAATCTCTATAACGCAACACACCGTCCGTGATGAATTGCTAGCAATTTCTTCCAAACTGTTCCGTATCTTACGACGAACGACGAACGCCGACATCGACGCAGAAAGCGCTACAAGTTATTCAATTATGCAAATGTGCAGCCATTTCAAAAACTAATGAATTCGACTGCATTCGCATGGAACAGCCGAAACAAAAGAAACCGGAGACACCAGCCGGGCCGCACTGCAAAAACGCATCAATTTTCGCAACCTGGGTGTCTTGTAATCGTTAGAGCGATAGAACGAACGGAACTCGTCCACCCATGGCACAAGCGTTTCAACGTTTGGAATCCTTTTTCCAACGCAATTACTGCTAGCGGGAGGATTTTTTTTTGTTCTCCGTCATCTTCGTTCGTTCTCTCTTCCTAATAACCTCTCTATCTAGCGGCGCGGCAATAGTATACGGTTCGGTAGTAAATCATGTGGTGGCCAATAAATTTTGCTCAATATCTATTGTAGCGGGAAGGTTTTTTTTTGTTGGGAGAAAGTTACTCCTAGCTGCCTGCCGACTAAAACATTCAAGTTAAAGACATTTTGGGGGCCATTTTGTGAAGCGAACAAAAACGTGGTACACGCTTTCGAGAAGGAATAAATTACATCTGGTTAAGGCGAAACAAGAACTGGCCGTAGGAGAAAAAAAAAGGAAACAAAACCGTCGAGAGTCTTCCTCTGGCCGACGAGTGGCACCGGGGATTGAGAGAATGTTAAATTTCCCTGAAGAAATTATGGTTGAGCTGGGATGGCCGGCTGTGCAGCACAATTCTCGGCACGGTTCTCATTCGCCACATCAATTGGATCGTTCCGTCGGTTTTGGGGTTTTATTGAATTGCTGTTTATTTTTCATTTGCTTTCACTTTGAAGATTACTTTGGCAGTATTTTGAAGAAAAAATTGTTATCACTTGGTTGGCTTTTTGGGTGGGGACGAGAATGTGTCAATAATTTAATTAAAGTTTGATGAATATTAAACGATTAGTATAATTGCTTCTGATTCCTGGTAGCTACTAATGGGTCCTTTTTTGTGTGCAGTACAGATTTATTCTAGTTAATTGAATAGCTTCAGCGAAGTGGAACTGTTCGGCTAAAGAATTTATCATACTAACTTATTCTTAGTTGCGATTTGCTCCAGCGATTATGGATTTAATCATTCAATTACACCGATTTCACTCGCAAGCCGGTGTGCTTTTGTGATACTCGAACACGCACATATGCACTACACTACTGCTTATCAAACAGTACACTTACCAACACACACACACGCGCAACTTGATTTGATCAATATTCAAAGCGGAAGGACAATTCGATTTCCTTCGCACATACGGCAATCGCGTAATGACTAATAAACAACAATACACAGACACACCGGTGCGGTTCGGCGAACAGTGTGCTCGTGGTGTGCGTGCCTCGGGACGTAATTGAGGGTAAACGGTCACACACATTATCCTACCAAATTAGTCTCCTGATTAACTCGGCTCCTCGGGATGTTTATGTTTTCAATTACGCCATGTATGAGACAGTGCAACTGTCCTGCAGTCGGTGTGGGATGTTTGAAATTAAGCTTTAATAATATGTTTTGTTTGTAAAATAAATTTCCTTGTGTGTACTAAAACTTCATTAATTTTAATGAAATATTTCTAATTTTCGGAAAATTCATGTCCTAAACATTTAAACGTTCTAAAACATTTATTAAAACAAACGAAACGTAAGCCATGTTTGTGCAGCTTTTCGGGTTCAATTTAAATTTATTTTAAAGTTCAAAATGTCAAACATTATCGTGCTTTGTCAGCCCAAACCTACACAAACGGGCGCGCGCCCCACGCATATGTGCTCTTCCATCAGGCGAATGATAAATAATGTCCAATTAATTTAGTCACCGGCATCACAGGCGCTACTAATCGTTTGCTCTTAGGCGATATTTAAGAGCGTTTTGGGGTGCAAAACAGCGAAACTCGCGTACCACACCCATCGTTTGTAAATTTTTCCCACCGTAACAAATGCGTTCGGGTTTGTGAGGCCCATCTGCCAAATGTTTGTTTATTTGTTTTAATTTTTTTTTTACCCGTTTGCTTACTCTTGTTTCGGTTTCCATTACTCGTGTGTGTCCACTCTAAATTGACGTTAATTATTCAGGGCCAGGCACAGGGTTAAATAAGTTTGCATAATTGTACACATCCGGGGCAACAGTGGCGCGGACTGTTGCGCTGGATCTAACTGGGCAAAAGCGATATTTCCGGAGGCAGAACCAACGATATGAGTGTGCGATTGTGTGTGTGTGACGTCATCCACCTTCCGGCCGTTCTGCAGAGTGTGTCGTGTACGTGCGTTGTTTGTTGTTGGTTATATGCTGCCAATGGTGGTGATGGTGGGATAGATTTCCCAAAAGTTAATCATAAAACCCGTAGCGCGTCGTATGCTGCTGTCGAGCGATCCGTGGCCTGGGTAATTCCAACCCACAGCATCGCTATCATTTTCCAACTTCCACTGCAGTGGCACCATTTTATGAGCGATCAAATTCCACGTGTGGTAGTGTGGGTGGGTGTGTGTGTGTGCGGAGAAGCGACCAGAAACCGGCTAATGCTTTGGTCGGTAATGGTGGAACCAACAGTCGAGCTACCGGGCACTCGAACCGGGATAATATCCTTCGGGATGTCCTCCGGGATATCGTCGTCGGGCACGTGTAGTAACGGAAGCGTTCTCACAGAACGCGCCAACCGAGTATGTGGTCGCGTGGGAAAAAGATCAAGAGTCGAATACAAAAAACAGCAAGATACAAAACACCGGTACACAGACAGACAGAGTTGTGAGAGCTTTTAATGGTCGGCTTCGATTGCCGAGCTGCGGATTTCCCAGTAGGAAACACGTTTGCAGGTAATTTCGCTACCATCAGTTCGGTTAGAGGTTACGGTTGGAAAGCTGTTGCAAAAGCAATTTACAGTAATTTACAGTAGTAATGTTCGATTCTCGGTGTAAGCTGTCAGAGACAGAAGGGCTGTAGTAGCCTAAAAAAACACACAAGCACTGCTAAACTACCCTCACACGAAGGCGTTGGTTGGTGATGAAAAATTCATTGGAAATTTGTAAAGGCCAGTTCTCGCTTTTGGCAACATTTCTAAACACCGCACCGAAATCGTTGGGATGAAAGTTTGAGGGGCAAACTTCAAATACAAAAAACACTTAATCGCTGTTATATGGATTTGATGTTCCGTTCATGGTATGTTCATCCATTCAGTCGATTGCCGGCAATCGTAACAAGTGTACTACACATTTGAATAGGATTCTGACCATTTTAAGCTTCAACGACTGCAGCCTGGTTGATTGCATTAAAAAAAAGTTCAATAAATGTTTTTGCACCACAACACAAACAAACCAACTTGAGGTACGATCGAAATCTGGACAGCGAAAGTTTAGGCATCAAATATGCGTGACAGTTGTGCGTGCAGTTTGAAAAGTGATCTAAAATAATTTATAGCACCCATAACCGGGCGCGTAAAATAAGATGTCGTTACACAAATCTGGCACAACAAATCGTTTGCAGAAATCGTTGAACAGCAACACTGATTGTGCTCTGTTTACGATCAACCGGAGCGTAAAGATCATCGTAAATGTTGACGATTTCAACACCGGGGTGTAACATTGACCACGGCGTTTGTGTTGAAGATTGCGGGAAGTCTTGAAGGATACATCAATTTTACATTTTCCGAAGGTTCATCTCTAGAATGATTGTAGCGATATAAATATAAAATTGCTTCAAACAATGCACTGCGATACGCTTTTAGGGAAATCGAATCGAGCAGTACGTTTCGACACGTTCAAGTGTAACGAATAGACAACCAATCGAGTGCTGCCTGCTGCCTAAAAGCATAATGTCGTAAATTCAATCGGCACAAATTGCTTTTCGAAACAATCCAATAACACTTTACACCGAGACAAACTGTGCAAATTCAATTCAATTAAACCGAAAGAAAGAAGCGCTCGAACGGCAACTAGACGGCAAAAGCCCCCCCTCGGTTGGCTCTGTCAACAATTCTCTAGCCGTGGCCGATGGTTTCAGTTCCGCTGTCGGTTAATGTGAGTCTTGTGTGTCAGGCTAGTGCTGCTGCGGGTGAAAAAGTTAAGCAACAACATCCTGTCGCAAGCGAAGACGGATCAGGACCAGGTCTCTCATCACTTGGGGACAAATGGACTCTGACGATGGCTGTTCTTTGGCTTACACCTTCCCAGCAACCAGCACCGTAACCGGGTCCCAGACGAAAAAACCTCGTTCAAGATTATATCAATCAGGCGTCAGCAAACAAAATCCCCTTTTGGGGAACTTTCCCAAGGCTAGCTGGTTCTTCTTTTGTAACAGGGGGCACACACGCTAGTGTGCAGCTTCACTTCGTTACGGATTCGTCCTCAACTTCTGTAACATTATCCTGCCCGGGTTTGAGATAATACGACCCCGATGGCGATGGAATGTGCAGCGTTACGGGTTGAAATAATGGTCACAAAGAGCTGCCATGTTTGTGCACCGCAAACAAACGGAACGCATTCGAACAAAGTTTTCCAACAATGTGTGAGTGTGTTTGTGTGAGTGCCTTGCCTGAAGTCTACGGAATGAAGATGGATTAGGTCTGCCGCCGAGCTGGTTCGGAGGATGCAGTTTTCTGTAGAATTGTGAAAGGGTACAAAAATTCTCTTACTTCTTCCCTTCGGCAGAATTGTCCTGTAAGATATGGAGGAGCAAGGAAAAAAACAGGAGCAAAACTTGGTAAAAGCTTCACACATGCCAAAAACAAAGAACCAACCTTAAACCAAAACAAAAAAGGGCAACAGAACAGCAACACTACATCTCTGGGTTGTAACCTAATCCTGTCCATCAAATCACTGCACACAGGATAAGCAACTGCACAACAAAACAGTAAAGCTCGGGCGAAGCAAAGAATCGGCAGCCAAGATTCTCGGTCCGTAAAGCTTAATCAGTACCGTGGTTGATAAAAACTAGCCACCGAATCAGGGGGATGACACTGGGCTAAGCAGCGAGCAGCGAGAAGGAAGCGCTGGTAAGTAGTTCGGAGATGGGTTTTGAGATGGGAACAATAAATAAAGGTAGCTTAAGGGTAACTTTTTATTGGATTCCCGGTGTCACGTGTAAATTGTTTATAGCAGTACGTTATTTAATTTCGGCACGACGTATCGTGGTTTTTGTTGTGAAATGGTGGTCAGATAGTTGGGTAAATACATCATGTAAGACTATGTGCAATAGAGATGAAATTCACACCTGGAGCAGGAGTCAAGATTAATTTTAAAAGAATGATAGTTGTCCCAAGAGCTCTTCAATATTTGTTCCTTCCAGAGATTCTGTTTAATTTACTGCTGAGACATTTCACAGGTGAATTTTATATTTTTAGAATTTAAAAGAGGTAAACCCTTTGTCTCTAAATATTTGTCTGTTATTGTTGTTTAAAATTATTGGAATCCAGATGATATATTTAATTAAGCAACTTCAAACAATTGTTTAAAGCAATGTTGAGTTATTTGAATACTGATAAGAGACCGTACTAATTGCTAGGATATTATGCATATTATCAAGGTTCAAGAGTATCAAGTACAGTAAACAGAGCATGAGAACGAATGATGATGTGAAGTTATTGTAGCAATCATAGGGCAACGTCATTTAATTTACACAAAACATTCTTTTGATTTCATCAACAGACATCACCGGAACTCATTAAATGCGAATCATCTGGATGTATCTCATCGTCACGGTCCGTCAATACACAGAAACTTTCCACGCGAATCTGGCGATGGTAAAGGCAATTCATCATTAACGAATGTACAACGTACATAATGCTGCTGATTCCTGGAATTGAAGAATACCCTACGGGGATGAATGCTGCGATAGTATAGGAATGCTTATTGCAATGAATACTAGCACAGTGCGTTCTCATTACGCAAAATTTTATAATAGTTGCATCCCGTGAAAACGCAATCTAAATTCCTCAGACTTTTTGAATATTTGCATTACAAATCCTCAAGCGTAAAGGGGTGCGAATGGGGTTCATCGAAAAACCACAAAAAAGTATTTGTGTCAGTCTGTATTTACAAAGAATTTACTTCATCTAAATGAAAAGTTATAACTTTTTTTTGATGGGTGTAAAGTATAACTTACAGTATTGGACAAAGTAAGAGCAACTAACTCGGAAAATGCTGAGATTTTAAAGATAAAGATTTTAAAAATAAAATGTGAAGATATTTCTAAGAAATTAAGGTATTTTACTGCAGACACATTACGAATCGGTCCGTTATTCTATTTTTAAGGTGAGTGAGACTCATTCCATGGTCAGGAAACCACCTACAAAACCATTCCAATCGTGAGTATATCCATGTCCCGGTAACCCGCCGCCAGATTGTCCAATCAGGAACGATTGATGGGGAACTTTTCTCTATATTATAATATTTTATGAACAGAAATTCTTTTTAAAGTATCTGACACGCAGTTACGTTGTTGATCGAGGATAATATCTTTATACTTCACTTGTATCGTGCAACCGAATATATTGATATTTGGATATATTTCAATAAATCAAGTGACGCTGATATGCGAAATAACGTTGATATTTGATGCCTTATTCCTCTTGTATCATTCCTGTGCCGAATAACAAAGTTCATAAAAATATTTCTTGCTGATCCAAATGAGTTACCCTTGTTTTGAACCTTGACACGATATATTCAAAAGTTATCTTAAGCAAACGAATTAAGCATCTGTATACCACCTAGTTTAAAGAGTTTCCGAATTTATGAACTTTGATTCGTTTTCAAAACTATATTGCAGGCTTACCGTCAACGCCACAAAGCTTCATCACCTACCAGCAACACATCACATTGTACTTGTTGCTTTGTCCTGCCCCTAGCTGCCGACGATAAAGAAACAGCGTCAAAAAAAAAAACTTGATCGGAACTCGCACTTCCAACCAGCAAGCAGCAAATTGTGCCAATAACAAGCACAAAGTACCCACCCACTGGACCATTGGTAGGCGCTATATTGTTCGTTTCCACTCGTTGACGTTAAATTTAGGACATAATTCGGGGCGGAAAAAAAACGTTGCCTCACCCCGACACCGTAGGCATACCGAGATGATACGTGAGCTAATAAAAATCGATCATCATCACGTGACCGGAATTGGTGGAAGGCAAAATTTCAACGATGAAGGTTATTAAGTCGATATTGTACCAGTGGTACCGGAAAACATTACGCCCAGCTCCCAGAGCCTTGTTCAAAAATCGCGATGAAAAGTCAGCCTTACGGTCGGGTTTCGAAGTGAGGTGAAGCGAACACTTGGAAGTTAGGCTCGTTTGCACGTAATGGTATTTTTATGCTATCGTTACATCGCCCGCAGGTGGAGAAGCGTGAAGGAGGTAAGCTGGTGCCGGAGGAGGCACCCATTGAAGTCGAGATTATCGAAATGCAAGTGCTTGTATCGAGTGTTTGATTATCTGGTGGAAATTGGAGCTGCCGGAATCCGTAAGGAAAGACGCAGTGGAAGCAGTCATTGGTGCATCAGTGTATTTGTGTTATGGTGTTGGACAGGGTAAGAAAAACGATTGGAAATAGTTTTTCCTGATTTTTTTTTTGCAATGAATACATCTGTGGGAATTATTCATTTCATTTAACTGCTTGTAAGAGAGGAGCATTGGTCTTGTTTATTACGATGAGGCCATTCAAATATATAGCGTTATATTCAATGCGAGGCGGCTCGGTAGTGTATACGATAGAGGCGCCGGTCGCCACACGGCAGAACCGAGGTTCGAATCCCGTACGTATCGCCTCTCTGTACACTGGGCTGATCGTGCATCTACGGGTAAAACTAAGTCACAGAAAGCAAGCAAATAGCAGGCCAAGACCTCACGAGGTTGTAGTAGTGCCAAGAGATCATTTTTTTCAATCATTTTTTTTGAGCTGTGATTTTAAATTGAGATCGAGATTGTTAATTTTTTTATTCAGTTTCGTTCTTATGACCATTTTCAGAATAATTGACTTGATTTTTTTACTTCACAATTATTGACACACCCTTTATTCTCAGCCAAATGAACTACCCAGCTCCAGGTAGACAGTCATGAACCAGCCGATGTTTTGATGGCTAAATTAATATCTACTCCACTCAGTGCTAGTGACCTAAACACGCAGTTGATGGTGACATGCAATTCAATCAGTAGTTTAGTTGATACAGATGTTCGGTTAATTAAGTAAGAAATAGTTTACTTACTTACTTGTCAGGCGCTACATTCGCTCCACGCTCCAATTTGGGCATACCTCACCGTCTTTGTCCATATGGATGGCTTAAAAGGACTGGCTGACTTGCGATCTGACCTAGTTCGCAGTACGATGGGAGCTCACCTTACAGTTCTTAGAGGTCATCGTTGCAATGACTCCTCCACTGTCCTGTAACGACACCGACACGACAGGACCGACACCTTCTGAGCATCTTCGTCTCGAACACGGCCTAGAGGGTTTCGAAAATTCGTTTTCGCATTCCTAGCCAGGCTTCTCGGGTGCAGGTTTCAATGGCGTCGGAGAATAATATTCATTCCAACCATTCAACTGTACTTTGGGCAACTTCGCGTTTGGGAAAAGGTTATGCGAAACGCTTTCAAACACTCAAACACCTCTGCCAATCTATTTACGACAAGCACCGCTCACGTGCAATCGGTTGAATTATTGACCACAAATCTTGTTGCCCTACCTCATTGCGCTACTACGCCACTCGTGAATCACGTAACGCGGAACCCATAATATATAGTTATTGTTTTCAGATTTGTGTACGAATTCCATCCGCCACAATTCCTCGTTCTCGCGTCACCAAGTGCAGACGTGCGTATAGTTACACTCCACACCACTCCAACTCACTTTTTTCGTACAAGCAACTTGAACTTCACTACAAAAACAACTTTAAGTCAACTTCAGTTTAGTGAACCTGAGTTTCAACACTTACGTGATTGTTTTTTGACGATTGTTGTACGGTTGTTTTGCACAACGAATCACGATGAACGATATTTGCGTTAAGTGCTCGCGATCAGTGACCTCGGATGACCCGGCATACACCTGTGATGGTGTCTGCAAGCGCCGATACCATGTCTCATGTCTGAGTGTTGCCAGTGCAGTGTTCAAGGAACTTACCAAAACAGACACGCAGTGCTTGTGGTTGTGCCTGGACTGCCTAGAGGCACGTCGCTCCGGCCGTTCTTTGATGCTCCAGGATCTTACATCCGCTCTATCATCTCTCAAAGACCAATTGATGGATGAATTCGAACTTCGCTTGGCCTCCGCCCTGGACGAAGCGAAGCGGGCGCTAAGCGTAAAGCTTAGTGACACGATTCCTCGCGCGATGACCCAAACACACGACACTCCACTTACTCCAGCTGCACCAACACTAAGAAAGCCATTCGCCGTACGACCAACATATCAACCGGAGCTATCCAACACATCGAAGCGTAGGCTCATCGATCGCTCACCACCTACTTCTGAAGCGGTCCCTCCACTTCTCTCGGGAACAGCAGCAGCACCAACATCGTCTCGTCCTTTATTGACGGTATCTCCAGCCCCACCAAGATTCTGGCTTTACCTCACTCGAATTGCTCCTTCGGTTTCCGAAGCCGATGTGGAGACTTTTGTAAAGGAGCAATTAGGAACCGATGACGTCACTATAAGAAAACTTACTCCGAGAGATTGTGACACTGGCACACTTACATTTGTCTCTTTCAAAGTTGGGATGTCGTCAGAATTAAGGGACAAAGCTCTATCTCCGGCCACCTGGCCTTGCAACGTTAGCTACAGAGAATTTGTTGAACACCGCAAATCACAAACAACATCTACGACGTTCCTACGTTCGAATCCGGTATTTACTACAGCTAACAATCAATCAATCAACAATCAACCTTCACTCGCATCGCCATCGGCCACGGCTTCCGTACAGGAGTTATAACACACACAAATGATTCCTTACCAACACTTTCTTCGATTGATCAAAACACAACCAGATCAACACATGTTAATCGCCGCCAGAGCGCTTCGTCCTCTCTCATGATTTATTATCAGAACGTGCGAGGTGTCCGTACAAAACTGGATGATCTTCTTCTCATATTCAACGACAACATTTATGACGTCATTGTGTTTACCGAAACGTGGTTAAACGAAGACATACCAACGTCGCTCTTTGCGAGTGACAAGTACCACATTTACCGATGCGATCGTTCATCCTCGAACAGTCCATACTCACGTGGTGGTGGTGTATTAATTGCGTGCGCCACTTATCTCGTCTCAAAAGCACTACTCTCTCCGGCCAATCTTGAATTGGTGTGGGTAATTATAAGGATGCAGAGTGTATCTCTTTATATTGGCTGCATTTATCTCCCACCAGGAATGGTAACAAATAACGTATTGCTAGATAGTTTGAGTGATAGTATTGACGCAATCCAACGTCGCATACAAACGAACGACTTAATGATGCTGTTAGGAGACTTTAATATACCTTCTCTTTCTTGGATTTCTTACGAGGATTATTTCATTCCCATGAACTCACAAACATCAAGAAATGTACAAAATAACATATTTTGTGATCTAGTAACTGAGTATAGCCTACGACAAATCTCAGGAGTAAAAAACTCTCTTCAACGGCAACTCGACTTAATCTTTTCAAACGTGAGTGCAGCTAATATTATCTCTCCCGTTGCACTGGCCTCTCCACCACTGCTGAGACTGGATCTCTATCACCCAGCTCTCGAATTCTCGCTTTCTGTCAATCGCTGTAGAGTGCCAAATTTCGCTCCGAATACTTTACACAAGTACAACTTTAGTAGAATGAAATTCAAGAAACTAACAAATATGCTTTCCAATATGAACTGGTCTTTCCTCGAATCAGACATCACAATAAATGAAGCAATTGCTAGGTTTAATTCAAATATTATCTCGACATTCCCTTCATGCTGTCCTCCCCCCAAACCTCTCAACACCCCTCCATGGTCAGATGCTACTCTTCGCTCCCTAAAAAGGGATCGGAATCGCGCCATACGCAACTATCGACGCTGTCGGAATCAGCATTTTGGTCGCATTTTCAAATATGCTTCCAATGCATACCGCATTTATAATAAGGCTCGTTACAATTTATACGTTTACCGACTCCAAAATCAATTTAAAAGTAATCCCAAATCATTCTGGGGGTTTGTTAAAAAACGTCGTAAATCCCTTACCATCCCATCCCTTTTATCTCTTGGCGAACGCTCAGTATCCGGTCCTGACGACTGCTGCAATCTACTAGCAGAGCATTTTTCCAGCATTTATGCCGGATCAACCCACACACAAGCGTCGATTGCTGCCGGAATCGCTTACACCACTCCAAACATAATTAATGATATTATCTTGAATATAGATATCAACTCAGTTCAACGAGCGATAAAAAATCTAAAATTATCGTACAGTCCCGGCCCTGACGGTATACCAAGTTCATTGATTAAGAAATGCAGTACGTTTCTGGGTCCTATTTTGGTAAAACTATTCCGTTTGTCTATAAATACGGGTTTATTTCCTGCTATAAATTCAGGTTTATTTCCTGATATATGGAAACTAGCATATATTATTCCTATTCCAAAAAAAGGTAACCTTGCTAATGCCGCTAATTATCGTGGTATCTGTATCCTTTGTGCTTGTTCTAAAATATTCGAGTCCATTGTTCATTCCCATATCCTCTTTATCGCACGTAACTGCATCATACCCCAGCAACACGGTTTCTTTCCTAAACGCTCCACTTTAACAAACCTAATTTCCTTAACATCCTCTATCGCCAATAGTTTAGATCGTGGTGCTCAGGTTGACGTCGTTTATACTGACTTCAAGGCTGCCTTTGATCGCATTCCCCATAGCATCCTTCTAGCAAAGTTATCCAAAATGGGTTTCCTTGAATCCCATATTGTATGGCTGCAATCCTTTCTTTCAAATCGCTCTTTCCGTGTTAAACTCAATACCCATTTTTCTAAATCCTTTTCGTCCACGTCTGGAGTTCCGCAAGGAAGCGTTTTAAGTCCTTTATTATTCGTTTTATTTATTAATGATGTTTCGACCGTCCTCCCGCATGATTGTTTTCTTTGTTACGCAGATGACCTTAAGATCTATAAATCTATAACATCTACTGCTGATTCTATGTCTCTGCAACTTATCCTTAACCGTTTCTGTGTTTGGTGTTCGTCAAACCAACTAGTTCTATGTCCGGAAAAGTGTAATGTCATGTCGTTTAGTCGCTCACGTTCCCCAATTATCAAGGATTACTCTTTCGATGGAATAACTATAAATAGAGCACAATCTGTTAGAGATCTAGGTGTAACATTTGACTGCAGATTATCCTTCCTAGATCATATCGACACCATCGTTAAAAAAGCTCGTAAAACTATAGGACTGATAAAACGAATGACAACGGGTATGACTGATACAGTATGCCTAAAGGTCCTTTATTGCGCACTGGTCAGACCCATACTCGAATATTGCCTTGTTGTATGGTGTCCGACGTCCGCCACTACGATCGACCGCATTGAACGTGTACAGCGATCATTTACGCGATATGCTGTTAACAATAGACCGGAAAACACCTACGAAATTTATCCGAGCTATGAACAAAGATGCCAGCTGTTAGGACTTGATACCTTAGCAAAACGTCGGAGTGTATCCCAAATCATGTTTGTTGCTTCCCTTATGTCGAACGCTGTTGATGTCCCATGTCTTGTATCATCCCTGTATTTTTATACGCCAACTCGTTCTCTCCGACCCCGTCCTCCACTTTTTGTTCCTCCTCGGCGTACGGCTGTCGGCGAAAATGATCCCTTTTTGCGTGCGGTGCGGTTATTCAATGAATACGACCATTTGTTTGATCATCACATTCCTCTACCTACCTTCCGCTCCTTTCTACGAGATAGTATTTGACCCGTTACGTTAAGTATTATGAATAGTATCGAAATATGATCCATTGTAACGCGTAGCTTTAAGAATGTTGTTTAGGTTACCCAGACAACTGAACTGTCAATAAACTAAACTAAACTAAACAATCTTCCGGCCACCAGGCTTCTGCCGAGCCAAAGATTGGAAAGCACACGCGAAAACTTCTTTCCCATGTCTGACTTCCAGGATCACCATATCGCACGTGTGTGTGTGCCGATGTGTGTGTCATAAATCTCAAGTTTTCGCCAAATAGCGAATTGATGAAGCACATCGATTAACGATCGTACCACCTAACAACGCTCGCTGCTCCTCCTACCAGTAACCTGACAATTCATCCTCCCTTAACTGCTCCTAATGAACTCTTTGCGGGTCGCTTACGGATACGGATAGACTCGGTGTACGCGCAGGCTCTGATTAATGGACCGCGCTGTACATGGGCGCCCCCGTAAGGAAGCTGAGTGGGATGAAATATATTTCACGGACGTGTTTGGCACTACACAAAAACGGCAGAAAACCCAAACTCAAACGCTAAAAATAAAGGAGCTACATTACGGCCAACATTAAGAAAAAATACATTCCTATACCTGTCACGCGGAAAACATTAGCGGCTCAGTCCTACGCATCAAAATTATTCGCCAAATCGGTACGCATACAAACAGAGCTCAAATGGAGGTAGTACAGATTCGCGCTGGACTTGAAGAAAACAGGCCTGCGATAAGCGCCCAAAATCGCCGAACGACAAACTCAAATTTATAATGCTTACAGAACGTCCCGACGTTGAAGAAATGAAGTAATTATTTGTTGGAGTCTTTGGGTAGGGTTTTTTTCTGGGGTTTTGTTGGTGAAATTAAGAGTGAAACCCTCGGAAAAGAAAACTCACCAGCACGGACCGGTGCGCTATCTCTTTCATCTAACTGTGTTCGGCCTTAAAGGGCTGTGTAGGTGATGGTAGCGCCGGTCTTAAATCTAGCTTATCACCATCGTTATCACCGGCACTGGTTAGCATGAATCCTTTTGCAAAACTGCTGGCGGTGGCCAACAAAGTGGTAACGTTTACGTTACTTCGGTGTGGGGGACTTTTGCCTTTTGATGGTAGAAACCTTCGAAGGGAAGGCACTCATTTCCATAGACTGTTTATTGCGCTGGTGGCTCTATTGTTTTGTGTGTGTTGTTTTTCTCTCTCTTTGGCTTTCTGACTTACCGCTCTATCATCTACGGTGGTTTATTTTTCGCAAAGTCACTCGCCATGTGGCTAGTCCCTCGTACCGGTTGATGAAACGGCTTTCAGGCTACTTTTTCCACAACCATCGAAAAGCAATCGAACATTAAGACGGAGGGTTTCTTTTGGGTTGCACTGAAAGCACACGGTTAATCAAAGGGATTGACCACTATTATCGTGATGAATGATCGCCCACAACATTCGTCCGCGGTGGGAATGGATTGTTCGTGATAAGAGTTCACGTTTGGGCGCTTTTATTTTTAGATGAAAAGTTGCGATTTTTGATGACTCTCCAATTTAGTGTTTACAGTGAACGCAGTTATAGGCCACCTGCAGTCAGACACTCGTGTATTCACAGCAGTTGAACCGAAAGTGGTGAATTCATACCGTAGCATTTAACCACTGACATATACTTTTGACAGTTGGTTTTCTAACTTTTGCTAAATTTAGAGGAAAACGTCAAAATACATAGAAGAAAACTGGCTAGAAGTAATCATAGACCCCAGTGTGTTATAAAGAGCGTTACTAAAAGCATTCAGTGCATCGAGCGCAATCAAAGTTGCCACTAATTGATACAAATTTGAAATCCGCTGGGACAAATAATGATACCTTTGAATGAAACCCAGCCGCTACAGGGCGCTGTACAAAAGTAATCAGTATTGGTATAGCCCTTAGCACCTAATTTCCATTTATTTCCTGCTCACAAGCTATTCTCCACGGATTTAGTGATGCCAGTGTAAGAAGCTTCCAATGTTTCGTCCTTAGTTTTTGCCTTGCGCAACTCCTTATGGCCGTGGATCGCTCTAATGAGCACACATTAAATCCGATACCCGTCATAAATGGTGGTAATAAATTTTAATTACTAGCGGAACATCACCACCACTGTCAAGTGACCGGCCCCCATGCGAGTCTCGAGCCGAGAAACCCGAACACACTGGGGATTTGTTGCAGGACGGATGTGCGGATAATGGAAAATCAATATTCGTGACATTGGCACTGAAGTCGGGATTAAAATGGTCGGCGAAGATAGTGGCAGTAGTGCAATTAAAGTTTTCTTTCCTTTTTCGTGTGTTACGATTGGTTAGGTTTGATGCTGGAACGTGTAAAGGAAAATAGTTTCATGACTAAAATCATGTGCCTCTGTAGTTCGCTAATCGATAAGAGATGGCATTGCTCAATAGCCATACAATCGTACATGTCCTACTTTAATTTTTACTTCCGTCTGCACGGTCATCAGTTTTGGAATGTTTGACACGATGAATTATTATCATCAAATTCCATAAATTTACATCCTACAACCGTGAGCGTACTGGCAATGACAATTTTGACCCAAATCATGGGATTCGTCCGTGTTTTTTGGTTGCTTGCTGTTCAATCCATAGTTCGAAAATGCCTACACGTACATAGGTCCCAATTTTAAGGCTCGTTTATTAATATTTCCATTTGTACCATCGACGCGCAATGGCCATTTTATAACGTACCACGATGGATGACCTTTTGTGTGACGAATAGATGCTGTTGAGCACGTTCAAAATGGTACGATGTTCTTTTGAGGTGATTGGCAGGATAAATTTTCTAATAGCAGAAATCGGTTTCAAGCACGATTTGGACGACCAACAGCACAGCCAATACTTTCAGGATATTGGACTATTGGGCAGTTGTGACGTAAATGAAGCCAGAAAAATTGATTTACTGTCAAAAATAGCTAACCATCCAATAAATGACAGAAATTCCGATACATGAACACTCAGATTTGGAGATCACATCAATTAAGATATCTGCTAGACTAAAACCCGACACGTAGATTCGGCCTATCGGGACTGTATCATTTGACCTTTTATGGTATAATCAACACCATTTCGTGCAACAACAAAAAAACGGTCGGCTTGCTAATAGGTACAATTTTGCATCGATTTTTTTTGCGAACTTCTCTTTACGTACGTAATCGAATTCCATTCCACGAACTTACGAGTGACACGTTCCGGGCTGAGTATCTGTAGCTGCCTTTTTTCTTTCTTCTTCCTCTATTACAAGTATACCTCTCAAGCTGCTCTTACAAGCAGCACGAACAGTGGAGAAGATGCAGTGGGATGCTGGGCTGTTGGATCATAATTAAGTAATTTGAGAAAGCGTCCGCCTGCGCACACTACGGCAAGCAGTCATTCTTCAAGTTTCCCCAACAACCGATCGCTGGAGGTCCTCTTGCGAGGACCGTTGTTCCCAGCACGCCCGAAGCGAATTAAAAATCATCAAAGGAAAAGAATCACAAGTAGGTGGGTCGGTGTGTGGCTCGTTTTTCTCCATTTAAAATATTGAATTAACATTCAACGCCACTCGGCGTCAATGTGCGACGTGCCGCGATGATGCGATACCGTTGCCATTGGTGAATGACATAAATAGATCGTGCAGCAGGGGATACGCAGGTTTTGTTTCTTTGGCGCGCTTATTGTGTTGTGTTTGATGTGATTTACTGTGCTCTGGAACATACGCTGAATCGAGATCTGTTGTACTCACGTTGCCATTGTTTAAATTAATAATTTTCTAAATTTAATTTCATTTGTTTTAGTTATTTTTAAAGGAAACCTTGTTGTGTGCAAAAGCTACCGGTTTTTAAACGTATTTCTGCGAAAGTTGGATTGAGTTGCTATTTTTATTTAAAGCTAACCAAATCTTGAGAATATTTTCAACTCTAATGAGTCTGTTACCATAAATACCAGTATCCAACATAGTTTCCCTAAGAAAATAGTTTCAAACAGAAGCTATTTCATCAAGATTGATTCTTCCCAATGCTTGCCTCGGTGCTTTACCACTTGAATCTTGGAAGGTTTCGGTTTCGGCTGGTCCTCGAGTGTGAGGAACAAAACTTGTTGAACAATTCACTGTATGGGATTTCATCGCATTCCGACACTTTGCCAAAGTGCGGCAACACATTTGCTTCTGTACGAAATTTCATCTTCAGCGTCGCTTCAAGAGCGTTTAGTTTCACTAGCAAACAGAGGACTCCGTATGTAGACTTGTACGCTTTTTTTAAGTGTTTGTAGTGTCGTTGCAAGGATTGCAAAAATGCCTTTACATCGGTAAGGCAAATCAAAGGGCGGGATTTGCAGCTGCTAAGCTGTGTGTAAATACAACCAAACCTACGTGTAAGACCATGTGTTTGTGAAAAACATTCCCTTTTATATGTAGAAAGCATAAAAAGAAACACTTAACACGTTCAAAATCATCGCTTGGTTACAAAGAATCAACTACAAACGATGCATTGCGAACTACAGAATAAAAAGAGAACTATTGCACTTCAACGATCAATTCGAGTTAACAGTTCTTGATGTTCTTAATGCACGTTCAAGTGAGGTGTTGTTTGATTTAGTTTTTTTTTGTGTATTAGGTTCTTTAAAATTTCTACCTCTATGAGGTTTAAATACAAACTTCAACACTGAAACTAAGCTGAACATTGTATAAGAAAAGATGTTTATTTCGAAGAGCTATATCTCCTACAAGATTAACTCCTTAATGCTGCAAGATCGACTTGTACCGTTTGTCGAAGAGATATTTGGAAGCTATCAGTGATGACTCCGAACTTGACTACCATCTTCGGTCTGCCACCAGCTAGATGGGTTTGCCTATCTGCTCTGCAACTTGGCGCTCTAAAAAAACCATCCGAGATTCGAAGAGCTCTAAAGATCATCCGAGGCTCGGAGATGGAAGCTTTCGAGGCCATCTTCTATAAGTTAATCCAGATCTTTTTATATACAGGTGATGTCTTGCATAATTAATTTTAGGCTCCTTTATGATGCAAAAGGTTACCAAAGGAACAAGCAGGCGGTCAAATATCTGAGTTACTTAAGAGAAAATTAGTAAACTTAAATTTAGGTAAAAGTGTTTGCACCTTTGAAGTTGTCCAAAACTTTGCCCATGTTGGGTTAAAAGTCAGCAAAAACATTGATGTTAAGATATGTCCAAGGTAACTAAAGTCTGAGATCGCGCCCAGGGTACTAAAATCTGAGTCGCGATGAAAGAAACAGGGACAATTTGGAACAATAATAGTCTCTGTAGTCATATACGCTTTTGAGACATAAACTCTGTCCGTAACTGGCTAAATCTAGGAGCTTCAAGGCTTCTTTTAAGGGTCCATTGAGCTGGGTAGCTCATGAGAATGGCAACGAACGATTCAGTCAGTAAAATATTTAAAGGTCCAACTATCTTAAAGGTATATTGACGGGGAGTGTTTGTTGTTGCAAAAGTAAACATACTGGAAACAGAATCGAGCAACAATCTACTGGAGCAGAACAAAGCATCTCGGTTAGAAAATAATAAAAATTCAAGAGTTTGAATCCTAAAACTTTAAAAAAGATTAAAAACCATCCTTAATAATTTAAAAGTATTCGGTTTTAATCCTTAAACTACAGAATTTGTTTTCAGCTTTATACCACAAACAAACACACACACGCAGAACGCTACCACTATTACCGGCACACCTTCGAACGATGTGTAAATTCGCGTCATGAATTTCTTAAAGCCCATTCCTATCCCACCAGGTGGTGTGAATTTGCGTATGAAGCACGACCACAGCACGCCAGTTGTTGTGGCACCAGAAGAGAACACAGCGTAAAAGATTGGATTGATTTTTTCTACCGCAGCTTGTGTGTGTGTGTGTGTGTGTGTGTGTGTATGCTCGGGGAAAGGAGCAAAATACAATACAAGATTTTAAAAATGAATATGCTTACGTGCAGCTTACCACAACAGCGAACAAAAACAAAGCAAAAAAAAAACACACGGGAGCAAACGAAGCAAAGAAGCATAAAGAAAAACACCTTCCGAAACGCACAAACAATCCATAGAAATGATACGGATGAAGAGAGAAATGTGCAAAAAAAAAAATGGAAGAAGCAAAAGAAAAAAGCCATAGAAATCAAAGCACTAAGCACACTTCTTTCTGTTCCCTTTATGCGATAAACAACAACATTAGAATTTGTAGCGGTCGCGAAACGGTCCCACCTAACCAAGCAGGGTGCACGGTTTGGGGTGACGTCGCTGGTGAAACGCACCAGCCTGCGAAAGATAAAAAGAGCTGGCTGGCCTCTCATTCCCGTTCCCGTGTTGTGCACAGAGTTTATCGGATAAGAAATATTCAAAAGGCGACTAAAAGTAATAAAAAAAATGTAACGCACCGGAGGAAAAAAACAAAACAACACGCTCAAGGAGGTAAAACGGTAGCAACAATAACAAAAAAAACCTGAAGGAAAGAAAGTAAAAGAAAAGGCTGAATGTTGTTTTGTACACATTTTGCTTTTCTTCTTCAGTTGGTTCGTTCGCACGGCAGCCGTTTTTTGAGTGTCGTAAAATTTTACATTCTCCGGCGTTACGCAGCCCGTTACGGTCGTTGCATAATCGGGTGTCGGAATGTCGGAAGCTGGACGCCCAAACCGGTGCTTGTGTTCCTTGGACGAGTGGCAGCCGTTATACTCCTTACGACCGAATAAAGCAGTTTTAAACATTTACTACTGAAATGCGAAGAATGTGCGTTCGGTTTTGTAAGTGTTTGCGATTTGTTTGTGTTACGTTTGTGCTGCTTAAAACGCACCATTGCTTCTGGAATGACTCACAGCCACAGTGTTGCGTTATACGAATCTCAATGTTTCATAAGCGATTTAGCAAACGGTTAAGTCAACTTTCCCACCCTATCCCTATCCTTAAGAATGATCAATAGCAGCAGCCGCAATACGCCCGATTAATTAGCGTAAGCCCAAAGAAACCCTCCCTTGTGCGAGAATAAAATAGTGCTTGGAGCCAATTAAAACTGGAGCAAACAAATTGCCCACTGTCCAAGCCGGATTAAGCTCCGAGGCGGCACTGTTATCCGGTTACAGTAACGAGCATTGTTTTACGGCACAAACACACATACACACCCTGCACAAAGCTCATGACTAAACCGTTTGAGAGTAAAAAAAAGCTCACCGCAAAATAAAAACAAAAAAAAAACCCCATACTCTTGGTCCTGATCACCACGAAGCAGCCCTCCCGGGCATGGGCGCTGAACGTTCAGCTGAAGCTGGTTTTCCCCTTTTTTGGTCCATATCTATACATCGGGAAGTAAATGGTTGACTTTTGCGGAAAAATGGTCAATCCTTATCCGATGTTGCAAAAAGCCTGATGACGAGTGTTTGCCCTGCAACTGGAAAGCTCGTCTAAACTACGGCAGAGCGTTGTTGTACCGTTTAGCACACCGTTTACCGTCACCATTTTCAGGTAAGTACGTAAGCGTCACCTAAAGTGTGGTGCCTAAAGATACCGGACCGACAGGTTTGTGGTGCTACAACTTGGCTGAGAAAAGTTCAGACCGTTTTTGCATGTTAGAACATAGAAAATTGAAGGTTCCTTTCTTCCAACATGTTCCAACGCGCAAGGAACATTGTCACACGCGTCAAGACATGGTATCCTTCTATAGTCTGATCCATACAGTATGCAATTTCTTACGGACTGCTGACTCACCGGTACGTGATTTAAGTGAAACTGTCGGAAGCTGTTGATCTTGAAGCATCGAGCCCGATTGGCAGCTTGTGCCAGGAAAGTGCATCCGACATCAGTAAACTCCCGCAAGGTCTGCTTCACCGTGGCGTATGACGAATTGTTCATGTGGAAGAACCATACGCGCATGCAATGCCATTCCGAAGCTGACGTTCCAATCGGTTAGATGTAGTGTTTGTATGGTTTTGTTTGCATTTGTGGTTAAATGTCCGATGAACACTGGACGCTGGGACTAGTGGCGTTCGCTTCACTTCATTCCTGGTACGGGATCGATAGTGATGTGAAGGGGTGTTCCCGTAGCCATTGGAAACTATTGAACTGTGCGCAGGGTGTACAGAAGGTCATCAATCGCTGGAAATGTCAAGCGATGGCCTGATTGAATTTGATTCCGGCATTAATGGCCGAGCAAATGAATATCGAGAAATTGCAATCCTCTTAATGCAATCACGATTTTGTCTCCGGCAGCGAATTATATTCCATGCTTGAGTGGCTGACGTATGCGGCACGTGTTTGAAGTATCACTAACTGTCATGCAGGAATACTAAGGTTCGTACGTCAAATTAGATTTGACAGTTGAGGGAACCACTGGAACTTTGTGCTGTGGAGGAACACATGGTTCCTGATAGTAATTAACGCGACTATTGTAGTACTTTAAACATGAAATGAAACTCTCACCTTACTTGCTTTAATATCAATTAATTGAACAGCAGCAATAAATGGCCACAATACAACAGATTTGCAGAAAAGGAAATCGATCAAAGCTGTTCAACTCAATAAAATAAACCAGTTTTCCCACTGCGCGCTGCATTTCACAACCAATTTCTGAAACCATCAATCTCACGCCGATGGCTACGAGAAGGGTTATTAGATTGGTGGATGAGAAATGCACAGAATGTAGAGAACAACGCAACACTAAAAGAAAGCTAATACCACTGGTTGATTCCGGATGGCCGGCAAACAAGGAAAACGGATGGAGCCTAGTGGGCTGCGGTGTATAATAATCGATTGCTGCTGCTGCTTCTACTGCATCGATACCATATCTGCAATCAAACTAATAACAGGGTTGATTGGTGACGGTTGCATCGGTTCCATTGGCCGATTGCCGCACATCGGTCGCCACTTTTCACACACCAATAAAGGTATTTGATTGCAAAAATGTGTTTACTTTGTTAGGCGCGCGTGTATTTGTGTGTACACGTGGCGTGGACTTTACCAAAAAAAGGGAAGCGATTTCAAAAAGCTTTTTTGAAATTTTATGCTGGTTTCAATCGATTATTACAAACTAATCATAAAACGGCAAACGCTCAATATGACGGTGGTATTAAGTTGCTCAACTGATATTGGCTGAAAATGAGCTTCATCATCACCACCATCATCATCATCGGTTCCATTGCACTTTCCAATGCACCGGCACTGCATTCTTTCTTAATCTTTTCGCTGCAGTTAATGCTTATTAACTTCCTGCCCCAAACAATTCCTACCATCCCGAAGCATTGGATGAGATTGTAATAAATATTCTCATTATCTTTCAACGACGGCACCGAGTCGGAACGGTGCAATTCGACACTCGACAACGGCCCATTTACGCCTTTCTTATCCCTGGTGCGCCGATGCTCGAACTGTCTTGCAGCCGTACCTTATCGGTTCATTGATTTAAATTGGTTCCGCCAAATAACCTTTGCACCGGGATGGCGAAGGAAAAAGAGGAAACAAAAACGCCACAATTTGGTTGACTTCGAAATGTGGCCATTTTGCGATCGAGTTGTGCAAGACACAGTTGGGAAAATTATTTTCATTTGGCACCCATTTTCTTTCTTTTCTGGCACTATACCTGCTGGACTTTTTGGCGAAGGTAATTTTATGTGTGTGTTTTTTTTGTCTGCTGACTTCGATAAGGCAGTCTTTTCCTATGGCGTTTGTGTGTGTTCTCGCCAGTGCTGCATGACTTTTAAACGAGTGCGATTTTTTACATCGTTAAAATGAATTTTCCTTTGTTATAGAGTTTAAGTTTCCAATTCTTTGTTTCAAAGAATCGGCCAAATTGGTGAGAAACCAGACCACACACAATGTATTGGCGCAATAATTGCTTTCATGGTGGTACGATCAAGACGACGAAGTAATTTTTCGTTTCGTTTTTATTTTATAACCAGATTTTCGAAGTGCTCTGGACGTTTGAAACTAGAGCCAGAGAATAATTTCTCATTGATATCCAAAAATTGGTAGGAATCTTTCGAACAGTAACAAGAATCCGTTATTATCTATTTATATTTTGTGGAGCCTATTTCAGTGTATGTAGCCTTCGCTTTACATTAAATATTTTGATTAATGACTTCGAAAGAAAAAAAAAGGAGTTTTCTAGTAAATAAGACACTTCAGTTGTCAGGTTTCTCGGTTAAGAATCTTCGTTAGTTTCAATCACATTCTGTTTCAACTATCTGGTAAATTAAGGATGCTCAGAGGAAATTGTTGACACATAGTTTAGTTTTCTCTTTGTATGTTGCTTTCGCTGGAAATTGTGGTACAGGATGTCAGGATTTTTATGATGGAAGGTTCGGATAAGTTGCGATAAATTACTACTCACTTTAAGGAATTTTTTTTGACTTATGATGTTAGGTCCGTATACTTGGGAAGTTTACAAACCGAATCAAAAAGAAAAAAAATAAAAGAAATAATAATGACTAATGCTTGGCAAAACTTTCTCTCTAACTATCTAATGAAATCAGGATTCTCAGATAATGTTGCAACTAGTATAATTCTTGATGTTTACAGTTTGAAGAATTTATCCAGTATCCTTCCAGAATTTGTTGGATGAAGAAAAGCCAGCGTCAGGATCTATTCGAAGGACGGATATCTCATGATGCTAATCTCACGGAACATTACTAATCATTTCAAGATCATCTACGACTTTTTAAAATTCTCTAGATATGCTTCATTAGTTGAACTACATGTTCAAAGACGCTTTTTCTTGCAATTGCCAAAAAAAATGTGTTGAAACGCGATTGAATTTTTTAGAAATCGTTTATTACGGAAATCAAAAAATTAGTTACAGCTTACAGCTTTCGGTTTCAACTTCAGTTAGTAACTAACTTCGGCTTTTTCCGTCGGGTAGACGCGACCTCCCTTTTCCCGATGTTCCTTCCTTGTTCATTCCGTGTTCATTTCTCCTCCTACTCGTGCTCATTTATGCTCTCCAACTGACAGATCGTTGGGAGCCCTATAAAGTTTCCAACAAAATGGATATAGTTTTATAAAATAAAGAACAATACAAAATTCAAAACACGAATGATAAAAATTAGAGACAAACGAAGCAATAGCTCAAAATATGTTTAATTAAAAACTCACAATAATGACAATTCTAGGCATAATGCTTATTAACCGGCTTCCTCACTTGAGATATGTCACATAAACGGTCATATTTCTACTTGTAAACCCAATAAATAAAGGGCAATTACTTCCCGAGCTGTAACTTTACGTCTTAATTAACTGCTAACATGACAGCACTTGTCATCCAACGCACAGGACCTACGGAAAAGAGCAAACACCAAAACTATACTAAAACCCGAGACATCGTAGCCCACGTCCGTCATTGATCCCGTTCGGGTTGACCTGCTTTTCGGTGCGTAAAATCGATACTACTACACGATAGTCATTAGGCCAGGTCGTCAGTTTGTGTTCGTGCTGTTTCCTTGCAAACGCCCTGCTGCACGAACCACACACATCAGCAAGACACACCAAATAAAAAACAGAAAACTACCAACTCAACACAATCACAAACGGCCCCAAAAACACCTCAACAGCTCAATCGATTTTCGAACCGCCGTGAGAAGAAATGGGGCTGAAAAAGGCGAGCCTACCGGGGGAGGCGTGGAGCTTTAATAATTTAATTTTCACCAATCCAATTGCGATCATAATTAGCCTATTGATTTCCAACACCTGCAGCCTGCAGCTGGGCTCGGAAGCAATTGCATAAAACGGAATTTAATTGAACGATTTGAAACTTACACCGACACATCGGTTAGTCGGTGTGGACCGTGGCTGAGTTTCCATGTGCCGATCGGTCGGTGGATGTCAGCTGTCAGGCGGTTCCTTACGCTTTCCGTTTATGTAACTGCAAATGGGTTGGATCTTAATGGAATTGTTTCATTACGCAGCTAGCAGTGCTTAGAATGGCATGGAAAATTGAATCTTGCCAGCTCGGGAGGCATATTAGAACTGATCTTTTGAATGACTGTAGGCTTCCCCAGCCAGACTGGTTTTAATCGATTTTGGTACGGTCAAGGCAAATGTTTGATTTATTGATGAAGACGTGCGCCGTCATGCCCGAGCACGAGCTCTACATGTAAGCGCCAAAGCCTTTCTACTAAATTCCATCCCTAAGCACCATATCCTGCGTCACTGGAATGCGCTAGCTTTCCCACCGTTACCTATTTGCGACTACAAAGTTCACCTCAACATAGAACGGCAGTCAAGTGTGTTGTGCAATCAACTTTTTATGTTTACGCACACGATCAACGGCTTGGGCTTAACGAGGCAAGCGTCTTCATCGGAAACGAAAACTTCACACCGTTACACATTAAGGTGAACCGGAAGAACAAGGCCAACCCGACGGACTATTTGTTCTGCAAATAGACACATTATTTTAGCTTATCACACCGCACCCGCCTGGTGGACGGGCGGCCATTACCATTCCAACGCGCACCAACACACCGACCATAACTTCACGTACGTTCGATTGGCAATAGTTCTTCGTCCAGGTGTGTGTCCGGGTCCGGCACGGTGTCAGTTCGTTCTAGACGTCGGTTTATTTAACAGCCGGTGGTAAAATATGGTGCACCTCATGACCAGCTGTCACGTGTCGTGCGAAGCCGAGAGCGAGCGATAAATAGCATAATTTTATTTCATTGTACGTGTGGAGTGTGTGTTTGTGTGTTTGTTTTTGTGTTGGTATGGCACGCGGTGTCGGTGGGAAATTAAATGAAGGGTTTACTACCCAAACATACATTACAATACCGGTGCGATATCGATAGTGGATAGTGAAAATGTTTGTGCCACCAAATAACTTAATAATATATAATAATAAATGTATACCCTTAAAAACTTTAATTTAATAAAACAAAAAGTACGTAAAGCATAAAGTAGTTGAACATTTGATAATTAACTTTTATTGGCAGATTTTTCGGGTTTGCAACTTACGCTTACGGCCGATGCCGATGAAACTTTTCTCATTAAGGATCAATCTCGCTGCACGCTGAGCGGAATTCATAAATTCAGCTTTTCTTCATTTCTTATCACCCGATCTCTTCCTCGCTTGGCTTTTTCGTCTGCATAAACCACCAACGCTAATTAGCACTGTTGGGTAGTGGTGCGGCTTGCCTGCATAATGAATGCATTTATTAAAAATTGAACCATTTTATCGTTGCTTTCCTTTTGGATTTTGGTTCCTTTTATTCCTCTACTACGGTTATGATATTGATAATGGGGTTTTTTTTCGAAAGTACTCGTAATGACTTAGCAAAAGAAAAACTAGACGACTTGCTTCACGACTTTCAAACTGTGTTTTGTGCTTATGTGCTATTTTTGTATAATTTTTTTGTTATTTTTAAAGTATTTAATCATACATATACCATTAGCTGTTCAGAAACCCGAGTATCACTTACTCAACGTAAAACAATGTTCAATGAACTTTTATCGCCGTATTCCGTCTCATCCACCGCGCCAGCAAATGGACCATGGCCACCTTGAATTTAACATCACGAAAACCGCATGATCTCTCCATTGGCTTCCGCAACGGTGTGAGGTTCACCCAGTTTTGGGTGGCACCGTCAAACGATTTCCTGCCTACACCGGACCTGAACACAACAATACCAAAAACCACAAAACGTCGGGTGTGGTTCTACAAATTTTCATTCACAGTTTCGGCATCAACAGTTCATCGTTGCAAAAAAACAAAGAAAAAAAATCAACCAAGGCAAAACAAAACGATACGTAAACTGTACCATTCTGAACAGCTCAATAGATTTGGAAGATTGGTAAGCGGATACTGCTGACGAGGTTGGGTCACGGATGGCCGCTGTGGTCAAACGAATCTGTAAGCAAACCCCAACCGCAACAACCCATGTGCCCCAGCCAGATCAACAATCGAACGTTTTGGGGAACGTTGCGATCGAAAGTTTAATTTGCTCCCAAACCTTGCAGTGAAACAATGTGCTAGGAGCGCAAAAAGTGCGACAGGTTGTAACGTCAAACTTGAGTAATTGCATTAAATATTGTAACCTTTTGCCCTGCCGGCACTATCGCTTCCGTTGCTTTGCCGTACAATTAAACTCCGATTGCCGAACTATAACTTCGGAATTGTTCCGGTTCAAGCTGAATGGTTGGATTGGTTGTTTATGGTTTGTTGGATTGTTATCACAAACTTTGTTCAGCTTGGTAAAGAGTTTCCATTCAAATCGAACCGATGGAGAAGAGTACGGTGAAGCATAATTGGTACCGGGAACTTGTCAAGTATTAAATATTTAATTGTTTGACAAAAGTATCGTCGTGCAGATGATTGAACAGAGGGTAAATGTGGTGCTTTAGTTTGAAAGTAATACATACACAAATATAGATCATGAATAAAACAAATGAAGGTAAACAGTTTCTGAATGATTGCCTTAACTTGCTTGAAAATTGTTCATCATTTGAGATATCGAAAGTAGTGAGTTTGGAAGGTTATAAAAAGGTCAAATTTTATTATTATAAAAAAATGCAAGAGAAACTTAGATAAATACGCATTATTATTATCATACTAGTAGAATTTTCAGTCATTGTAAGCAGTAATGGTATTCAGTGAAAAGTAGATCCCCGGCGCCTCTTTGTAGGCGCCTCAAAAGACCAAAGACCTCGTCGTCCAAGAGAAAAAATCATCTAAGGAGCTTCGCCGTTTTTGAGATCTCTTCTGTCAAGGGATATGGTTGTCTATAGAGCCCCACGGTCCCAGAAGTCTCGCTAATCAATAGACCATTATGTCACATCTATTTAGAAACCTCGTCATCTTCGGTGCCTCGTCTACCCTTAGATCTCATCATCCTATGCTACTACATCGGCCAAGGATCCACCCCATGTTCAAGGAAACTCTTCCTCCAAGAGATTTTGTCTATCAAGAAATCTTGTCGTAGAATAAGATCCTTACTATCCGACAGGCTTCGTCGTCAAAACTACCATGCTCTCTTAAACCAGACAGACAACTGTAAAAGATTGTGAGCTTTTACAAAGTACCTCACGGTGCTACTGAAGTCTTGATACGCCTCTGATGTTATTCAAGTACCCAGTAATCGGGATTCCAAACGTCCTTAGTTGTATGCCCACAGGCGAAACATCTTTCATCTATCGGACTTGTTGCTCTGCACTTTGCAAACGCACTTTAAGCCACCACCTGCAGAGTGCGTCTAATAAGCGATGCATTGTAATTTGATCACTCCAGCAGACAACGTAAACCGAACAAAGGGACGCATCACTTTAGAACAGAAATAAAGGACCAAAGTGCGACCGACACTGGGCAGCTCTGCCACGGTTCCGCCGGGTTTTCTGAACAGTTTTGACTGACGTACCACCGTCTTCACACTCACACCTTTTCCCTGTGCAGTGTGTGTGTGTGTGTAATATTCGTATTTCGCACGAAACGGGTAAAATCTGTATTATTTTACAAGCATCCGTCGCCTGTCAGTGCCAGAGACAACGGGATCTCAATTTTTCTTCTCCCCGGATCATGTCCTGTTGGTCCTTGTTGTATATTGGATGTGAGGACGTATGAGTGTGTGTGTGTGTGTACGCTTCACACAACAAATTCCACACTCGATGCCATTGTTTTATTCGATTGTCAACCTGCCCTCGGTGTGACAGACGCGTGTGTCACTTCCTATAGTGGTACGCGCAGTGGGACATGGCAACCTTTGTCGTGGCATCCTGTCATAAGGTGCGTCGTCGCCGGCATCATCATCATCATCCCGACTTGTCGCCCCATCGCAGGCAACGACTACAAGCGAGTTGCTCGACTCATTGTAAACGTTTTGCGAAAGAACCTCTAGCACGCTTCGGGGGGTTTTGGTGATGTGTCTTCACCATCAAATGCCCGAAGGCATCGCAAATCTTCCAAGGAGCGAGGAAAGGAGCTAAGTGTGGAGACGCCAACCGGTGACGACGAGCTGCGAAAACGACTATCATAAAAGCGGCACCTTAGGACTCCAATTAACCCCGCTTTGCAAGGTTCCACCAGTTCGGGACATCCTGAAACGCGGCCGAACACATCCTGCGCTCGAGCCGGGGTGAACCGCGCGGTACCCACTTGACGAAACCTACTATCAAATCATAAATGTGTTGTATGTTGTATGTTCCAGTATGCGATGAAACATAATTAAAGCCGATTTCCTGAACCCGGACCTCCGTCGCCACAAGTAAACCGATTCTAGCGAAACGACAAACGATCCGACGACATGTTAATCGCTAGCCTTCAGGCTCATACAGGCCAGCGATGGGCAGCGAACATTTGGCCGTTTGCCATCATCGGTGCCAGCACCACACGCGCACACAAAACTACGCGCGTACGTTGATGATTAACGGCGTGGTGGCTTCGGGGAAGAAATCAATTAGACCTTTCCGAGAGTGCGGCCTTTGATTTTCGGTTCGCTAATCCTCCGCTAAGCATCTCGTAGATAGATGCTCAGTTTTGCTCGACCGTCCCAGGTATAGAACGCGAACGTTGATCTATCGAAAGCTGCTTGGTTGGTTCGGGTGTTGATCGCTGTAGCGCATCACGGATTTCTAGGAATGGATGTAAACGGCAGTGCGTGACTCAGAATGAAAACCTGGCGCTGTATGTAGGGCTGCACACCAACTTGTGCTAATGAGAGACAATTTATTCGCCAGCACAAAGCGCATATGGGCGTGAATGGTCAAAAATTATGCAACCACACGGTTGAGAATGGAGAGACGTCTTTTTCTGTGGTTTATCGCGATGCTCCATATGCGCTGGCGTTGATTAAATTGGCATTTGCAACAATGTTTTTGTCACACAAAGGGTACAAAAAATGAGTATTTGCTCCAGCGGCAGAAATGATTCACAGTTTCTGGTATCAATTATCGCAAAGTTAATAGGAAACTAGCAATTAGTACATGAGTCCTGTTCTCACAGAATCGTTTTACTGGCCTCGTCCCAAATGGTGCTCCAGGTTGAATCGATCCGACGGAAAACGAACACTGAAACTAAGCTGCTTTGCTGGTGAACGTAGGAAGTGCGGCTAGTCATAAAAAGAACAAGATTCAATAAAGCTGGAAGGAACAGTGACACACTGACCGTAAGGACGCTGACGCTGACGATGTCGAAGATAACGATGGCCACTAACGAGTGGAGTTATTTAGGATTACTGATAATTAGGTTCGTTCTCAAAGATTCGTAACCAGTTTATGGACACAGTCGGCTAGAACATCAATTAGCAAGTATGAAAAGAATTTAGCGTAGATCATTATCTAGCTGAGTTGGTGATCATTCTAACAAATAAATTAAATTATTTTGCACTTTACGGTTTGTGGGAGCTTAGGTTGAAAAACTTTAGAAACTTTAAAATAGTTTGAAATGCATTTCATCTTCGCAAGAGAGATGGATCGAATCTCAACAGGATTGAGGTCTCTGTAGCAAAGGATCTCTTAAGAAGTATCAAAAAGGTAGTAAAGGAAAGAATGCTAGGCGAATATAATTCTCTTCTGTAGATAATTTTTAATCTAAAGTTATTGTTTTCGGAAGCTAACTTACGTAAAGAAATGTCTCAAGTTCACCATATCTCAATTTTGATGAAAGCTTTGATTTCAATATTAAACTTTTCGTAACCAGGCAAACATATTTGCTTACCGCGTGCGGAGGTTAAAGTAAATATTGCTTCAGATGCTTCCAAACTACGAACGTTACTCGGTACGGTCAAATCTAGCAGTCAGAGGGGAACGTTTGGAACGCTTGGGATGATGGTAAGCACGTGCAGAAACAATCGACTCCGTTTTCAAATTAGAACCATTGTAATGATGAACTCTGCTACACTCTCTCTCTCTCTCTCTATCTACCACTCTTTCGTTCGTATGCCCCAAGGATACGAAAGGACCGCACCACATTGGCGAGGTCATCGTTCGTGCTAGATGCTCGAATGCATCTTCATGCAGCGAAAATAGAGTAAGGTACACGGAGAATAGTTGTTCAGCTGCTGCCCGGAAGCTATCCTCGAACTCCCGTACATCGCATGGAAGCTTGCCGATTTTTTTATTCGCGAGCTCTTTGTTATCTTACGCTTACGGATGGCAAGTCGGGCGTGCAAGCTTTTGCGCCCGAGGACCTATTATTGTTTCGTCACAGAGCGAACAAACAGTGTCTTTACGTAAGCTGCAGTGACAGACGCGTGTGTCACTTCCTATAGTGGTACGCGCAGTGGGACATGGCAACCTTTGTCGTGGCATCCTGTCATAAGGTGCGTCGTCGCCGGCATCATCATCATCATCCCGACTTGTCGCCCCATCGCAGGCAACGACTACAAGCGAGTTGCTCGACTCATTGTAAACGTTTTGCGAAAGAACCTCTAGCACGCTTCGGGGGGTTTTGGTGATGTGTCTTCACCATCAAATGCCCGAAGGCATCGCAAATCTTCCAAGGAGCGAGGAAAGAAGGTAAGTGTGGAGACGCCAACCGGTGACGACGAGCTGCGAAGACGACTATCATAAAAGCGGCACCTTAGGACTCCAATTAACCCCGCTTTGCAAGGTTCCACCAGTTCGGGACATCCTGAAACGCGGCCGAACACATCCTGCGCTCGGGCCGGGGTGAACCGCGCGGTACCCACTTGACGAAACCTACTATCAAATCATAAATGTGTTGTGTGTTGTATGTTTGGGTATACGATGAAACATAATTAAAGCCGATTTCCTGAACCCGGAGCTCCGTCGCCACAAGTAACCCGATTCTAGCGAAACGACAAACGATCCGACGACATGTTAATCGCCAGCCTTCAGGCTCATACAGGCCAGCGATGGGCAGCGAACATTTGGCCGTTTGCCATCATCGGTGCCAGCACCACACGCGCACACAAAACTACGCGCGTACGTTGATGATTAACGGCGTGGTGGCTTCGGGGAAGAAATCAATTAGACCTTTCCGAGAGTGCGGCCTTTGATTTTCGGTTCGCTAATCCTCCGCTAAGCATCTCGTAGATAGATGCTCAGTTTTGCTCGACCGTCCCAGGTATAGAACGCGAACGTTGATC